>CM034148.1:112959139-113538639 GCA_019776745.2 Taxus chinensis | reverse complement strand
TATTATTATTATCATTATTATCATTTTACAGCTTGTAAAATAATTATCAATTATAGTCATAATGGTCAGCAATCGAGGTCGACGAAGGCACAACGACACACCATGCTTAGCACTCGATCGCCACAGGAAGAACAGGTGTAACGTAGAACAGGGCATTACATTCTCCTCCCCTTAAGAAAGCATCGTCCTCGATGCGACATTACACGGAGGAAAGTAATTGGTTCGCAACCAAGAACAGGTAAAGGAGAAAGTACACCCTATGGTTTAAAATTTTAGTTGATTAAAGCACGGTCACAAGGTAGCCTTAGGAACATTTGGTAGAATTTTTAACTTTCAATGTTCTGTGAAGATTGGCAGTTCTTTCTTGTTCATCATTTCATTAGTCTCTTTCCATTATCATTATTTCTAGTTTTAGTTTCTTTAAAAAAATATCATCATTGCAGAGTTTTGATTTATTCCTTATTGTGGGTGCCCAACATGAACTGCTACCACAACACCCTATCAGGTTCAAAAGACACTACAGATTCACAAGCACACAAGTATATACTTCATGATTGTATTACACCACAAAAGGTTACTCAAATACGGAATAGAATAGGCACAATCCACATAACATAGTACTCGTCACACATCAATGATTGACATATAAATACTCAAACAAAAGAGTACTACAATCCACCAGACATTTCCTCAATTTGCATCAATGAAAAACTCACATAACACCAAACCATGCTACAGGTACATAGTGTCCACAAGGGAATCAATGACATATCCACAACATCACAACACATATCCATCTGACATGAGTAACACATACATCAAAATACCACTCCAAAACATCACAATAACTCAACATATATCCTAAAACATCAACCATACAGACAAATATCATACGCCTCCCTCAAGTCTCTTATGCCTCCCTCAAGTCTCTCATGCCTCCCTCAAGGAGGCCGGTTGACCCTATGGTCCAAGACACATAGAGTTCGAACACTCCTAACCCAAGTGACATAATAACGCGTGGTTCAACAACCCGCTAGTTATCTGTAGCATCCTATGCAGGCATAGTTTTCAAAAAATGAAGCGGGTCCATAATTTTTCTAACTAAACCATAGGTTGCATCCCATGAGTCTCTTGCGGGCATTTTACGTGGGTAGTTACCACGTGGCAACAATCCAATCAAAGTGCCAAGTGGCAAGGTAGAAGCCTGGGGCAAGGCGGGAGATGGTTGGGAATATTTCTAAAAGCATGGGGTGAATCAAGCCAACATAAATGCGCCCGCAAGTAGCGCATAGTTAGTATCAAGGGATCCCCATGTTAGTGCCATCAAACCAAGGAAATGCCCAAAATTGTAAAGCATGGCAATCAAGAAAAGCTGTTGGTCCTTACAAAAGAAAGTAAAAGCTCAATTTACGAATAAAATCAACTTATAATAATGTCACATTACGATAACTGTGCGGCCTTATCTGGCCACCAAAGGGGTACTCAACGAGTTGCTAGCACTTGAAACATCGAGCCTCAGCTCATAAAATACATATCAATAATACAACTGTCATCACCTCCATCTGAATCATTCCGCCACCACTTCGACAAGGCTAAACATAGTCATAGTTGCACTTAGGTTGCGTACATACAACCACATAGGGAGAGAGGAAAGAATCACATGTTTATCTACTAAACCGAGTTTCGGCTCGAGTTATTGACCCATGGTACACCATTCCTCACTCTCAACATACACTTATACCGATTTTTCCTCAGGATCGGTTAGCGTAAGGTTCACAACATAACATACAACAACATCACTAACATAACGGTGGCACACACATAGACTAGCATAACGTTTTGGGACAATGGGACTAGATACATGGAAATCATATACATTCACTTTACAGTGTAACACATCACTTTACCACATTCTACACCCAAAGTGAAAACACCATATGATAGGGTTCATACACTCACCGTACTGGTCCCAAAATCCCAACATGAAGCATTACATATTTGCACAAATCATACATACAATGAACATAGTACATCTCAACATAACATCCATTGCTACATTTAACAAGGTGGTACACACATTTCTGTCAAAGCATGGTAAAAAACATCATGATACAACTCATTTCTTTTAACATCAAACTAGTCATACAACACATTGATACACCCACATATCACAATATGCCACAATGCTTTAACATCTATGTCATCCACTATTATAATTCTTTTCACACGCCACAAACAGTAATTCACATCGTGAACCCTTCATAGAATCCACAAGAAGGAGATTTTTTTTTTAATAATTCCCAGTCCCCAACACATCAACATGATGGACAATTTTGCACAAGGTGACATACCCATCACGTGTGTTCACAATATCACAATTATGACAACTCATCACATCGCGCTTAAAGCACATTACTCTTCCAATGATCTACCACGATCATGCAACATCATCATCATCATGCAGTATCATCATGTAACACCACCACCCCATGTAACATCCTCGTATAACACCAATCAGGCCCATAGGTTTCGAGAGCATGAACCTATGCTCTGATACCAAGTGTAACGACCCAAATAATCACACACACGAACAACACAGTAAAAGACAGGATAATTTTTTTTTTGTCTTGCTTGACACATAACATGACGCAACATGTCGTCACCAAGGATACAACTAACTCTATGAACAACTCGATACAAGGATGGCCTTAAAGGTAGCACGGAAACGTTCACACCTATCAAGGACAAAATACTTTTTTTTTGACAGAACAACATAGAAGCCCAACCACATGACACTCTCACAGCTAGAGCAAGCCACAGTAAGAAATGATTGGAGGTTATTTATTTTGATAAGACACCCTTTAGCTCATGACTAAGTTTTCAGAAGGTTTCAATATATGATTCGCACAAATTCATCCTACCAACTGAGTTATGTTCATATAAACTGTGGAGTAGTTCACTTGAAGTCTTCTCCTTTATAACCATTATTTGCTTTATATATATTTATTTGATAAAGATGGTAATTTAATTCCTTAAGGCATTGTTGTTTTCAAGGGGATCTAAACCACAACATATTTCTTTGAATAAAACTTTTAGGTAACTTCTGTAAGGAAAACCACCCCATTACAACTTACATATAACACATCAATACAGAGTCTCAGAAAGATTTAAATTAACACTTAATTCTCAAGATCCAAGTTTTACAATGCTTATGCCAGTGAAAAGTTTGAATAACATTTCCCACAAAGATAAGTTACCAGTTTACCTACAGAAGGACAAGATAACATCTTCACGCAATTTCTGAAACAACCCAAGGCAAGAGGTCTTCTAAATTCCTTTGCAATCACTATTACAAAATTTACCTCACATTGGACATTTTTACAAGGAATTTCATAAATTGCACTGATGAAACCTTTAACAACTCTTTCCTTTAATCTACTCGCACAATCCATCTGCACAAATACTAACTGGAATCAGTTCGCGAGAACTGAGCATGTTAAGACTACCCATAGCAACAGTAAGCTAACATTTTATAATATCATGAAAGTAAAATTCTAAACTCAAGAATGGATCAAATCACAAACCACTAATCAATATGTTTCACAAGATGACGAGATTTATACCAGCCAACAAGGAGGAATCCCAATATTCAAGTGAGAGAGATATTCCAAAGACAAACAAGGTGAGACCTTATTGGTGAAGACAACAAGGCTGAGAGTATTGAGATTTCAGTCATGTAATCCTATGGATTACGTGATTGAAATCTAACACCCAAACATCATTCTAATATTATTAACCAAAAAGATAAAGATCAGTCAAAAGACTTCACATATTCAAAATTGCTTGGTAACAAGACTGCATTAACACACATCCTTGTTTTAGGAAGAATATAGGCCCCAACCATATATGAACACAAATCAGTCAAAGATTAAAGTTAACTTCACTCGGCTGAATAAACCAACATACATATAATACTCACAACATTATAACTAAATCTGAAGGTTCAATATACCAAGCAATTTTCACCGAATCTAATTATTTTTCATCAAGAAGTTAAATAAATTAGATTCTATCCAACTAAAACTACATACAACAACTATAGTTGGATTACACAGGCAAGGATCAAGAAGAAGTATTTTCACCAAAGGTTGTTATTATCTTACATCACATAATCAGTAATAAACCCGTAATCCACCCCTCGTATGATCATTGTAAGAGTTAAGGACTTAGCTCACTAAAATATGTAACTGAGTCGATTCCTACCTTTTCCATTTTCATACAAGTCTAACCCAATTCAAAGAAAGGTAACCATCCTATTTTCATACATGCCTCAATCAACACTTACTCAGAAAGTCCCTACCTGAATTATTGAAGGTTTGCTAAGCTACAAAATGGATTTAATAGAAACCCATTTCATTCGATACTTGAATTTAAACAAGCAAGGGATAGTCTGTTGAAAATATAAGTGAATCGACACAAGATCCTCTACCGTGACCCAACTCGAGTCACCAATCACCAGGTTAACAGTCAGCGAAGGGGAAACACAAAGCAAAATACTCTTCCTACGAACTATGCCTTCTCTTCCGTCTCTAAAACAACATATGAATAGCTTGGGCATACCCATCTATTTCACGACAGTCTACTCGACCTATCCTCATAGTCGTTCCAAAGAAAACATCTGCTACTATAGAGTTTGATTGAACTCTCCTATTTTATGATACAGTGACTCACGTCACAGGATCTGTATTGAGCAGTCAATATTTCACTCACGTAGGCCTCTAAGAAAAAAACATCATGCTCCCTATGCGAGGACTACACACAGATTCAGCCCAAGAAAGGCTTTTACCAAGACAAAACAAACATTTAGCCTAAAACTGGCCATGAGTCGACAAATCTACAAATATCCACTAATGTTATTCATGGCTCAAGTTTATATCTGCTACTGCTGGTTTAGAAATCGAACTCAATGGCCATTGTTCACTATCGTCTCTAAATGTCACCCGAATTTAAGAATTAAGCAGGAAAGCACCCCGGTTAAAGATCTAACACCCACGGTATAAACTTCAACCATTATTTTGCTATCACATAGCAGTTACTCTTTTATTTCGAAAAGAAAAAAAAAACGAGGCAGAAAAGAAATGTATACATGCTATCACAGTTGCTAACAGGGTAAGAAAAACAAACAACTCCCAACAGTCCTTCCTTTCCTTCAATTTGGGTCGATTCTCAAGGAAAAGCAGAAGCCCATTCTAAATGCCATAACAGATTAAAAAAAACAAAAAGAAGGACATTCAATTCATGACATAATAAAAGGGTAGCAGAAGATTGCAAGGGTAGGTTTAACATGCCTGGTTTAAAACGCCATCTCCATATGCATATGATTGTTTCAATGCCGCTGCTTGCCCTTAACCCAAAGTGCTCTGCGAGCTCGAGCTAGCGCCACATTCACAGCGGTGAAAAACAGCTACAAAGCCAACCCCATGATTTGAAGCTCGGACACAAGACATAAAGATTACATCATGCTCCTGGCTCTGAAAGGCATCTACCGTAATGATAAATAACCTTTTCCTCCATCAGGTTTGAGGACAGCATCAAACTCTCGGTGCAAACATTTCAGCTGTAGCTTGTAAGGTGTGATAATTCCAACAGGAAACTTTATGCCTGCCAACCTGGTGACTCGTTGAAAAAGCTCATATAATGGCAAAGAAAATTGTGTTTCATGAATATTCTGATATGAAACTGATCGGCCTCTATGAGGTTCTCTTCCATGAGTTACATCGTACAACAAGTAGGATTTTTTTTGTAAATAAATTTCATCAGGTCTGCTGGTAACACCCTCACTGTCACATAATCGATTTTGAAGAAACAAACTCAGTACAAGTTCTGGATCTGAAAATATCCTGCTACCTTCATCTCCCAAGACATTTTCTCCAACATTGCATAGATCTCCTGTGCCCGTGGGTGTGATCTGCCACCTCCTTTCCATGGGGTGTTATGAGAAAATCTCTTGTATCTGTTGTCAAGAGAGATTTCAAGCACTGGTTGGAAGCCCTGTGTAGGGATTGATGAACAAGTTGTTGAATCCTTTCTTGTGTGAAAGGATAAGCATCAACACCCCACTCGTCCAGTATTTTAAAACCATCCTTAGTATGCAGTTTGCCATCGGAGCCGACAAAAGCCAGAGTGAAAATACCAGATCTGTAGCTGCTAATGAGCTGTGCTCGCACATCGGAGGCGGAGGAGGGCTCGAATGGAACTGCAAGCCAGTCAGTTGGTAGAATCTTTAGCACGCTTTCAAAGCATTCCATATCACAACGTCCATCAATCTGGTTTTCTTGGCCACATCTTTTGAGGGTGTGAATGACCTCCTCGTCCCTGTCAGCCGCCACATACACTAACACCACTTCCTTGCCTCCCTTTTTCAGTTCCTCGTGTGACTGGAAAACCACACCAAGCGCATGTTGCAGAGGAATGTACAGCCAGTGAGGCCCAATCAGAATACCTATTAGTTTCCCATCCAAAACACTAGATTTTACAGGGTTTTTCAAAGAATTTAAAAGGAAGAAATCCATGTTAAATTCACCACCTGGACGGAAGTGACTTTCCAAAATGAAAAGGCAAGACAGCTCAACTAAAACTTTATCTCGTTCTTCTACTACAGCTGCAAGATTTTGCAACAACTGATCACGACTGTGGTCGCGTGCAACCAGAACATCAGGATCAACACCAACGGTTCCTTGGGATCACCCTGCGGCAGCTGTCGCACTTAACTCTCTCTGGAGGCCACTGATTTTCTGAGATAAGTTTACTTCTCTACCCTGTAGCTGCTGCATAAAGCCAATTACTTCCTCACGGCACTTTCCTAGGAGAATTTCAGTTCTACGCTCCACGGATACTGCCTGTGCAGCACGATTTTGAGAACCCACACCCACCCTCGCAACATCAGGGCGATAGACCTTCATTTCACCATACATTTTGAAACTCTATGGCATCTTGCAGCTGATCTAGATTTAAGCCATCGATCAGATTGTGATTCAGGCTTGGCACCATGGAGCAGAGGGAAATAATGCGCTTTCCAATGCCTCTACAGATTAAAATTGCCCAACCACTTTTCAATAAATCATATTGTGCATAGTCTGGATCATTGATGCCCATGAAAAAAACACGTTTCTTTCAGGTATTCCATCAAATAGTCCATGTGCCTTATGCGTCCATATCTTGCAGACATGTCTATCAGGCACTCCCGATTATAACATCTGACAAAAATCCTTTCAATTATTTTTTGATGGATCTCCACAACCTGTATCAAAGCTCCATGTTTGGTATAGGCACAGGCTAGGAGTGTGCTGGTCCAGAATTGAGTGGTTTTGGGAAATTGTTTATTGCATTTGGTGAGACTGTGACAGCTATTGAGGGCGCCCCCTGCCAAACTGACCCAACTCTCACCCACATGCCTGCAAACTCCACTCTGCCTTCAATTCTCTCTGAAAAGCTGTCCCATTCTTTCATTTGGTCAAGCACTTGATTACATTCACCAAACCTCTGCACCTTGCCAAGAAATCACGTGCCTTCCCATGCCCTCCACTCCATTTCCATTTTTTTTAAATTTATTTATTTCAAAAATTTTACTTTCATTATTATTATTATTCTATTTTTATTTATTTTATTCTAAAACTCATTCTATTTATATTGTTATTCTATTTTATTTTTATTTTTCTGGATCTCCGGTATGCCCCAGTGGTAAAAAGGAAAGGGGCACCACAATAAGCGAATGGTTACACGAGCCTTAATATTGCTTGTGTAGTCTTGAAGCCTAAAACGCCCAGTCAAGCTAACTAGCCATGCGTCGGCTCGTGACCATGTTGAATCTCCTGAAAAAGTGGGTGGGTTGAGTGATTAAATGAAATATTTACGCGAACGCCACTCCCAAACCGTGGCGCCACCACAAAACCTACTCTTCCTCATTTGCGCAACGAGGCTCGATCAGCGGGAGCGACAAACAAATCAAAAGGATAGTTTAACGATAACAGAGGATGATATCGATAACAATCGATATAAAGAAGGTAATAATAAAATACAATCGTTGATCGATAATACAATCATAATGTCATTATTATTATTATTATCATTATTATCATTTTACAGCTTGTAAAATAATTATCAATTATAGTCATAATGGTCAGCAATCGAGGTCGACGAAGGCACAACGACACACCATGCTTAGCACTCGATCGCCACAGGAAGAACAGGTGTAACGTAGAACAGGGCATTACAAAATTCATTGTTATATGGAACCACCTATCCCTTCAAAGTCATTGCAGTTGCCGCCACATGGGACTGCTACCCAAGATGTCGCTGGTAAAGGGGGCTTGAAGTTTCCCCTACAGTTTAGGATTTTTTCTGCCTACCTAGCATGTAGTATGCATTCGTACCATTAATTTGCTGTAAATTTGGAAGAACATTTACCCTAAAATATCTTAACAGGTGTTGTTGAGGAAATTTCGGAAAAACATGAGACCATACTAATGCCTAAATGCCCTAAAATTTTCTTAATAGTACCTGCTGAGATTTTTGAGGAGCCTCCCTCTATAAGACCATGGAGTAAGGCATATGGATCCCAGCAGATTACGATCCAAAACTGTTCTCTGAATCTCTACTCAAGGGAAATGTTGGTACCCAGTTGTGAAGTAGAAGTAAACTTTCTTGAAATAGAATGGTATAAAAGAAGATATTTGAGAATATGAGATTTTATATTAATTCAGTGATGATCCATACAGAAAAATATTGTCTGCAAGAGAAAATTCATGTGTGAAAAACCATAATTATCATTTCAGATTAAACTCTTGGTTTGTTGTATGGAAAATTTATCAAACATGTCTGAAAATGAGAGGTATATTATGTTGCGGTACTTTGTATAAGAGTAAAAACAAGCACTCAACAAATTAAAAAAAAATAAATATTTTATAATATGTTGAGTTCTGTGACTAATCAAGGAAAGAGTGATATTAAGAATTTAAAAATGAAAATATTGTAAGAGCTTTCTCAAATCAACTTTGTATGGACTAACAGGTCAGACATTTTGGGCTCATCATCACTGTAAATATTGTAGCTTTTTATGTTCAATCCTTTGTTTTCTAATGTTGGGTACAAATAAAGAACTTTGGCAGTTGTTCAAAGATTTGAAACCAAAGGAATGCTCGTGGGAAATCACATTTTGATGGAGGTAAGAAAAATATTACTCAAATAAGATAGACCTCAAATAAATTAACAGTCAAAAACAAAAGGATTAAATAAAATATATTCACAGTTACGGAACAAGGAGGTTTACTCTTTACTACAGACCAGTGTTGCACGGAAACTTGTCTCCTACCAAAAAAGCGGAGTTGCATTTCATTGTTTTCTTAAAAAAAAGATATTTTGTACTCTTAACCTTATAGGTATTATGAGATATCAAAGATTAATATCAATATAATTACTTTTATCCTTTGTTAACATCTAATATTTTGTTAACATCTAATATTTTAATATTAAAAAGGTAATAGTATTTTTCTTAGGTTGTATATTATAGTTTTCTCTAAAATTTACATGTACATGGTTTTGCCGTCCGAGTACTCGTCTCCTATTTTCCTAAAAAATGTCGTGCCCGTTTCAATCTCCTCGTACCAATACTGGTACTCATAATCGTCCCCTGGTAATTATGCTACAGACTTAAGTGTCACTAAAGTTGTGCTCCTTTTTCGCTGTAGCAAAGGTCCCATGAAATTTTATGAAGCCAATTACAGGAAATCAAATAATATTGTCATTGAAAATAGGAGCTTCCCTTTCTTTTCCTGCTAAACTTAAGAGGTGGCTGTTGAGAAGGGGTTGGAAGTTTACCCTACAGTTGAGAGGGGGCTGGGTTTTTTTCATCCCCATCTAGTTGTTTTCTAATGTTGGGTACAAATGAAGAACTTTGGCAGTTGTTCAAATATTTGTAACCAAAAGATGGACAATAAGTGGAATGTTTGTGAGTCTGTTAGTAGATGGACTCATGGATTTCATGTTTTTTAGTCTTCTTGCATTCAGTCAAAGAAATCTTGCTTTAGATGACTTCTAATTCATAATAAGCTTGTTGTTGGCTTTCAATATTCTATAGGTTGCTGAGACTATAAACTTGTTGTTTTCTTTAAATTTTTTATATATATTTATATTTTTTACTTTTTAAAAATATATTATACGAATGTACCCAAAACGTCCAGTACCTGAGGTTTTTTAAAAATTTACCGTTTCAGCGTACCATACCCATACCCGTACCGAAACAGTCCAGATCACTGTTGTTGCAATATTACCTAAATGATAATCTGTTGAAATATGTGTCTTGGACTCTCGATTGATGGGAAACCATTTGCGGAACTGATCAAGAATCCATGAGAAGGCAAACCAGATCTCACATATTATAGAAGCCAACCAATGCCCATATTATTCTGTAGAGGAAGAAGAATCCTAGAATGATCAAACAAGAATAATCACTATTCTGCAGGGCTGGAATTTTTTCGTTTAGAATGAGTATTATAATCAATAAAGCTGCATAGCCTCAGTGAAACTGACAAAATTGCCACTGTGATAGCCAAAGTTAAAATGCTTTGGTCATTTGGCTAATGTATTTGTCGATGTTCATAAAAATTCAATGTTTATTTTTCTTTGATTGCCCTATGCTCGCTACCAAAATTGGGCTACACCTTGAATTCTAGACACAACTGTTATTATCATTGTCGTTGCAATAATGTCTAAATGATAATCTGTTGAAATATGGGTCTCGGATGCTCGGTTGATGGGAGACCATTTAGGGAACTAATCAAGAATCCATGAGAAGCCAAACCAGATCTCACATATAATAGAAGCCAACCAGAGCCCATACCAACTGATTTGGTTGTTCTGTAGACTCGTAGAGAGAAAAATCTTAGAATGATCAAACAAGGATAATCACTATTCGGTAGGGCTGGAATTTTTTGCTTTGTAATGAGTATTATAATCAATAAAGGGTGCATAGCCCGAGTCATTCTGACAAAATTGCCAGAGTACTAGCCAAAGTTTGAAAAAAACATTAGTCTGTAACTAATCTAATGGAGTCTATGATTTATATGGAACTATGGAAAAATTTGCAATCAGATAGTAATCAAAGGGATAAAATTTTCGACTTATATTGTTTCATCCATTTCTGGAGGATTAAGTTGGCCCTGTTCCTCTGGGATTTCGTTCTTTACTATTTTTCTGCAGAAAAGTCTCCTGTTCTTTTTGGCCTTCCAACTCTCCACTCTCCCCCTCCAAGCCATGTCTCCATGGTTGGAATTGTTGCAGAATCATTCCCATTCTCTGCAATTATGAAGTAAACCATTTTAAATCACTGTAATGCAGATAATTTGCCAAATGCATCATTACTAAAGGTATGCATCAACAGGCCAATGCCTATGTCACCAAATCATCTACCACATCATTTCAAGCATGTGATTATGAAATTGATCCAGCATTTTGCACATTATCATCCAAGTCTTAAGCCAAGAAAATTTATAAAGTAATTGAATAAAATCGGATTTTATCAACAATGATTGGGAGACTTTGTAAATGTTATCATGTACAAATTTTCATTTCTTATTTTTCAACATGTAAAATTTGCCATCTATGTTGTAATCATTTCCAATCTATTCCACTTGTTAAGAGTTCCCCCCCTTAAATATCCATCTGCTAAATGTGTGTTTGATTCATATTGTACTTCTTTTTGCAACATTTATAAAAAAACAAAATCCAATTTGAGGAAATTCAAGTTCCTGTTGTATATATTTCCCCCCCCCTCGTGACAGGCGGGAAGAACAGGACGGCGTGAGTATGGAAGCGGGAGGACAGAGGCGGAAGAGTATGGAAGCCAGGCATGGCGGAAGGGTTGAGAAGCCCGACACCGGGGCATATAGGCGGAAAAAACAGGCGGAAAAACATGGCAGAAAACCCGACGCGAAAGGAAGTACGCCGCAGGGGCCACTAAACCTGATACAGGGCAGAAACGGGAGATCAGAGGCGGAAATCAGAGGCAAGAAGACATGTTGCAAAGGCCGCGAAACCCGACTGAAGCAGATCCGGCGGAAACCGGAGTCGGATAAATAAGGAACGAATGCATGTCGGGGGGTCTAAAAAACCCGACAGCAAAGGATTCGGGTTTCCGGGTCGGGCAAGCATTTCGGGTTTCCATGGCGCGAATGCATGTCGGGGGGTCTAAAAAAACCCGACGGGAAGAAGCATGTCGGGAGTTCTAAAAAGCCCGACACAAGAAAATATGTTTTCGGGTCTCCAAAACCCGACGCACCTAACAAATCGGGTTTCGGGGGCGGAACAACAAGGCGCATCGAATACATGTCGGGGGGTCTTCAAAACCCGACAGCAGGGAAATTCAGGTTTCCGAATCGGGAAAACACGTCGGAAACGCATGAAAAGGAAGCATGTCGAGCCAGTTTCCAAGCCCGATGCAAATGCACAAGGGAGTTCCGAACCCGACAGGCGTTGGGGATCTCACCTACCACCATGGTTGTTGAAGAATTAAGTGCAGTCTTGGAGGTGGTTGGGGCAGTTCGAATTCCTCTCTTCTCCCTCTCTTTTCCTCCATATAAAATGTAAGGAGGGGGCTGTTTTTTAAAAGGTGGAACATTTTTGTTTTGTGTCTCCTCCCTTCTTCTCTTTGGCAGGTGGAGTTGTGGAGTTCAAACCTCCCATTTGAAACTGTAATGCACCTTTGCCTCTGGGCATTTTTTGCAGTGTATTGTATCAACCTTCGGAGCAAATAAATGCATGACTGTGGATGTTTCTCAACCCTCTATGTGTTTCATTTTGCATCCTCCTGATCTTTCACTGTGAATATGTTTATCTGTGCATGATTTTGCATTGCATTTCTGTGGTCTGTGTTTAATTGGCAAAACATATGTTCTTCATTCCTCGGTGCATCACCTCCGTAGCTTAGGTTTATTTTTATGCATTTCTCTCTCCCTGTCCCCTTGGTAGTTAGATTAGGTTTTTTGGGGTAAACCTCTGCGTTTTATTGGTGCATCTGAACAGAGGAATAGGAGCCGGCCTTCATCCGGAGAGCTTTTCCGATTTCGCAAGGTCCCACACTTGGGAAAAGCTCCATGTTGTGCAATTGCACTGAGAGTCTCAAACGATCGCGTTGCGGAGTCCCAGGGGTGCTGTGATTCGACACCAACAGTTCCTTTTAAGGTCTGTCATGTTTGACATATTCCGTGCGGCTTATCACATATGAAAAGCATCAGAACACTATGATATATTTCATACTTATAATAAAACTTTGTTTTAAAAGCATTATTATTTTTTAAAGCTGAATTAAAATTTAATTCAATTTCAAGTAGAAACAAAAGACAAGCAAATCACTTACCACTCAGTTCATTGCTGTGGGGATCTACGTGACTCTGCAAAAATCACCACTGTTCGAATTAATTAATTCAACTCTTCTAGTAGAAAGAAAATAAGCAAGCAAATCATTTATCACCCAGTTCATTGCCATGGGGATCTACATGACCCTGCAAGAATTACCGAACTGTTTGAATTAAGCAAATCAATTCAACACTTCTGTATCTAACATACATAACATGCAAATAACAATGCTCTGCAAGTAGTTTATAACAGCTAATTATATTCACATCGACAGCCACTTTTGAGAAGTTGTGATGATCCTCATTCTTTTTGCTCTCATCAACTGGTGGCCCTGTTCCCCATTGTTAAAAGACAACAGTAAATAAAATCATGAACTGAAATAAGAACTTATTCCAAATGAAGGGGCTATAGCCAGATTTACTACATACCTTCATGGCGGCGCTGAAAAGGAGCCTTGCAATGGGGGCAGCAATTACTGACTTCATCTCACTCTTACTGATAAAAAGGTCGACAAATGTGAAACCTACACTCGAGGCATGCAACAAACGGCTCAGCATCTGCACCAGTTCCAACATTAATCCCACGAATTTACCAGCAAGCCTGATTAACTTTTATTTTCCAATAGAATTAGCTGTTAGCTCTCCTGCTAAAAAGAAAAAATCTAGTTCACCTCTTATACGGTAGACCTCCTCAACAAAGTAAGGACTAAACAGAATTCCCATTAGTATCCAAACATCAAATTGGCTATTCAAAAAAACAAATTGGGTGTTTTAAAAAAACCAGTAAAATAGAAGTTATGAAGGTGTTATCAGTCAATTTTGACTTGGCAAAATTGTTAAAAAAATAATTTAAAATTTTGAAAAGTGTTACTTTGCGTGGTTCATTGGACTCATAGTGATCATCTTATTTTTGTGATCATTTCGGTCTTCGTTTTTTGATTTTCGGGCGAGAACTCTTCCTACCAGGCTTTAAAACGCATTAAAATACATTAAAATAATTAATTAATATTTAATTAATTAATTTCTCCTTGTTTGATTAAATTAATTTTTTTAAAATCACTTAAGGAGTATTTAATTAAATAAATATAAATTAAAGTTCATTCAACAAGTTTTAGTGCCGGGGAAGTAAGCTTTCGTTTCCAACTACCGGGAAGCCAATCTAGCTTCCCAAACCCAGATTTCCACTTGCTTGGCAATTTCCTTCAATTTTCCCGCACGTGGAGTTTTCCTCTACCAATTGCCAAATCATGGATTGGCAAACGGGCATAAAATTCTTCAATTTCCCACATGGGAAAATTGGACGGGGATTGCCAACCCATTTTGCCATTCCCGTTGGCAATTGTCCGTTGCTTTCCCCATTTCCCCTGGCACTTAAGCCACTACCCAAGAAGAGAGGAAGTCAGATTAATTCCCGTAACTTCCTCCATCAAACCCGTTGGAAAAGTCGTGCGAAGCTTTCAATTGCTTCTTATTTCCTCAAGAAGAAATAATATTTTGTCAGCATCATGCAAGAGAAACTCACGCCATTGTGAAGGAAGAAATATCAGTTGTGCATGCAAAGGAGGTTTTATCGAAATCTAAACAAATACTAGCCAGATGAGGACAACAAATTTACACGCAAGTATTAGGAGAGAGGAACAGTGTTTGAAAACAACAAAGAACAGCCTGAAGGAGATGCCTTGGGTGAAGAAGAAATACAAGAAGGGTTTTGGTTTTGGTTTCAAGCTCCACGCATTCATCAAAGAAGATCTACAGAGCAATAAAAGAAAGGCTACATATTACCAAACAGTTTTAAGAAGATTCCAACGCATTTGGGAGAAAGGGAAATATAAAATAGTTTTTAAATAAAAAAAAAAGGAATAGCACACAGTCCACACTCCACACGCAGCAAGGGAAATAAGAAAACAGTCTTTAAAGATAACAAAACCGCATTGAAGATATCACGTGGGAGGAAGAGAATAGTCTTCCACGCACCTGTCCACACTCAAGCCACGCACAACCAAGAAAAAGACAAATAAAAGCTTCTATTTTTGTCTAAAAGACCACGTGGAGGTGAAAACTAGCTCCCACGCCCAGCCAAGAGGGTAAAGACCATGCATTGGTCTGAAAGAAGGTTTTTTTTAACAAGAAAATTAAAGGAAAGAAACCCACGCACCAACCAGTTGAAGAAATAAACATGTGCCCAGCCAAGAAGATTCATTCTCCATGCATGCAGAAAGGAGCAGCTCCATCACGCATTGAACAAAGAGATAAAGAATTGTTTTTGAAATCCATGCACTCATGCGCCGAGGGAAAAAGAAAGGAGAAAGGCACATTTTTTTATATAAAAAAGGGAACAGTTTTTAATTGATAAAAACACAACTAAGGAAAAGCCGCGCCCAAGGTAAAAGAAGACAGTCCAAGCAGAATTTCACACACAGCTATGAAAGAAGGGTTCCCAGCCACGACTTTCCAAGCAGCAAGCTTATTGCAGTATAGTAGAAGCCTTTTTGAGCGCTTCCAACAAGCAGGTTGTCCAACTATGTTGTTATCTGTTTAGTATGGAATGCATCCTCAAATTCGGGATTTTTCCTTCAAGAGTTTTTTATCAAAATCGACTAAGTGACAGTGAGAGTGTTACCAGGAGACCTGATGAAATTTATTACAAAGATTCTCTATTGAGACCTTAGTTGTTTTACGATGTAACTCATGGAAGAGAATCTCATAGAGGTGGATCTATTTCATATCAGAATATTCATGAAGCACAATTTTCTTTGCAATTATATGAGCATCTTCAATGAGTCACTAAGTTGGCAGGCATAAAGGTTTCTATTGGAATTATCACACCTTACAAGCTACAACTGAGATGTTTGCACCGAGAGTTTGATGTTGTCCTCAAATCTGATGAAGGAAAAGATTTATATATCAATAAGGTAGATGCCTTAAAATGAATTGTCTTTGTGACTTGTTATATTCTGCATTTTCAGCGGCCTTCAGAAAGAATCCGTAATGCATATGGATGGATTTGGGGCCCTGATAAAGCTTACAGTTTAATTGCTAAAAGCTGCAACAAATGAAGGTCACAAATAGAAAACATAATGCAGCTGTAAGCTTATCCTTATTCTGAACTCAAATCCATAGCAGCTGCAGGAAACAAATATTTACTACCATGTATAATGGCTTGGGAGAAAACATTCAAAGCTTCATCTGACCAGAGACTAGTTGCTGAAATGGGGGCATTGAAATCAAGTGAAAGTGAATCAGCTTTTGGATTGATATGAGGTTCAAGTGCAGCTAACAATGAAGATTGTTTGGACGCTACAGGAGATTCAAAGGAAGTGGCAGTCGTACTTCCATCATTTCAAACAAAGGAAAATGTTATTTTTGGTGATTATTGGTGATGTTAAGTGAACCAATAAAAGATAGGTTGTGCAGTGAGATGGAAAAGTCTGGTCATTCAATTTGTAGAAAGTGTTTGCAAAACTAGACAATGCTTTCAACTTCATCAAATCAGATGTATAGTGCAAATAACTAGTTATATTTATTCATGGGGTATTTGTTAAAGCCATGTTTTGTAATACCATTGGAGGTGAATTGCAATTTTGGCTCTTGGATATCTTCTCAACGGCAAAAGACCAGAAGTTGGATTCTGATAAACCAAGGTGGCATAACGACTACGGTCTCGTGACAAATGAATAATTCACCATGGAAAGGTACTCGGAACATGTGGAGAATTGTGAATGTGAATACGAATGAAGACAAATTTTCTCACACCGGGATATTGCTCAGATAGAGGGGTGGATGAATTGCTCAAGTTTCAAGCTCAGCACTCTTGTCATTTGGTGGATTGCAGAGCACAGTCAATGAGTTCATTCACGTACGATCGGGATAGGCAGACTCTTGGCCCAATGGATAAGGCACTAATCTTAGGTGTCTTGATCTGGGTGGCACATTGCTGACTAGGATGTCTACGTGTGCATACAAGTCATTTAAGTGGGGTCCACATGTACCCATTTCTTTTATTTATGTATTTTTCCTTAAATGACCTTTTAACTTAAGTGGTTTCTATTTTTAGTCACTTTTTAAAAGTTGGTTGAAAAAGTCAAAGTCACTTAAGTGCCCTATTTAATGTGCATTTAAAACCCTAACTACTTTGTAACCAACTTTTGGGTTATAAAAGGAAGTGAGGGGCTCATTTGTAAGGGTGACTTTGAGAGAGGAGAGGAAAATACTTTTGTGCAAGCTTTGTTTCAAAAAGAAACTTTGTGTTCTTTTGTGAAAAACATTTTGGAGTTAATGAAATATGAACTTTGTGTCTCATTCATTGTCTCTTGTAGCATTTGGTGTTCTTATGTTCATTAGATGTTAGGTGTTTGAATCTTGCATGCAAATATTATCTTTAATCTTATTGTCAACATTATTAATCAATTGTTCTAAGTTCACAGTGATCAAGCTCTGATTATCTACTTGCTCTTGTGTGTTCCCTTTTACATGTTCTTGTTTAACTAACTCAAACTCTATTTTATTTGTGTTGGTTATTCATCTTCCCTCTTCATGCAATATTAGGCTCTGTTTTTACCTAACTCTTGCATGTTCTTTCAGTTCATTCCATTCCACTCCTTTCCTTCATTTCATTCTATCTCCTTCATTCACTTTTCTTCCATTGATGTTCCAAAACACCCCCCACATACAATTTTGAATGTACAAATGTAAATATAGTTTTGGTTTTCAATAAAGGCAGCCTCACCTTCATTGAGGAGGGACTTCGTTCCCACACTGTTGCATGTCGTTTGCATGCGTGCAAATCCATATGCTAATAGGAGTTTATCAGATTTGGTGTTTGTGACACTATAGAAGCATACCACCAACTGCATCTTGTCAATCTTGAATCCCCTGCTCAATGCACTCATATACGCCAGCAGCACAAACACTTCTATGCTGAGATTGGTAGCATGTCTAATCTATATATGTGTGTGTGTGTGTGTGTGTGTGTCTTATAACCATATAAGGGGTATGCCCCAAACCAAGAAAACACTTCACTCGAATTATTTTCACCGTGCTCCTCATAAACCTGCTCAAGAACAGGAAAAACGACCTTCCTGCAACAAAAACTGTACACAAATTTTTGCTGAGATACATAGCAAAAGAATCCCAAGATCCATGTTGGAAATGAGGTGTCTCAACCTTGTTTGGTTTATTCATTTAATATTTTCCTACAACCATTTCACATTGTCTAGGCTCTAGAAATAGAAATAGGAGTTGTCAAAAGATTCCCATATGATAGTATATCATGGAAGGACTATTTTTAGAGATATTATGATATATTTTATGACATCTGTAAGGGTCAAAAATAGGGGAGAATATTGTGGACGTGAGAGCCTAATTTTAGACCAAAATCTTGCTCTTTACTGTTATCCACCTCATGAGAGGTTTGGCACATGGTTTTGTAAACCATAGATGGTTTCCTGTATAACCGGAGGTCTATAAATTGAAGGCTTCGAGAAGCAATTGGTGAAGTGAGTTTTAATTCTCCTAGAATTGTTTTTGGTGAAACTCCTATAAGAAACTTGCTCTGCAAGTGTATGTAATCTTGTTATTAGATTTGAAATACATTGAGTGGACTTTTGGAGTGTGGGATTTTTATCCGAAACGATTTTCCCCATGTATATCTGGTGTTTGTGTTTTGTTATGAATATGTTGCTGATATTTCTGTAATTGTTTTACTAGGTTGAAAGTTTTGCATAATATCTCTCCTCAAAGATTAGCGTAGGAAGTTGTTCCGCTACTCTTAATTTCCTATCAAGTGGTATCAGAGCCTGATCACCTTTGGTTTCAGTTGTGGGTTGTTGGGTTTTTTGTGCTAATCTGGGTTTGAGTGGGAGCTTGTGTAGATAATACTTTGTTATCTGGTTACAGATATTTTTCATATGGCGAGCACATCTAGGAGGATTGACGTAGAGAATTTTTCTGGCACAAACTTTGAAATGTGGAAACTAAAGATGAAAGATCTGTTGGTTGATCGAGATCTATGGGATGTGGTGGATGAGGTCTATAGGCCTACGGATCCAGTTTTGGCTGCACAATATGATGTAATGGATAGAAAAGCTAAAGGTCTTATTAGACTATGTCTTGCAGATTCTATCCTGATAAATGTCCATGAAGAATCCACTTCGGAGAAGCTTTGGAAAAATTTGGGTGAGATATACCAAGCTAAGTCTCTAGTAAATAAGATTTTTTTGAGGAAGAAGTTGTTTTCCTTGAGAATGGAAGAAGGTGGACAAAAATCTGAGCATCTGGAAACATTCAATATGTTGGTGACTCAGTTGAGCTCAGTTGGGGTTAAAATGGACGAAGAAGAAAGGTGCCAAATGTTGTTGGTTTCGCTGCCAAACTCATGGGACAACCTAGTCATGACCATTGGGAGCACTTCAGTCACTCTGAAGATGGAGGATGTTGTTGGTTCTCTACTCTCCGAAGAGATGAGAAGGAAGGTCTCTTTGAACGCCAAAGAGGTTTTGAGTGTTCGAGGAAGAACAAAAGAATGAGGAAAAGATGAGAAGAAGCATGGCCATTCCAAGAATAAGGGGAGATCAAAATCCCCTGGTAAGTCCAAGGCAGTATGCTGGAACTGTGGCAAATCTGGACACTTCTGAAGGGAATGCAAAGAAGAAAAGAAAAAGAAAAAGAAGAAGCATGATTCTGATTCTGAGTCCGAAAAAGAAGATGGAGATGCCTTTATTGCAGCTTTGGCCACTCGTGCAAGTGATAATGCATGGTTGATAGACTCAGGGGCATCTTTCCACATGACTCCTAACAAAAATTGGTTTAGTAAGTATAAAAACTATGATGGTGGTAAGGTGTATTTGGGTGATGATTCTTTCCTTGAAATTGTTGGTCGTGGTAGTATTCAGGTGAAATTTTCTGATGGTAGAATTAGAAGATTTGATGGTGTCTTGCATATCCCAGGACTAGCAAGAAATTTATTATCTGTTAGCAAGCTAATAGATGCGGGTGTGCATGTACAGTTTTCTGAAGCAGGCGTGAAAATGGTGAGAGGTGTTATGGTGATAGCAAGAGGAAGTAGATTGGGTACATTGTACCAACTTGATGCATGCACGGTTGAGTGCAATAGCACTTCGGATAAAACTAAGCCAGTAACTACTTCACTGAAAAAGGAGAGGGTTTCGTCCTCTACAGATGGTCGTGGCTTCTGGGTACCCAAGGGTGCTCTGTCTACCGAATCAAAATTACCTACAGAGAAGACCATGTTATGGCACCAAAGGCTTGGCCACATTGGAGAGAAGGGTTTAAAAGCCTTGAAAAATAAGAACCTCGTTGAGGGGTTGAATGATTGCAATCTGGAGTTTGATTTCTGTGAACATTGTATTTATGGCAAACAGAACCGTGTTCAGTTTTACTCGTCTACTCATAAGTCTTCATGTATCTTGGATCTAATCCATTCGGATGTATTTGGTCCTGTTAAGGTTGATTCTATTGCTAAATCAGTTTATTATGTTACTTTCATTGATGAATTTAGTAGGAGAACATGGGTATATTTTTTAAAGAGTAAATCTGAAGTTTTTAGTCATTTTAAGGAATTTAAGGCTATGGTTGAAACTCAAACTGGGAAGAAAATTAAGTGTTTGAAATCTGATAATGGCGGTGAGTATTTTTCTGCAGACTTTGACAGATTTTGTACAAATTGCGGGATTAAAAGACAAAAGACAACTTCATATTCTCCAGAGCAGAATGGAGCTGCAGAAAGAATGAATAGAACGTTGATGGAGAAGGCTAGGAGCATGCTTATTGAAGCTGGTCTAGAAAAGAGGTTTTGGGATGAAGCTGTTACCACTACTTGCTATTTGATAAATAGATCTCCTACATCAGCACTTGTTGATAAAATGCCAATGGAGGCGTGGTCGGGGAAAAAGCCTTCAATTAGACATCTGAGAGTTTTTGGCTATGAGGCATATGCACATGTGCCTAAGGAGAAGAGAACAAAGTTGGATTCTAAGGTTGTCAAATGTATCTTCATCGGATATGGCTATGGTGTGAAAGGATACAAGATTTGGGATCCCGTTGCACAAAAGGTAATATACTCTAGAAGTGTTATTTTTAGAGAGATTAAATATTTCCCTGTTAATTTTCAGCCAGAACAACATAAAGAAAATGAAAAAAAAAAGGATGTGGTTCAACTTCCTTCTACACCTAAGAAAGTTGAATCGAGACCCCAAAATAGACAAGAAGTTGAGGAGAGCTCACCAAACTATGAATCTTCAGAAGAGGAAGAAGAAGAGGAAGAAGTGGAAGAATCTCCACCTCAACTTGTTCGAAAGTCTGCAAGGCAAAGGCAACCACCTGAAAGGTATGGGTATTCTCCTGATGATTGGAAGTGTATATTTGCTTTGACTACTAACATTGATGAACCGAGATTTGTACAAGAGGCTTTGGGTATGAATGATGCAAAGTCCTAACAAATAGCCATGGATGAAGAGATGGCAGCCCTTAAAAAGAATGATACATGGGACCTCGTACCATTGCCTAAAGGTCGGAAACCTGTTGGATGTAAATGGGTGCTTAAGAAAAAGATTGGTTCAAATGGAAATGTTGAAAAGTATAAAGCACGGTTGGTTGCGAAGGGTTACTCTCAAGTTGAGGGTATTGATTATGGTGAGATATTCTCTCCTATTGCTAAAATGACATCCATTCGGTTTTTATTATCTATTGCAGCAACTTATGACCTAGAGGTTGAACAAATGGATGTGAAAACTATTTTCCTTCATGGTGATTTGGAGGAAGAAATCTATTTGACACAGCCAGAGCACTACATGATGAAAGGTAAAAGTAATATGGTTTGTAAGTTAAAGAACTCCATGTATGGCCTTAAACAAAGTCCTAGGATGTGGTACCAGAAGTTTGATTCATATGTGTTGAGTTTGGGGTTTGTGAGATCTAAATCTGATCACTGTGTATATTTTAAGTTTGATGGTGATTGTTTCCTGGTAATTAATTTATATGTTGATGACATGTTGTTTATTGGGAAAGGAAAAGGTTTGATTACATAATTGAAATCTCAGCTCTCTGCGAAATTTGAAATGAAAGATCTTGGTGCAGCAAAGCACATACTTGGGATGGAGATTAGAAGAGATCGTGAGAACAGAAAGCTATGGCTTGGCCAGAGTAAGTATGTTTATTCTGTTTTGCAAAGGTTCAACATGCAGGATTGTAAACCACTTTGTGTTCCTGTTACTTTGGGAACGAAGCTCTCCATTTCACAATGTCCATCATCCCCATCGGAGATGGAAGAAATGAGCAGAGTGCCTTACCAGAGTGCAGTTGGAAGTTTAATGTATGCTATGGTCTGTACAAGACCAAACATTGCCCAAGTAGTGAGAGTTCTTTCTCGTTTTATGTCTAATCCTGGAAGAGTGCATTGGGATGCAGTTAAGAGGGTCTTCATATATTTGCGGGGTACATCAGAGTACTCTATATGTTTTCATGGAAGAGGAGATCAACATTCCCTACATATTCATGGTTTTATGAATTCAGATTGGGCCGGTGATGTTGATAGCAGAAGATCCACCAGTGCATATGTGTTTACTCTTAATGGTGGTGCAATTAGTTGGATGAGCAAGCGACAGGCTGTAGTCGCTTTGTCCACTACTGAGGTAAAGTACATGGCAGCTACTCATGCCTGTAAAGAAGCCATTTGGCTGAAGCGTTTGTGTTCAGATATTGGATTAAAACAGAGTGCAGTTACAATATACTGTGACAGTCAGAGCGCAATCTGCCTTGTGAAGAACCCGACTTTTCATGCCAGGACCAAACACATTGATGTTTAGTATCACTTCATGAGAGATATGGTCGAGGATGGAAGGGTGAAGCTGGAAAAGGTAGAGACAATTGCGAATGTTGTAGATGCATTAACTAAGCCCGTGAGGACAGTGAAATTCAAGTGGTGTTCCGAGTCTATGGGCCTCTCGGCCCCTAGAAGTTGATCCATGATGGTATCTTTCCCTTGGCCCTTACAAGGTATTCGACAAGTGGGAGATTGTTGGAAATGAGGTGTCTCAACCTTATTTGGTTTATTCATTTAAGATTTTCCTACAACCGTTTCACATTGTCTAGGCTCTAAAAATAGAAATAGGAGTTGTCAAAAGATTCCCATATGATAGTATATCATGGAAGAACTATTTTTAGAGATATTATGACAGATTTTATGACATCTATAAGGGTCAAAAATAGGGGAGAATATTGTGGACGTGGGAGCCTAATTTTAGACCAAAATCTTGCTCTTTAATGTTATCCACCTCATGAGAGATTTGGCACATGGTTTTGTAAACCATAGATGGTTTCCTATATAACCGGAGGTCTATAAATTGAAGGCTTGGAGAAGCAATTGGTGAAGTGAATTTTAATTCTCCTAGAATTGTTTTTGGTGAAACTCTTGTAAGAAACTTGCTCTGCAAGTGTATGTAATCTTGTTATTAGATTTGAAATACATTGAGTGGGCTTTTGGAGTGTGGGGTTTTTTATCGGAAAGGATTTTCCCCACATATATCTGGTGTTTGTGTTTTGTTATGAATATGTTGTTGATATTTCTGTAACTGTTTTACTATGTTGAAAGTTTTGCATAATATCTCTCCTCAAAGATTAGCGTAGGAGGTTGTTCCGCTACCCTTAATTTCCTATCAATCCATAGGATTCTTCCTCGTGCAATTAGCAGTGTTGTTTGCAGGTGGAACAGTGGTGTAAGCATAGACATGGATATGTAATCACAATCGTCGATTGGGCACAGACGGGTATCCATGCCATAGAAGAGAATTAATGGTATAATGGGTTTATGTGTTTTCTGTAGAGGAAGGCTTCTAGCTATTGCGGGATAAAGGTTTTCATTGAAAAAAATTTAAAACATACAGATTAGGCATATCTGATTTGAAACATTAAATCGTTTTTTAAAATTTATTATAAGAGAAAACATTTAAACTATACAAACAAACATATTCACTCACAACCAATTAACCATTATCTTAATAGAAAACATAACTTTAAAAACTCTGGTCTAAAATGTTGCTAACAATCAAGCAAACAAATATATATTATTAATAAAGTTGGCACACACTAAAGTCATTCTAAGGCATGGATTCACGGTTAATAATGAGTCAGATGACCATGACGCCATATACATTGTTGCATAAATTTGAAATTGGTACAATGTGCTATTTTTTTGAAGATATTCTGCTCAATAAAGTATTCGCAGAAGCAGGACCCTGATACAAAAGAGTAAATTGGAGTATATTCATTTGCCACGAACCACTTGTTTTTGGATGGGCACAACTGAAATCTTATGAACAACTATATTAATAAGTTATTTGAAACAAAGAGATACAGCTTAAAAACAATGTTGATTTTCAGAACAAACGTAAGCACCTGCATTCTTGGTCAGTTGGGGTACTATTCTAGCACTCTGAACTTTGAAGCGTTCTATGTTATTGTACAATAGGAAGGGGAATCGGTTCCTCCGACCAGATTGTTTAAAATAAGCCCCATTAAAAAAATTGTCGCCAAGTGATTTCCACATCCATGTGTCACATTTGGGACTTTCATTACATCCTTTGTGCTCTGTGACCTGCTTCTTTGTATAGTCATTTGGAGCCACAAATCTATTTGCTTCACTCAGGATAATGGGATGCTCACTCCCTCCAATTGCATATATACCCCATGGTTCATAGTTATTATTCACCACATGCACGTATCCCAATCTAGCCCTGCAATTGCAATGTCCATGATGACACAGTTAGTTGGCTTTTATCATCAATATAATCTTCAATTAGCAAAGAAACTGGTTGCAGGTATATGGTAAGAATATAACCATCTGGCCAAAATTTGGAGATAGTAACTTCAAACAAAACAAAAATAATAATAGATTTTTTGGGCTAGGATTATAGCTATCATATTTGGTGTAATCAACTTCAAGACATCTTATTTTGGTTCCTAAACATCATTGGAGCTTGTAGGAGGACAATGGGGTCCTAAGAGGTCAAAATTTCCTTCATTGAAGCAAAAGAGCACTTTCCCTCCAAAATTCATAATTCAAAATTTAAAATTGCCAAAGAGCCTATAAGGCATGTAAAAGAGATGAAACTTCTTGGTTAGAGTCTTGGATGTTAGTAAGTCAAGTTGGAGAGTTAGTTAAGTCATGAGGGACTCTTAAGGAGTAAAAGGGTATGATGATGTGTTTTAAGAATTGGAAAGAAAGTACCTTTCTTAGGTTTTAGAAGCTATGATATGAAGTAAGTTAGTTAGGGCTTTGTGTGCATGGATGGAAAGGGTAGAAAGAGCTCGAGCATGAGTTAATTGGGGTATTCCTCAAGGAGAGAGGAGGAAAGAACAGAGGAAGTGGAGGATGTATCATGTTTTTGAGAAGAAGACTGAATTCTGGTAAAAAGACTCGTGAATGATAATTTTGAATGAGAAATCTCCTAACATTTGAATTCAAGATTTATTTTTCTATCTTCTTTTGATAATCTAAATCTGTATGAGATCCTTCATGTGAATTTCAGTGTTAGAGACCTCTGTGGATGGTAGTATTGCATAATGATGAAAATACAATACTCTGTTTTGTACTTTGAGACTGTGTTTGGCAAAAATACCTTGTTGTATTTGATTTGTGATCAATGGTGAAGTTATTTTAAGGTTAACATGTGGTAGTTAGTGGGAAGAAGTGTTATTTCACGGTTGTGAAGGTTGAATCCCCTGATTTTTTCATTCCATTGCATGTTTGGAAACCTTGAGAAACTGAACTGTGAGGTGTTAACAGTGCATGATTTACCTTGGATGTCAAGTGTGTGATTAGAATCCTTAGGGAGGAAAGGAACATTCTCAGGGGGGAAAGTTATCAACTCTATGAAGTGGATAAACAATGTAACATTGCTCGTGTCTCTGTTTCTCTGTGGTAGACTGTGCATAGACAAGTTAAAACCTTGATTTTTGCTAACCTATGATAGCTAACCACACATGGTTCTTGATGATGACTTGCTAATGAATCTTCACTACTAGAACAGGAGTAAGGAACAAGATGAGATATTCATGGAAGCAAACTATCAAGCCTTGGAAAGAAGTGTTTAACATTTTGTAAGTCTTTTAACCCTCACGGGCTGTCTCAGAGCCACAGCTAGGGTTTATACAAAAACAAGGATTTGAAGCCTAATACTTATACTTAAGGTCTGAAACTTCTTATACATCACTGCGTGAATGAGATGATGATGATTTCAGTGGGGTTAGAGGATTAGAAGTCATTAGAACCCTGATGAAGTTTGACAGTACAGTTGGAGGTTAACTGTAGGACAGAGCACTAGGAGGGTTTGGTAGTTGGGAGCCTTATCCTTTGATTCATGATCTCAAAATGGATAGAAAGCCTCCTAACAGAGACTATAAATACATTCTACAGGAATCAACTCAAAATAAGTTAATAGTTAGAAGAAATCCATGACAGTCCTAGCTAAGCCTGTGAGAAAAGACAAGAAGAGTTTTGTTTCTAAACTTGAGCTTTGAATTTGAACCTTTGAATTGAAGTCTAAAATTTCATGCATATCATCTGAGGGGTATTTAGAAACCACTGAAGGAGGTTATAGGTTTTGGTGAGTCATATAATTAAAACTATGCATGACAGTTGCTTCCTAGGAAGATTGCTACAGGCTTAGGCCTAATTGGAACCTTGAAGAGTTTTGTATCCAAACTTGAGCTTTGAGTTTAATGAGCCTTTAACTTGAAGTATAAAATTGTGTGCATATCATCTGATGGGTATTTATAAACCACTGAAGGAGGTTAGAGGTGGTGGTGAGTCAGATAATTAAAACTGTGCATGACAGTTGCTTCCTAGGAAGACTGCTACAGGCCTGGGCCTAATTGGAACGTTGAAGGGTGTGAGTTGACCAAATTTTACCAAAGAAACATATCCTGAAACCTTGCACACAAGAAGAAAGGCCAAATAGGTATCGTAAATGGTGCCTAGTTTGTGAAATGAAGCCTCCTAACAAAAGTTATGAAGAAAAAAGACTCTGAGCAGGGCTAGTAGGAGCAAGTAAGCTAGAGAAGAAGAAAAGGTGATTGTAAGAAAAGTATAAGGTCCTGAGTTATACAATTTGGACCACACCTCGGGGGGCATAAAGGGTGTATGAAAATGTCTCTACTTTGTTTTGAGAGCTTACAGATGTGTTCAACCATGAAACCACCAGAAGCTTGCCCTTAAGAACACAAAAAGGCAGTTTTGGGCAAGATAGCAAAAGTTGATGTTTTGATCTTTTGGAATCAAGTTAGATATTGGATTTTCATTGAATTGAACTCATGGAACAGGGTATGGTGGTTTTTCAAGACATTTAAGGTGAAAAAGGTAAGTTTTTGCATGATTTGGCCAATCTAGTCTACTAGCACAAGATTTGCAAAACAGGGTACTTAGTGTTATTGTGTGTTTCATATCTTGTTGAGTGATTGAATGTATGTGAAGGTAATATATGCTCTGCATCAAGAAGGAAATACTTTCCATGCAAACTTGGATAGCAATGGATTAGTTTTGGCAGGCGTAGGTATTGATGCTGGTAAAGTGTCAATTTTAGAAATGACGAGTACAAGAAGTAGAACTGTTCTTTATATCGGTCACAACTGAACATTCACATGTTAAGAAATTTCTTTTTTGTTATCTTGGATTCCATTTAATATGTAGAGTTTTTATTTTACTTGGTTTTCTTCTAATTCACTTATCAGTGTTTATTATTAAGTTTAATATTTCAAAGAAGAGTCTAGGAATCCTTTACCCAAAAAAAGAGTTAAACCCACAAAACACGAGGCCTATGTTCTTGCAAGTCTTGCAGAGATACAATGCTATGGAGACTGAATCACCCATAAATATTTAGACTGTTTCTTTAACTTCAAATTTGATAACTAAATAAGAAAAAGAAAATAAAATAATAATAAAGGGCACACAAGGCCCCTGTTCTGCCCGAGACACTGCAAGTTTTTGCAGAGACTCAATGCCATAGATTTAGATTGTTCGCTATGAATAGAATTTCCTACCTTGGCATGCGCTGCATTATGTTTGGCCCAAAGTGGTTCAATACAATTGTCACCCTCATTTTTTTATCGGCTTCATTTGAATCACTGTTGCCTAACAGCATTGCCTGAACACATTGTTAAAATTGATTATTTTATTAGATGGGCAGCATTACAAAGAACAGAGTAAATGGGCTGCAATAAAAGAAAAAGAGGAAAAAACAAGATTCCATGAATTGGGCAGTATCAGAAAGAAGAGAGAACCAATCTTTCAATGAGATGGGCAGCATTAGAAAAAGGAGAAGACCAATATTTCATGTGATGGGTAGAGCATTAAAATGCAGAGAAAAAAGGGAAAATCAATATATCAGATGAAAGAAGAGAAAAACAATATATTATATTTCATCTGATAGGCAGGCATTAGAAAGAAGAGAAAACAATATTCAATGAGATGGCCAGCATTAGAAACAAAAGAAACCCAATATTTCATCAAATGGGTAGAGCATAGGACCCCATGAGACAAAAATAGAAAACCATACTTTATGAGAAGGGCAGTATCAAGAAGAAATCTCCAAACAAACCAAAAATATATATTACTTCATCAGATAGGCAGCATCAAAAAGAAATTATTTCAAAAATTATTAAGATTTGTCTGTCTACTTACTTCGTTGTGATAAAAAAGATGGTTGTTGGAAATAGTGATAGCAGTTGAACCCACAGTCACATCTATAAGCCCATCCCCACATCTGTAAAGAGAGTTATGATCAATCCAAACATTTCTAGCAGTCTCTATAGAAATACCATCTCCATCCTGTGGATAAATATTTTCAACTCTGCCCTGAGAAATCATAACATATCCAGAAGAGCTCTCCCAACAGTCATGGATGGTCAATCCATGAATAATAACATTGCTCACATTCGAAACTCGTATACAAAACCCATCCCCGATATCAACCCTTGCACCCCTTGCATCAATAGTAGTGTAGCTTGTAAGAAACAGTGGCATTCTCAGCGTTATATTCATATCTCTTGCAAAAACAATCCAAACAGGCCCATTTTGACTTGCTCCATACCTGAGACTACCAGGCAAGGGATGTACAGGGTTGTCATCATCTCTTGTAACAGTGTAAATCTCTCCTCCTTTGCCTCCTTGAGCATAACGTCCAAATCCCACAGCACAGTCAGCCATCTTCATTCTGTTTTGTGCCCAATGTGGGTCTGTACTCCAGCAACTATCAATGCAGTTAAACCCATCATCCTCTGAATAAGACAAAGAATACTGGAGAAGAAACAAAACAATGGCTAAAACAGGGGTCGGAATTCCAGCCATTTTAGCTAAATTTTCAACAGTTCAATACAGTTGGAATATGCTACATGCAAAAGATTTCAGGTGGCATCAAACCCTGTTTTCTTGCTGCAAAAATAAACGTTCGCAGTTTTAATCTTCCATTTTGCTCTTCTGGAAGGAAAGGAATAACTGAACAACTGAACAAAACGGTTTGAGTATTGATTGCAGTTAGTGCCGCTACCTAGAATTTAGTGCCACTACGTAGAATTTTGATGACGGTTAATCACCCAAGAGTGATTTTGAATCAAGTAGTTTCCACAAATTGACGAGCTTCTAAACGAAGTTCATAAAAAGTGGAAGTTGAATATTATCTCCAAATGTTAAAAAGCAGAAGGTGACCAAAAGACTAATGTTTTCCCTGCCTTATTTAAACAAATTATTTCACGTTGATTGTGATACGAGTAGTGTTGCAATTGAAGTTATGATGAGATACTACTTTGATAATATTGTGTACTTCTGTGAGAAATTGGATGACGCGAGGAGGAAATATTCATTTTATTATCAGGATTTATGTCATAGTGCAAGCTCTAAATAGCAATTGGCACTATTTATTACCCGAGGACTTTGTGTTGTATGCATATTAGAACCACATACTACAATTCATAAATAGTCCATAAATAGTCCAGGTAAGATGAATCAAATACATATGAAACAGCCGATTTTTTTATAAATTTACTCATTTCTCTTGAAACATATGAGTAAAGATATAATAGACCTATAGCTGCAATAATTATAAAATGAATCTTATTGGCAAAATTAAAAGTGGAAGTAACGCATTTGATTCCATAAACGAGATTTACACATACGATAAATATTTCAATGAGGTATGACAGCATGTAGAGAATTAGTGAGATTGGATAGGAAACCATGTATAGTCTATTTCCTACAAGAAGTATTATTGTTTAAAGGAGCATAGTTGTGGTTACCCAGTGGATATATACGAGATTATTTTGTCAAGGAGGACTAGTGGGTCACTTTTTTATTCATAAGACTCATACATATCTAATTGAATTTTAATTTTGTCCTACGACAGTTGTAGATATGAATTGGCATGTGTAGGGATGTAGAAGGGATACTCCAGAATGCATGGTTGTATCAACACTTCTATTTTTATAAAAATGGTGGCAACACCTGAGAATGGATTTTTTTGTAGGTTTTCCTATATTGCAAAAGGGGGATAGTTTTATCTTTATTGTGGTAGATATATTTTCAAAATGGATCATTTTATTTCATGTGCAAAAGTAATAATGACATTATGCACATAGCTAATTTATTTTTCTACAAAATTATTAGATTACATGGTTTACCATAAATAATTGTATCAAATAGAGATATATAAACCTTTTTGAACATTTTTGGAGAATTTTTCAGAAGGAGTGCAAAATGTATTTGGGGCTCCCATATATATAACTATATGATCAGATTGGACCCGAATCTATATGTTATAAACTAGGATAGTATATCTTATTCGCAATGTCATATATCTATAACTGCAAGTTTCCCTACTATTGTTCTCTCTCTCTCTCTGGGCCCTCCTACCACATATATAGAGTCGGCCCCACCCCACCTTTGGATCACTTGTATATCTTATCTTATTTTATAGATATACATAAAGGCCCATCACACTCACTACTAGCATATTAAAAAGTTGATTTAATAAGAACTATGTTTTATAACATGTAGGTGTCTAATAAGGAAAGGAAAGATGAGTTACTGGATAAATTTGATTGATTCTTGATGGGTCTATCACATAGTATAATGATAATATTTTATTAGATCAGTTTTCTTATAAACGGAGTTGCAATTCAATTCAATTCAATCTATCATCCTCATATAGATGGTTGGGAGGAGGTAGAGAAAAGGAGCCTTGGTAACCTATTTTGGCGCATAGTAGAAGAAAAGTCAAGACTATGGGATTCGGTTTTGGAGAAAGTTGGATTTGTGTATACCAATTTAATAAACATAAGCACCATAATAACTCCATCCCAAATTGTGTGTGGGCATGATAAAAATAAGTGATGCGGAAATGAATAACATCAAAGAAGAAAGCGGGAAGAACACATAAGTAGAATACTTCCTTGAATATATGTATGAGCTTCACTAGAAATTATGAGAATAATTAGAGAGGATTAATGCATTGTATATATAATGTCTATTTTTAAATAAGAGAGAAAAGATTATCAAATGGGATATATGGTCTTAGTGCACTTAACAAAGGAAAGATTCCCAAGAGTGACATATGACAAGTTGGAATGGAAGAAAATTGGACCATCTAAGGTATTGAGGAAGTTTGCATTCAACACATATGAAATAGGGTTTCCCTATGGGATAGACATTTTGCAAATAATCAATGTTGCATATTTCTACTCATATCATGCAATTTTATGAACAAGTGAAAGGATTAATAGTGCAGATTCTTGAGAGGTAGATTATAGTCCAAAATTACTAAAGATGTGCATGATGGGAGTGAGCATGTAAATGATTCCACAATTTGTTAAAGTATGTGTTGATAGGAATACAAGTAATTTTGGTGAAGTGGAATAGAGAAGTTGTAGATGTGACATGGATGAGTACATCAAAAATCATTAAATATGGAAGATCTATGTTATTGGTGAAGTGGAATAGAGAAGTTGAAGATGCAACATGGATGAATGGATCAAAAATCATTAAGCATAGGAGATCTATTTTATAAATTATGGAGTGTTTAAGAATAGGATCTCATAATTTATTTCATGTACCATGGTTGTATGATGCAAGTACTTTTAGGTTTGCATGCAATCTTGCATCACCCAAAAATAATACAATAAGAATAAGAAAGTTTTCATGATTTTTTGTTTGACTAGGTTGTGGAATTAATAAACTCTTTCATGAGTTTTGTGGTATCTTCCTAATTCTCGAACACTTCTCATAAGTTTTGTATTGAAAAACATATTTTTAGAGATATACAATGTTGATCGTACAAAAATAGGTGGAGAAAGTTACACCTCATAATGTCAATCAAATCAAACCAATTAGGCCTTGAGAAAGAGGCCATATTACAAAAAAAGTGTGAACATCAATGAAAAAGAGTGAACAAAACAAGGAGCTAGACATCCAGGCCACAGCGGTAAACATGGAAGATGGAGGAGGAGGAGGAGGAGGAGGGCTGTTGGACTTATCACCCCAACCATAACCAAGATGAGCTGAGTCCGAGATGGGTTCCCACCCCCTTTCATATTGTTGTTGTTACTATTACTACTCGAGATTATCAGAACACGGTCGTGGGGAAGAAATGGCAAGGGCCAGTCAAGGAATTCATCCTGTTGAGGGTCAGTGCAACCAACACCAATATAATCACCAAACTGACCAAAGACTCTACCATGAGTAAGATAAGGGGTTGAGAGTGAGGGGACCACCATCGATGAGAAGAATGGATCTAATGGTTCCTTGAGCATGGTATTTGAAACCCCTAACCCCAGGGTAAAGGAGGAGAGTGGCAGCCGAGGCGGTGAGCAGCAATGAGAGAGAGCATCCATAGGCACCTGACTGACCATGCAAGGGGTGGTGGCCCAGTGGTCGAGTAAGCACTGGAGGTGAAAAACTTATAGTTGAAATTTCTTGGCTTGGTTCTAAATCTGGAGCATCACATTGGAGAGAACAACCACTTTATTATTAATAGAAAAAATTATATCCATAGGAATATTATTAAAAATGACATTATTTTTGTCTTTCCAAAGATGAAAAAGAATAATAGTTCTAAAGATATGCTAAATTTTTCTATAAATTACAGAAAACAAGGTCAAGTTCCCCAAAAGTACCATTTTCCAAGTAAAGAACAACAGAGAAAAGGGTTAAAAAGGGAATGAATCCATTTTTAGGCCGACTAAACATTGGGAAAAAACTAAAAAATATATTTGATAGACTCTGGTTGATGGTAAACTAGGAAAGTGGGGTTAATACCCATACACTTAAGTCGATCCCCAGTTAGGATCCCATGTTTTAGAATACACCAAAAAAAATGAGCTTTTTTGAGCTCGACAAGAATGCTCCAAACTCCTAAAATTTGCATTTCCAAACAAAATCCTGGGAGCCAACGTTCTAGTGGAAATTAAGTGTGAAAGTGGGAATTGAATGAGGGGCAAGTAGTGAGTATCCCAAGTGGGGTTTATAATGGCAGAGAGGCATAGCAGTGGACCAATTCTGGTCACACCACCACGGAACACCAGAGGTGATGCCAATTTTGTGCACATATTCATTAAGTATGCAAGCAATGATTTTCGTGATTGGTTCAACATCTTTATATTGAAGAATGAATTTAATAGTGAGGGCACCCCACAAAATCTAGGATCAGAAATGTTTGCAAAATAAATCACCCACCACTTTTATTCCTTTTCTAAAAATCTGAATGGCTTTAGGCCAATGAGCCAAAGTCAAAGCGGCGTCATGAAAAGTGAGAATAGAAGACCACCAGAGAGAGCGAGAGTTAAAAGATAGACCAAATTTGAAACCATATCCCTTCCATATTAGGTGTGATTTAAGCATCTCCCAAGCTTTCCAAATGCTTTGGGAAACAAAAATTCCCCCAATTTAAACTAAAACATGGAAGAGAATAAGGGATTGGAAATTGAGACCTTTCTAAGCTTGTCTACCCAAAGGAGATCCTTGACAAATGCAATGCCTTAGCAAAATATTCCAAGTCGCATTACCCTCCAGGTTACAAATTAACCACTTGACACAAAGATAATGGCCTTGGAGTTTAATGTTAAGCAGCCCAAGGCCCCCAACTTCTTTATGTCTACATCAGATTTCCAAGGCAACCATGTGGAACCCCTTGTGTCCCTCAGAATTAGCCCAAAGAAAATCCCTTAATAGCTTCTCAAGTTTTCCATAATCAGTGTTAGACGAAGCCCAATAAGAGGAATAATAGACATGATTAGTAGCTAAAACCTTAGAACAAATCTGAAACTTTCTTGCCAAAGAAAGAGGTTTGGTGATCCAAAACAAAATCTTGTGGTCAACCCATTGGACCACATAGTTCTAAAGTTTCACATAAATAGCCTAAAATGGAAAGGGAGTGCTAAGTAATTTGAATTGAGTACATGGATGAATCTAGGTCTAGTGCAAACCTTCCAACCATGGAGGAATAGGAGATTGGGATTGTCAATAGCACTAGGTTTTTGCCCATTGAATGGAGGATCCAAAAGCCAGGTAGAGAGTGTCAAGATAGTATAAAGTAGTTTGAACAGCCTATTCCTCCTCAAGGAGTGTGAGATAAGAGTCATATGCAAAATATCCATCGATGAGTTGTTGATCCAAGGCAAACAGAGAGATCCCTTTAATCAGACCTTGAGAAGCATTATGGACTAGCAAGTAGCTAAATCCTTCTACTATCAGCACATACATCAAGGGGGCTAATGAACACCCTTTTTAAATGGGTATGAACAAACTAAAACTGGAGGATTGAGCCCTTTTGATGGTAATGCAAGCTCCATCGTTGTTAAAAATAATATGCACAGTGTGAACAAATAGTGGCCCAAATCTAAGAGCTTGAAGCATATCCAGAATGAAAGACCACTCTATTCAATCATAAGATTTGGTATAATCATTTTTTATAAATAAATATTTCTAGTTAGAGAGATGATCCCATTTCATTCCTTCCTAAACAACAATAATATTATCTCATATGTACTTATGTTTGGTGAAACCAATTTTCTCACTTCTAACAATAAGAGGATGGAGATTGGAAACCTTGTTAGAAAAAGCCTTTGCAATAATTTTGTAAGACATATTAAGTAAGGCGATAGGTCTCCAGTTTGTAATTTGTTCAGGGTCTCCAAACCGGGGGATAAACTTAATGTTGTCTTGGTTGATGAACTCATCCAAAGAATTTGAATTTAAGGCTTCAGAGGTACACATTATGGATATCAATTCCCAAATTATCCCATGGGGTTTGATAGAATTTAGAGGGGAAGACCATCAATACCTGTGGAGCTTTGTAAGGAGCTCATTTAAAAGGTTTATTCCTTAAGTTATGCGAGGGAAAAAGGTCTAGTCAAAGGATAACCCATTAAGAGTGAGTGACTTTACATGGCCATAACTTGCATGCATTTTAAAATATCCTCTTTTCTAGCAAGGGTGGGAGGATGAGAGGAAAACCCTGTATGCTAATGGTGGAAAAATGCTTGGAGGATGTCTGGAAAGGAAGTGTTTCAAACATTTCCTTAAAAGATAGATTTGATTTACATAGAAGAATGCTTGGAGGATGTCTAGAAAGGAAGTGTTTCAAACATTTCCTTAAAAGATAGATTTGATTTGTGTAGAAGAATGTTTGGTGTAGAACATGGCAAAGAAATCTTTGAGGATTTCTCCCCAACTTTGATCCACTACAAATGAGCATACAATAGAGCACCCCTTGCTTTGTAATATTCCTCTACCTTAATTTTTTGCCTCCAATGGGAACCCTAGAGTTGCAAGGTTTGATTGAAAGGAGAGGAATTAAGATCTAGTGATATTTGTTGAAACTCATGATATGAAGCCTCATGTGCATCATGTTGAAAGAGAGAAGTTTGTTTTCCATAGATACGAAGGAAGGTGTTTGTTTTTTAAATGACATCATTCCACCAAACAATCCATCCCTCCTAGCCAATAGGGAAAGAAACCAAGTTCCAAACGTGTTACATATGTGACACTATTGGTGTATGTGACTTGCCTCATCATCACTCAGGATCTTCTCCACCTCACATGGTGAATCATCTCACTTAGACGAAATCATAGGTCATAGGAGTTATATGACATATGGTAGATTCCATCATAGAATTTTCCATTGTCATATGCGGCATTGGTGTCATAGGAGTTATATTCCATCTTTGGAATCATAACTCCACTTTCCCTCATGGAGGGAATGATTTTCTGGGCACGAGAGTTACACAACACTCCCATATGTACCATTCTTTTGTATTAACTAAAATTAACTAAAATGTGGAATAATAGTAGTTAATCTAATCTAGAACAACATGTAAATACAGTAAATAAATGTAACAAGTAACTATGGAAAGTAACCCAAGTAACTATTGAAATGGAAATTTAAAACCTAGAGTGCTAAGAGAGTTGGAATGAACTAAGTTGATCGGAGCAACTTGCTAGACTGTGTTGCACAAGTGACTGGAGAATCAAGAAGCATGCAAAAATATGCAGAGGCCCAGAAAAGGATGGATCCAAGCTACCTAGTTGGACTGGAGCACCTGGAGAGGGACTGGGGCACCTATGGGAACTCTAGTCTGCAGAATGGGCACCCTGGTTTGTGCAAAAGGTTTGGAACTGAGTTTCACAAGTCCTATAAGTGATTTGAATCCTTTGCTATTTGTTGTGTCAGGTTCGTTGCATTGTGCCAGGTGTTGCTTATAATCCAAGATGAATAAAAGACCTGCAAAAAGACCAAAAGAAGTATCAAAACCCTAAAAAAAGAATACAAATGAATGGGTCAAACTGACCTCAACTGCCACAACAGTGGGCTTACTAACTGAGTGTTGCACTACATTTCAGACCCAAATGTAGTTCTGGTGAGTGTGTACATCATGTGCCCTAGGTGCTCTTGTGCCAGTCACACTTCGTGAAGTAACGAGCAATAACTAGATGTAAAAATGTAGTAGAATGGTGGATGGAATAGAATAGAATCCCTTCCTATGCATGTGTGATGTAGATGAACCAGATTTTCCCTTTCTGATGGAGCTAGATGAATGCAAATGATCTCTAAATGCTTTAGATGAATGCAACCTTAGGTGGATGATAGTAGTGACTAGCGCTTGGTCCCTCATTATGGTCTCATAATTTTATATGTATAGGGTTATCTTGATCTAATTTCATTATTAACCCCAAAATGGCTTACCATCAAAAAGAGAAGAAGATAAAATGGCTAGAAAGTGCGCAAAAGGTGGCGGGAAAGTTCAAAAAGGATCGGGGCACCCCTGGAGGGACCAGGGTGGTAAAAGATAAAATAATGGGAAATGACAAAAGTTGACTGAGCATGCGGGTGCAAGAGGTTGGGAATGACGAAAGAAAATAAATTAAGATGGCCAAAAGATGGGGGTTAATTAGTACTTTCTTCACTCAAAAAGATTCTAAATAGTGGTATGAGATCGGGACTAAATAGTGTTTAATGTGCATAATTTTGTGTCTACACTTTTGATCTATGAGCATGAGTAGACCTATTCTTATATTCATGATTTTCCTTATTGTCTTTCACTTGTTGATTACTTGGAGCTTTCTCATTATCGTTGGAGTGCAACTTCATCAATGTGCATAGGTTTCTAGTTGATTATCGCAAAATAATCTCACATGGTATTAGAGTTGTGATTCAGTAAACATGCACTCATTTTCATTTGGTTTCAAATTACTTCCAGTTTCATATTTCATTGATTCTTGCATAAGTTTTTAATCATTTTTGGAATCTTTCTAATCTAGTTTTAAAAATTTGTTCTTGGAGTTTGTGATGTTTTGGGGTTTGTGTTTGGGTAGTTTTAGGTGTTTTCCCACTAGATTTAGCTATCTACAGTTACATATGGTGGAAAATCATGTTTGGAGGCATTTAAAATCTCTTTTTTTACAAGATCTCTTTTGGTTCCTACCCCTGCCTTTTGCTCTGTCCTGATCTTCCAACCCTATTTTCACCTCTCTTCTCCCCTACCCAGCTCGACTGAGCTCCTCCCATCTCAGTGATCTTTGTCCCGGGCTTGCTTTTGGTTTGGTGTGTTTTTTGCTTGTGCATTAGTTGTTTAGCTCGTCAAGCCCATTTCCTAACTTGGCCTGCTTGGCCATTGATTCCTGCTCATCCAATTTACGTTTGCATTATTGGCGAGTTGTGTTTAATGGGTCACTCCTTTGGTTTTGGCTTACCATCCAGTTCTCTACCTCAATCTCGTGATCTAATACATCCCGACTTTGTATTTAGCTTGGTTTGTCATTCTGTAGCCTATCGATGTGCCTGAGCTCCCTATCTTGATGTATTCCTTGCATGAGCTTTTGACTCATCTTCCCTATTGAAGCTCTTCCTAAATCTCGGGTTGTGACAAGTCTACATTGGTTGTTCTCACCTTGGCCTTGCTTTTATTTCCCTACCTCACCCTGGCCCTAGTTTGGCTCACTTATGTGGCTCGACATTGCGACATGCGTCTTTGTTGGCCTGTTACACCCTGCATAATGTTCATCCTCTTCATACCTTGTGCATTTTGTACCCATCTCGCAGAGTTTTCTCCACGAACCTTGTCTGGCTTTGTCCTCAAGACCACCGCTTGGCTCATCAACTGATATCTCCTGCCCCTTGAGCTCTGCATTTCCAACCACATTGCTCACCCTTGACCATCTCCTCCCACTTTGACCTTTCCCTCCTTGTTCAAAATTCTAAGCCCGTGTATTTTAAGAGAGTAGTTTGTTTTATAACTTAGGCTTATTGCCTTTGCTTTATTTCATAGATCATATTAATTAAATCTTAGGTTTTTTTTAAGCTTAGGCTAATTTATTTACTCTAGGTTTTATATAATCTAAGGCTTGTTTTTAAAGGAGGAAATTACTATTAACACTAGGTCATCTAATTTAATTAGGAGGTTTTTTTTAAGATAGGTGAATGATTTTGACCAGAGCTATGAACCGTGGGGTTCTTAGGTCCCCTCCCTTAACAATGCAAACATCCTCAGATAATATATTACAATTTCACCACAAATCATGACCACTAATGTGCTAAAAACGAAGACCATGCCACCGCCGACAATGTAAATTCTGCCACTACCATTAAGAACTGCTAACCACCGCCAACGTCAATGCTGACAATGCAAAGTCCACAACCTCCGATAAGAGGCACCAGCCACAACCATCGGTGATGCAACAACTACCACCACTGATAAACCACCCCGAAGGGGATCACACCTAACGTGATTTAAACCTGGGTGGATCCAAACAAAAATGTTTTTCTTAACCTATCCACTCAAACCCCATTGGCAATTTAATTAGGAGGTTAGTCAGTAGCTATTTTTCATAATTTTTAAATTCCTTTTTAATTTTCAAATTATTTTTAATAATTAATTAATTGGGAAAATTAAATTGCAAAAAATATGGCATTATTGGGTTTTTCTTGTTGTTAACCATTTGTGGACGTGTGTAGCTTCTTGGAGACCCCTTTTGCCTTATGGGATGCTTTTATTGCTTTCTGGATGTATTTCGGCTCGTGGTTGAGTAATTTTTTACTTTTTAATCACTTATGTTATTACTTTTAGGTTAGTGAGCACATCTACCACATCCTTAAGGAAAGGGATTTCCTCTTGTGACATGAGACGTTGTTTCTCACACATGATTATTTTTCTTTACCCTTCTCTTGTTTTTGCATCATTTTGTGCTTTTTTGCAATGTCAAACCATCACAACCGTCAAAACTTGATTGTGGTCTCTAAACTTGCACATTTTATGCCAATTTCAAGGTGAGTGGTTAACTATTTCACAACACACATTCGCACCTGATTGTAATCAATTCACTAAACTATAAAGTGATGTAAACATGGGGGTGAAAATATTGTTTTGGAGTGTGTGTGTGTGCTTCTTTTCCTTCTACATTCTTTCTTCCTCTCTCATCATGATCGATGCTCTTCTTATTCATTTGCTCATGTCATTTAGCATATTTGAATGAAAATATAAAATGGTAATGAGACTAAGGGATAAAGTGTTATTTCGCATCACCATGGGAGATGAGACTGATCCTGATGACGAATTTGAAAATTTTAAATGGCTAAACCGATGTGACGAAGCTTTAGGTCTTATTTGCATGTTTGTTTCTCTTGATTTTCTCTTCCACATTGAGTCTTTTGACACACCCGATGAAGCATGAAGAAATTTAGATGGTATTTTTAGAAAACATGATTACATGAGAGCGAATGAATTGGATAATTAGCAGTCATCACCAAAAAATAGCACCCTCTAATTTTTCATGCCTGTGTGAATGACCAACCGATGTTTTTGGGTAACATGGGACCATCTCTCAAGCTGTGGAACTTGCGGGCTTGAGATGATCCTCCAGAGAAGGTTGGTTCCTGCTCCTAAACTACCTGCCACAATCTACTCTAATGTAAGAAAACTATCTAATCCTAATCTAACTTTCCAAGGGACCAGGGAGAGAGAGTACATGAAAAAAATCCTACACTAAAGTGGTGATACACCAGATAAGGAGAGTTGTTGATCACAATCTCAACTTCCTGAAGTGAAGAGGGGTGAGCAATGGAGATGATGAACAAGATGCATCATAGACCAAAGATAAAGTTCACACAGAACAACACTTCAAACCCATTAAACATAGCTACCAAAACCTGTAATAGACATCAAAGATATGCACAATATACTCTGCAATGGTGAGAGCCAAGAAGAGACGATAAAATAAGAAAATGATGGACAAAATGCATCACGAAATAGATTTTATTGCTCCATGAGTTCACACAGTACATCATTAGTAGGCAAGGGGAAAAAATGTCCATTACAAAGCAAAGAGAGGAGGCTTAAGCTCCACATTCAACCCTAGGGAAGAAAGAGAGAGGAAAAAGGAGAGAAAAATGACCAACAACTTAACAAATGAGCCCAGGATTACAATTTATAGATTTTAGAAAGAGAGAGAGAATTGTAATCCCATATTTATCTTTTCAACCACTTACAAGTTGTCATAAAAGAGAGTAATTGATGTTATGTTTCTTGTAAAAGGCTCCCCATACTTTCCCATAACTTGCATCATTGAAATATGTCAGCCCATGTTTCATTAATGCATTCCAACTACCAAATAAAACAATGTTCTGAACCTGAGTACGTTTTCTACAAAATCTCCATCTATTACTCACAAAATTTTGGATTCTTGATTTCTGTGCATTGGTCTCAGAAACATGATTCCAACGGTACCAATTTTATGTCTTTTCATTGAGAAACACAAAAGTTATGGCCTTCTGAGTGCTAGCAGCTATTTACATTGTTTTCCTTTGTATGCGGGCGTTTCCGCTATATCGGGTCCTTGTGTCCCGCTTGTCCCAACGTTGACCGGGATGTGAGGGTCATTGACCACCACTTCACCCGCATCTCTTTTTTAGTCGACTCTTTTTTCCTTTCGGGGAACTCATGTCCCAATGTCCTGTGGACCGCGCGGGACAAATTTATCTGATTTTGCCGATTTCCCTTTTCTATGGCTTTTTTGCGGATTTTTTCATGGATTTTTCTACGGAATTGTCTGCGGCTTTAGCGGATTTTTCTACAGACTTATCTGTGGCTTCCACGGACTTTTCTGCTAACTGTTATGTGGCTTCCACAAATTTTTCTGTGGCTTTTGTGGACTTTTCTGCGGCTTCCATGGACTTTTTCTACAACTTTTTAACTAACTCCTTAGAATTTTCTTGGATTGGGGAGTTAGGAAAACTCAAGTAGCGTGCCTCAAAGCCACATTTTCCTGATTTTACTCAATTTTCTCAAATTTGGCCGAGAATTGAACTCCTTTGCCTCTAAAAACCCCAAGCTCAACCATGAAGCTCTCTCAACTACCCAAGTTCGGTTTTCTCCAGTCATCCATTTTTACCAAGGGCAGTAAAAATGGATAACACTAGTTGCTATGATTAAATTCTAGTATCTTTAATAAACTACATGCCTTATTCTCAAATTTGATCCACACTAGATTTCTCTTAAAGGAATGCAAAGTTGAGAAAAAAGACTCCATGTTGATCATTTTGATTCTTTCTAAGTTAGGTCCTGAATACTTCCTCTTTGTTTCAAATTTCCATGCCACTGTAGACACCAATATTTGGTATCACTACCCTTGTTGCCCCACCTTCGCTTGTTTCACCATGGTCATCTATCTACACCATTTTTATTTTAATCCACATTCTCATTAATATTCCTGTATTTTCCATCTATTATCCTATCAATTTTAATTTATTGGTAATTATCCCCTAATCTTCATCTCATTATTTAATTAATCCTAATCAACCCCAATTCCTCTTCTTTAGGAGGTTTATCATCCCTAAACTACCTAGTTTGTCATCCATAGGCTCTCCTTAGCCTTTATTTACTCCATTTCACCCCTCACCTATCCATTTCACTTCCCTATGCAACTTTAACCCACCTAAGCCCTTCATAACTTGAATCCTGCTCTTGAAGGGTGTGATGCCTCAAGTTAGGAATCCTTCCACTGCCCAAATGGACAATTCCTCGCAGTTAGCAGCGACCCATTTGGATTCCCATCGACCCTATAAAGCTAGGTTCCCCTGATCCAAAGGATAAATAATCAATATTTTATTTCATTTTGTGACCTTGTTTTCGAGCTTGAGCTTCTTTGTAGTTGTTTCTGTCTTCTTGGAGTCCCTTTGAGCTTATTTACATCACTTGTGAAGAATTTAGGGAATTTATCTTCATCTTGCCTTGGTGTACCCTTTATTTCCATTATTATTGTTTTTATCATCATCTACTAATGCTTTGTAGGTCCAACTACCATTAGAGATCCAGTTCCAGCCTCCTCATCCATCCATCTTGTTTGCATGTTTCCATTCCATCCCATCTATATTCGTCTAAGTTTAGGTCAGCCCAGGTCATCATCGACCTTATTTGGTTGTCGTTGACCCAGCCTCTTTTGCATCACCTTCTCTACTATCCAGATCCACAACATTCTACCACCCTGTTTCTGCCTTCATCCCTATTTTAGACATGTCATTTTTCCTTTATGTCATCTTGGATCCACTTTGTCATTTCCCAGTCACCACCAACTCAGCCTAGTTGCCATCGACCCAGTCGATCCATTTGTCATATCTCCATAGATCCATATTTTCTTGCATCCTTTCTGTTTCTCCTATCTCAAATATTTTTTGTAGGTTGCCAATATTCATTACAGAGCTTCATCACCTTCAAATTTGCATTCAAAGCTCTCAGATCTGCATTCTTGGTTGTTATTTAGATCCATTTTCTTCCAGTCTCGCTATCGAATGGGCCTCTATAACCTGAGTCATTATCAACCCAGTCAGGTTTGGCTTAATTTACATCTATTTTAATAAGATATGTAATTTCCTTACATTTATGCATTTCCCATTTCTGTTTACCTTGGATTCTACATATTATTCAATCTGTTATCATTTATCATATTTTATCAATACGGGGGTTGACATCCACATAAGGAAGTTCACACTTCTTGGAACCGACTTCATCGGGAAACCCCCCATCTACCATCTAATCCATTTTTCTTTCTTGTTGTCTTTGTTGTGCATATCCATCAAGCTTAAAACAAAGAGTTCTAATCTACTTTGCGCCCATCCATCATCATCATCTTATCCCAAGGTGCCTTAAACCCTTGAATATTTTGAGTTGATTTTCTTTAGTATATAGCTCATTAATTTGAATAGGAAAGAGATAACTTAGTCGAAAATTATGGCACGCCCGATGGGACATCCCTTTGAGGTGATTCTCTTTGTTTTATTTCATTTTCCTTATTTCTTCTATTTTCCACTAACATTACAGGTAGAGGATTTTATTTTGCTTGTTCATGTTGGGATTTTAAATTGCTTGGATTTTTCTCTTCACTTGCTTTATTTTGAAGATCAGATAAAAAGGAAAAGTGAAAACCAGGTATTCCCCTTTTTTTCTTAGTTTCTCCTTTTTACATCACATTTTCCATTCCTTGTGTGGTTGTTCTCATTGAATCTCTATATTTGGTTTTGGTTTTAAAAGAAACCTCTTTCATTATTTCTTGTACATCTAGTGTAAGTAGGGGTTTAATTGGTTACATTTCACATTATTTCACACAGATCCAAACATACTAATCAAATTCACACATCGAAACAATCCCATACCAGGTGGACCTAATTGGCATTTGATCACCCAATAAGAAATCTTCCACAGTGTTCTAGCCACATTATAAATCATGTATAGACCTCGGCCTCACATACCTTTGGGTATATCGAGGATTCCACATCCAAAACTACCTTAAACTAGCCATAGAATACCATTTCTTAGGTACCTTCATTATCCACTTTGCTCTTTTTCACATCTTCTAATCACGATTATAAAAAAACTTGTTTCTTTTTTTTTTTAATAAATTACATAAACAAATGTTCACTTATTTCATGCACATTATTACTCCTTATCAAGCCAAGACCATGCAAAAATCCACTCCATATAATGACATTCCTTCCTCCAATGATCTTTCCGAACAAGATTCTAAACATGAGATCACACATTTGGTTTCCCAACCCCTTGTCTCCATGGTCTCGCTTCATGTAGATTGTGTCATCCAAAATTACCCCCATCTTGAAATCAATCCTCATATCTCTCATCAATTCAAATTTTCTAGACCAACTTCACCTCAGTCCATTTCCTCTAGACCAGTTACACCCCCATCTCCTGCTCCTTTAGAAACTCTTGGACCTCCTTCTATCGCCCTTTATGACTACCTATTTCATAAATCTCCCAAAATATTTCAATCATATCAATCCAATTAATTGGTATATCTCATTCCACACGCATCACCTTATATCAACTCTATCTCTATTCCATACGCTATTGTCTCTAGTATTCACATTCAACAATATCAACCCATCAACACTCATATCACCACTCATCATATACCTCAACAAGTCCATATCCCCATCTCGCAACAACCCGTCCAATCTCAAAAATCACATCATATTCATATTTCTCAACATCAACCACTGCAACATCCCATCCAACCTCAACCAATGACCTATATTCCTCCTCATCGAACAATCCCTCAAACACCCACTCATTCACAAGCATACCAAAAAACCTATCAAGCCATTTCTCATATCATACAACCATAACCATCTACCCCTCATCCAACCACTTAAAATGACCTCGTGCATGCCTTGATGAATAGGTTGGCTAGCCTCGAAGCTTCTACCTTGGGACCTAAGGTTACATTATCTTATGAAAAAAAAATTAACAAACCTATCAATCGATCGGTACCAATCAAACCCTATCCTCCTTATTGGGAACAACTAAAATTCACCAAATTCAACAGTAAGGAAGATCCCCCACAACACATTTGTATGTTTTGACATGTGTGTTATCTCATTACCCATGACCAAGATCTCATGCTTCACAATTTCCCTATGTCATTGGTTGGTCCCACATTAGATTGGTACAATGACATCCCTTAACACTCATTGTTCAAATTTACCCAACTTGCGTAGCTATTCTTGGAACACTTCTCAATCAACACTATGCACAAGATCACCATTACAAACTTATACATCATTTGACAATTTGAAAACCAGTAGATCACATACTTTTTCACACGATGGCGTGGGATCACCAATCAATTTTCATTCACCCTTCCACAAATAGAGCTCATTGAATTATTCTCAAGCTCTTGTGCGAAGCATATCTCATCCACCCTACAAATACAATCATTTCAGACATTTGAAGAAGCCTTCACCATGGCTCAAAAACTTGAAACTCACTCCCTTGAGCAAGGCCAACTCAAGCTTCAATCAAACAAGCCCAAAACTGAGTTCATCAAACCCTCTACACATAACGACAAGTCTAAAACTTCCGTTAATACCATCATGGTTAAGTCTTCTTCTAGATCTGCCTCTCACACAGAGCCTCCACAAAGAGCTCCTAAACCATTTCCCGACTATACCCACTTAGGGGAATCCTATAGTTCAGTATTTGACAAGTTGATGGCAGTCCATTTCATCCAACTTTCTCCTATCTGACCCATTGATGACTCGTGACCCAAGCCCACTTGGTATCACGAGGGCCACTATTGTAAATATCATCAAGTCAGAGGTCATGACATTGAAAAGTGTCATTCCTTCAAAGATCACATCCACCATCTTATAAATCAGGGGGATCTCCAAATAGACAATCCTACCGCATCATCTAGCCAACCCTTCAACGCCTTTAAACAACCTTTTCAATCACAAAAAAATCAAGCCACCCCTTCTACATCTCAACTACCAAATCCTCACACCCTCAACACCATTAACACCATCCATCAACATCTCACCTTAGACATTATTCCCATCCCTTCTTCAACACCTATTCCCACATCTATAACAATCATATTCGTGACTATCACACCTATATCAAATTATGTTACTTATCCTATATCTATATTTACTCATATCCTTACCACATCCACATCAAATTTTACTATACCTCTTACCTCATCCACTTCTACCATGCCCCAATATATCACATCAAATTCATCCTCAACATCTATTTCATCACCATCAATATCCACGCCTATCCCTACACCCCTCACATATATTCCTTCCACATCAAGAACACTTATTACTACTTCCACACTACCTACATCTATAACCATGTCAACCATACCTGTTATCACTACGTCTCAATATATCACATCTATTTCTTAACCCATATATTTTTCAAATACACCTATTACTACATCTACATCACTCACTTCCACATCAATCCCAACTACACTCATGTCTACTACATATACTTCTACAACCTCACTTACGATTATCCAAACACCTATCTCAACATCCTCATCTCATGTACCTACGTTTTTACCTATGGCTACACCATATATTCCATCCCAATATTTTACACCCACTCCTTCTCCAACATCCATACCCACTTCTACATCAATCAAATCTTCTAGCCTAATCACACCTATGCCTCGATTTACAAATATGACTATGATGCCTCTTGAAACATTGATGATACAAACACCTCCTAAGGCAAGCAAGAACCATATTTTTTCCCCATCTACAAAACCAACCACTTCTACACCAACCATTATAAAACCTATGTGGCCCATGACTCATTTAGACCTCATCAACCACATCATTCGAACACATCTTCCTTCATCAATATCCACCATTACACCAAAATATTTAGACCCTTCATTTGAGATCACTGTCATACCCTCTAAGGAAAATCTTCATAATCAAAAATCATGAATCCTCATAAAAAATTATATCTTACCCCTCCTAATCAATCCAACTCCACACCATCTCTCTTAGGATCCCCCCATCCATCTTAGGACCAACCCCTTCACATAAGACACACGTCGCCAATCAATCTCAAAACTCCAAGACATCTAACTGACCTCTTAAATTTACACCTCTAACACAAACATCCACTCCTCCTCCCAAATCCAAATATAAATCTCTTATCAACCCTCACAAGAGAAACCTTCCCTTCAGCACTTCTATTGGATCTTAAATAGAGATCTTTATACATTTAATCCAAATATCTATGATCACACTTCCTCCTATCAAGTGCTTTGATCCACATAGTGAAAATTCATCATGGTTCAACTCCAATGTTGTTTGCACTTATTATCATACCATGGGTCATAACACCGAGCATTGTAAGGCCCTTCAGGCTATTGTTCATGATCTTATTAAGGAAGATGAATTTCTTATCCAGGAGATCATCCTTCTCCATCCACTGTCCTATCCACGACCAATCCAATTCCCATTTCTACATCTTCATCCACCAAATTATCTAAGTCCCCTCACTCAACCACTGTGGCCTTTTCTCCTCCATGTGTTACTCCTCCCAAATAGGTTCCTCCCTTTCTCATCAATTTTTTTTTTCTTACCAATCATCCCTATGATCTTCAATCATATATCCAGTCAAAACCTAAAGTCACCATTTGTTTCACTCGAAATGTTTCATTCCTTTTAGAAACAGATAAGGGTTGGGGCTAGGAGGAATACCTGTAGAATGTCGAGATGGTGTGCGCGTACCGTAGAGAAAGATCAGGTTGACTGCGAAGAACTCCGTTTTGTCTTGGAAGGACTACCTGCAAATAAGAACACAAGACCACAAGATTTTTGATTAGACAATAAATGAGGAAATTACCTTGGGCCCAGGAAATATAAAACTTCCTTTCGAAGGTGGTCAGTTTCCCTGCCAATATGAATTAACACAAAAAACTGTAAAATATCAATTAAGTTGCTTTGTTGAAACAAGTAGGGGAAAGGCTGATTTCTGGTTTTAAACCACAACAACCAATGGCGGTCACTGATAACCGATGTCGGTTACTGATAACCGATACCGGTGGGGTCTAGGATCTATAGGTTGGTTGTTTTATGGGGTGGTGGTGTCGTAGGGTAACGGTGTTATTGGTAAGGCTGGTATATGAGTGATATTAGGTAATGAAATGGTGAGAGGTAAATGAATGATAGTTAGATGCAATATGTTACCGGGTAGTGGATCTGGGAATGGATTTGTGAGGACTATGATTCAAAAGTCTAAGAAGTATTATCAAAAGGACATGCAAGATGTAACTTACTAGTTATTGACGAAGATGCAGGTCCAAGAACTCTGATGACAAAGGCAGAACTCTAGGTAGGATGGCTTGACACACAGAAGATGAGAGATCTCCCTCCCGGATGATCAGCTGAGTATCACAGATTTTTGGCTATTCCGTCGCAGTTCTGGGTTGATCTCCTTTGCTGCAAACTCTTCTGGTTTTTCCACTCGTCTCTGCTCGGTCAAGTGAAGATCTGGACTCTCTTGATCACTCCCAAATGATCTCTGTTGATTCAAAAATCCTTCGACCCTGATCCAAAATGAAATTCCGATCCTTTGTTTTTGGTTTGGGGAGGCCATTTACAGGGAACTGATGGCGGTTACGTAACCGACGGCGGTCGAGTAGGAACCGGCATTGGTAAGGAAAAAGTAGGCTATTTTTAGTAAAATAGCCCACCTTCCCTGCTTTTCTCCCGAGAGATTAGTTGCGGGCTTGGTCAAGCGACTAGAAGGTCGGTTTTGGGTGCGAGAAAGGGGTCATTAGTCATGGGTGTAGGTGTAGACCAAGTTTTAGGTATTAATTAGGTTAGTTTAGGATTAGGGCTAGGTCATGATGAGGTGGCAAAATGAGGTGGTAGGTGAGGTGATGGGGATTTATCAATTACAAGGTAATTAATAAATAATTGTGTAAGGTTTAGGTAATGAGGTTAGGTTGTGAAATGGGATGCGGGTCACAAGGGGTCGTAAGACATGAATTTGGTGTCTACATTAGCCCCTTATTGTCGTGTAGCTTGTGTTGTAAAGCTGCGCGGACAATAATATGAAGTGGTTTCTCCTGTTAAGGATATAGGTAATCCCCCTCAAATCTATCACAGATTGAGTGAACGGGAAATCAGGGATAGGGTTGATAAAGGGTACATGTTGTAGAGAGGATGGTAAGGTGGTGGGGTAGGTCCAAGGCAGCAGATGCATGTTGAAATGCAATAGTGCGACTAGGGTACATGATTTGACGAGCAAACCAGCAATGTATAGGCAAAGGTCGATAGTTTATCCAAACAAGGGTGATATAATCCTGGTATCCAAGGCATAGGATATATAACAGGTAAGGTACAGGAACATTTAGGCATGTTCGGCAGTACCAAATGGTTGGTTTGGTTGAGATAAACGTCACGGTCTAGGTCTAGGCAAAGTTGGTCGACAGATCAAGTCAAGGACCCTAATTATGCTAAAACACGAACAGGTGAGCTCGATTGGACAAAAAACTACAGGATGGGTGGATAAGAGTGTATGTTGGTGATGTTAGGTAAGTTATGGAAGTGGTACGGCCTTGGGTCGGGCTAAATGGTTGGGTTGTGGCCTTGGGTCGGGCCGGATGGGTAGGGTGAGGCCTTGGGTCGGGCCGGATGGTTAGGGTTGTGGCCTTGGGTCGGGCCAAATGGGTAAGGTTGCGGCCTTGGGTCGGGCCGGATTAGTTGGTTGAGGCCTTGGGTCGGGCCAAATGGGTAAGGTGAGGCCTTGGGTCGGGCCGGATGGTTAGGGTTGCGGCCTTGGGTCGGGCCAAAGGGGTAAGGTGAGGCCTTGGGTCGGGCCAAATGGTTAGGGCGAGGCCTTGGGTCGGGCCGGATGGGTAGGGTGAGGCCTTGGGTCGGGCCAAATGGTTGGTTGCGGCCTTGGGTCAGGCTGGTGAAGTCAAAAACGGCTAAAGAGCAATGGAACGTATAGGCGATGTGGTAAATAGGCAATGTGGTGGGAAAGAGAAAGTAGTGAATAAGGGCAAAAATTTGGGTGAAAAAGGAAGAAACCGATATCGGTTATATATGACCGGTACCGGTTAGGTAACCGACGCCGGTTCCTTAGGGCACGCTTTGACCGGTATCGGTTCGATGTGAAAAACCTATAAAAAGAAAAATACGGCCGGTCATTGTCACTTGTCTAATTTGAAAATCGATTTGAGTTGTCTGACCTGGAGAGTGGAGATTGGAGCATTTGGTGCGTGAGGTGGCGTTATTTGACTGAAGGAGTGAGTTGTTAGCGGGCCCGAGTGAGGAGGAGGCAGTAGGTGATTGGTTGAGGACCCAAAAGAGGATATTTGGAGCCATGGCCCAGCCAGGAGGAGCAGGAGGGGCTGGACCAGCTGGACCACCACCACCCATCCCACCACGATGTCGTGTCATCATACGGGTAGGTTCGAAACCCCTCATTGTGTTCATTTTATTGCATTATGCTAAATTTGGGGTTTTGGGTAGGAATCCAAGTTTTTGATAAAATAATGAATAAATGGAAGTTGTTTGGAAAATAGAGAGGGTAGGTAGGGTAGTTAGGTGAAAACGGTAGGGTGGGTAGGTTTGTAGGGCTTTTCAATGGGTAAAAGGGTAGTAATAGGCAAAAAAAAAGGTTTGGGGGGCCGCGTCGGGTTCGGCTCCGTGTTTTTACAGCGACTGATGTCGGTTGCTAAGCGACCGGCATCGGTCGCAAATTTCAGGGGCAGGGTGTTGTGTTGCTGACCGGCGCCGGTCATATATCGGCCGGCGTCGGTGGGGTGGTTTTGGGGTTTGGGGTTTGTGTGTGTTTGGGTGGGTTATGGGTGGGTTATGGGTTATGGGTTATGGGTTGGGCTTGGGTTGGTATGGTTTGTGTGGGTTTGGGTGGGTTATGGGTGGGTTATGGGGTTTGGTTGGGTTATGGGTGGGTTATGGGTTATGGGTTATGGGTTGGGCTTGGGTTGGTATGGTTTGTGTGGGTTTGGGTGGGTTATGGGTGGGTTATGGGTTGGGCATGGGTTGGTATGGGTTTGGGTTGGGTTTTGGGTTGGGGTGGGTTATGGGTTGGGCTTGGGTTGGTATGGTTTGGGGTTTGTGTGGGTTTGGGTTGGGAAGAGGGAGGGGGATAGTGGAGAAGATAGGGGTGGGTAGAGGGGTGGGTTTAGAGAGTCGGGGTGTGGTCGGGGGGATAAAAGGGGGTATAGGTAGATATCGTGATAAAGAGTAGGGCTAATGTAGTGGGTGGGTTTTGCAGGCACGTCAGCAGCTGACGATGCGGGACAGGATGCCCCCGCTATTGGTGCAGATGTGACCACATGTGTCCGCAGCGCATTGGGCTATCATGCACGATGTGGGACTCGGCGGAGTCCAGCGATATAGAGTGATCGATAGAGATCATAGCTTGATGGTTGCCCTCATCGAGAGATGGGATCCGGCAACCAATGTGTTCCATCTTCCGACTGGGGAGATGACTATCACATTGGAGGATGTGTATCGCATCCTTCGACTGCCGATCGAGGGAGAGGCAGTCTTCCAGGTAGATTCTGAGATGGCCATGGACAGCATCCTACAAGTTTTTGGAGATGCAGCCGCGCTACTTACCTATCACAGCGCAAGTATCGGGTATGGTGATATGTACCGTGCGCACCGACATGAGACACGGCTTGCTGTGCTGATGATGATCGGGATCACCTGCTTCGCCCTCCCGGACTCAGAGGGAGGCCGCTTTCCACGTGCATTGATGGGGGTGCTGCTTGAGATGGTGGAGGAGCACACCTGTTACGCTTGGGCACCAGTATACCTGGTGCAGTTATACAGGGAGCTATGGGGCTATCGCCGGATGAGGCGATTTGGGATTTGCTCTACATTTTTACTTCACTGTTGGGCATATGAGCACATCATATGCATCAGACCAGTAGGGTTACCTCAGCAGCCAGGGCCACAGGTCATATACAGATACGGCTTTCAGAGGTGGTTGGGGGTCATGGGGCAGCCATGAGCAGTGCTTGCAGGGCGGGATGTTACCTATTATAGACATTTGTTAGAGGGCCTGACAGCGGTAGATATCGTATGGAGACCTTACAGAGGTCATCACCCGCACAGAGGAGGCCGAGTACAGTTACGCTGGATCCAGTACACTTTCTGGATAGCAGGACGGAGGCCGGGAGAGTACGAGAGGATACCCCTAGAGAGGGTACGCAGGCAGATGGGGCTGCGACAGGACGAGCCACCTCCCTTCCCTCAGTACAGGAGGGATGATGTAGAGGCCCCACTGCCTACACCACAGCCCGTGGATCTAGATTGGGCTGCTGAGAGGCCGGCAGATGATGGTGTAGATGATGCTGGTTGTACGGGAGCATACATGGTTTGGTGGGCTGGTCAGAGAGCAGCTAGGATAGCACCGCCGGCACAGCCAGACTTGGCTGCAGTGATAGCAGAGCGAGATCAGCTCAGGGGCCAGGTGTAGTTATTACAGGGGCAGTTGGCTGCTGCACAGGCACAGATAGGTGTCCTACAGGGGCAGCTAGCCCAGGCGCAGGTACAGGCACAGGCACAGGCACCACCACCAGTAGCGGCACAGCCACAGCCCCAGGCACAGGTACAGATACCACCACTAGCAGTGGCACAGCCACAGCCCCAGGCACAGGGGGTACTGGCAGTAGGAGTCCGGGGACCAGCCCCAGTACCTACGGTGGCACGGGACAGATATATGGAGGCGAGAGCGGAGGCCCGGTACGATCAGGATGTTCTTGATAGTACCGGAGCTGAGTATCAGCCATATGCGGCACACCGAGTAGAGACCTCGCGTAGTCAGAGATCGCAGGGAGGTGCAGCCACAGCCGGTGTGTCTGTTACAGGTAGGAGGCGGGAGGCAGGACAGGGACCAGCAGGCAGACAGGCAAAGGGAGGTGGAGAGAGCTGAGGGGTCCCTGCACATTTGTGTATTGGACATGGGCACCGGTCTGCGAACCGGTTATGTTGATAGAGGATTACGTGCCTACATTTATTCATTTATTGATTCATTATAGACCGTCCTGCGAGCCGAGTACGGGTTGTACAGTTGATACCAGCCTGCGATCCGAGTATATTTTTGATATGAGGGACCGGTCTGCAAGCCGAGTCGAGATGTTTGATAGTTATTGCAGCCTGCATGCTGGATTTGTTGGATGATGAGATCACAGAGGCCCCGATGCAGGGCACATTGTATATTTGAAACTTGTATATATAGATAGAGATGATGTTTTGATCCACATGTAGTGTTTATAATGTTTTTAAGTATTTCTTCAATGGTTTGTGATATAGAATGTATGATGAGTTTAATTGACATGTTGATATATGGATGATGTTGATGTCTTTTGCACATATATATGGATGACATGTTATATGATGAAATATTTGCATGTTTTGGTGCTGGGTTTTTGGGACAATTGTTATATATGTATCTGATGAGTTGGATCCAAATGATGTATAGATAGATAGTTTTTTGTTTTGTTTTGTTTTGTTTTGGTATCCTTAGCTGATGGCTGGTTTGTTTTTGTAAAATAGATGATGTTAATGAAATTGTATATGATATGTGTGGTGGATGGAAAAATATGGCTAATGGTGATGAGATGCAGGAAAAGAGGCGGGCGCGACAAAAATTAGGTAAAAAAATGAAGAAAAGACCTTGTTTCAAAAAGGCAGGTGTGTAACCGATACCGGTTAGGGAACCGATGTCGGTAGCTGATAGACCGATATCGGTCACATAACCGATACCGGTTATTTAGGGATGAGCTTTTCTAAAAATAGAAAAGCTAGGGTGGAAAACTTAAGTTCTAATTTTGAGAGCCATGCAAGAAGTTAAATACGTGAACGCAACGCTTTTTGACGACTGGGACAAGTATTTTGAATGAGATATTTGAGTGATAGGGAGAAAAGAGACAGGGTATTGCATGAGAGATTTAGGGTGATAAGAAAAGGGACAGGGAAAGTGAATGCGATCTGAGATTCAGAACGGTAGAAAGGTGAATTTGAAAAGAGTGGTGATCATGACAGAATGAGGAGAAGCATCCAGTAGGTAGGGACGAGAGGGAAGACAAGTGCCACCGCAAGTTGCTGTAACCCAAGAGGTAAACGTTTTGGTTGTGATTTGATTTCTGCATGTTTTATGAATAAGAGGGAGATTAAGTGGGTAGATATGAGAAAGAAAACATGATAGCAAGGGTTATAGATGAGGTGAGTGTTACGGGGTAGGTCAGCGGGGGTTTCAGCGTATGTTTGTAGGTGACAGAGAGGAATAAACGAGTAATTTATTGTCGTAGGTGGTTGTTTAGGCAAGGTGTATGTAATTGACAGTGACCGATAGCGGTTAGGGATAACCGGTATCGGTTACTCAACCAGTACCGGTTAGCTGTAAACTGATACCGGTTACTGTAGGAATTTCCAGAATGTGAGAAAAAACCTTCGGGATTTGAGGAATTGAATGGTTGTTTGTTGATTTGATGTATGCAGGCAGAGGCAGGGTTGAGGATGAATGATAGTGTGTCAGCTTTGTTGTCACGAATCCGAGCGGATGTAACACCAGCTGAATGGACATTGATAAATCGTTTGGGGTTAAGTGGAATCCTCTATTATTCACGAATCACACGTAACCATGCTATGTTGCAGGCGTTGATTGAGAGATGGAATCTGGAGAAGAATACCTTCTATCTGCCAACAGGGGAGATGACAGTGACATTGGAAGATGTGTTTAGTATTTTGAGACTCCCGATTATAGGAACACCAGTATATCAGGCAATGCCTAGCGCGGGGCGGGCAGTGATAACAGTAGTATTTGGTCCATACGCACGAGATTTGACACAGCGAGGTTTGACATTTACGTATGGCATAATGTATGTAGCACACCCTGAGGAGACAAGGTTAGCAGTGATATTAATGATAGCGGTAGGGTATTATGCATTACCGAGGGCGGAAGGGGGAAGATTTCCAAAGGCATTGATGTGTGTTATTTGGGAGATGATAGAAAGGAACGTGACTTTTGCATGGGCACCTGCATATTTGGTGGAGCTATACAGGGGTTTATGGGCTTGTAGGTGAAATCACAGGACTACATTAGATGGTTCATACTTATTACACTGTTGGGCCTATGAGCACATTGTGTGTGTGTGACCAATAGGCCGACCCATCCAGTCAGGAGAGACCAGAGTACAGAGGTTGGGGTTCAGATGATGGGTCCAGACAGAACAAGAGGCAAGATCCCAGGCTGTGATAGGTGACATTGAGTATTATAGGCAAGTATGGGAGAGGGTGACGATTGTGGATATCTGTTGGAGGCCTTATGGGAACTATATGGTAACAGAGAACATAGCTGAGGAGTTGAGGGGTGTAGAGCGATTGAGGTGGATCGCGGGACACAAGCCAGGTGAGTATGAGAGGATTCCTCTAGATCGCGTGCGGCGACAATTTGGATTGGTGCAAGAATATACCGCAGGCTTATAGACCATATATGAGGATCGACGCCGAGGCATCATTCTCACCTCCCCGGCCAACACCTCCAGAAGGGCCAGAAGAGATAGCAGCCGATCGCAGGGTAATGGATGCAGGAACGACAGAGGCCTATAGATTATGGTGGGTAGCAGAAATGTGAGGTGTACGTGATCTGATCATCCTGACATAGCTAGGATTACAGCAGAGAGAGATCGTCTGTAGAGTTTAGTGCAGCAGCTCCAAACACAGGTGAATGAGACAAGAGGATTGTTAGTGGTTGCACAGTTACGAGTGGAGAGACTAGAGGCAAGATTCCTCCACGCGAGAGGAGCATATTCGTATGTTACAGGAGATGATTGGTGGATCAGTGGGAGGAACTAATAGCCAGTGGCACCTTTGAGGATGGAGAGGCCTAGATGAGTGGCATCGTCGATCACGATCATCCCCTAGTTCGGGATGAGGCGTGAGGGTCTAAGTAAATGTTAGCAAGGTATAAGAATAAATAAGGATGCCGACCTGCATGTCAATGATAGAGAAGATGTATGGGTTTGACATCTAAATAAAACTGAATGTGTATGTTGATTTGAGTTATGATAATAATAAGAATGGTTGTGTTTTGAATGTTTCGGTGTTTTGAAAAAAGGATAAAGAGGAATGTGATGAAATAGAAATACACAAAAAAATGTTTATATTTACTACACATGATAGGTTATGGTAGGGGATGGTCGAGCTAACCTTGGGAGACCCCATGTCTCCGAAGTGCTGCCTACATAGCCCATTGCACAAAGCAAGGAGGGGCCTCAGACTGATGTAGTTCTCCCTTAGGACCAGGGAGAGGTGAATTCAGGCAATTTAGGTATGGTTAGGCGATTGGTTGGTTGGTAAAAGTATTGATAGTAATATTGGTAAGGTAAGGTTGATGGTGTTGGTAATGAATTGGTGATGTTGTAAAAGGTATAAGGGAAGCGAAAGTTAGCCTACCCAAGTGGTAGGGAATCATGTCCTGATTAAGATCAACACACAATCCTAGATTTGCAAGGCAAAGAGGAAAGAGTGCTCCGCAGGTGAACAGATCAAAACAAACCACACAACATAGAATGAACTTGAAGCCCTAGGTACCGGTGCATAGACGAGAAGTCAATAGGTGAAAAGAGTTGTATGATCACAACATATCAGGTGTATGTCACGTCCCTTGAGTTGAAACAAATGGTGAGGTGAGGTGAATGGTATAGTTGAGGTACAGAGAACTTATTACAAAGTGAGTGTTCTGACGAAAGAGAACCTACCCTAAATAGACAAGTCCATGACCCAAAAAGTTCTTTTGAATGAGGCTTTTATTTTACTGAATATAGACTGATCGATGTGGGAAGTCTACAAGGGATATTGATTGTGCTATTCTTGAGGTCTTCACAAAGCTGATCCATGCGAGAAGCTTCTGATAAAGGCTGACTGTGTATAGCTGTCCTTCAAGGGAGCAGTCTATTTATAGTAGCAGATATGATTTTAGTGCATAGCTGTCCTTCGGGGGAGCAGTCTATATATAATAGCAGCAATAATTTGGCATATAGCTGTCCTTCAAGGGAGCAGTCTATATATAATTTAGATAGCTAGATGTTCGTTTGGCGTGAAGCATCTAGTTTGGTAGGAAGTTTGACTCAAGAAAATCCCATAAGAAGGTGTTATTTTAAGACTTTAAAGTCATGGACTAGACTAAAAAGGGGAAGGCATCATTGAGGGGAGGTGAGAAGTGAGCTTGATTTTATTTGGAGATGTAGGAAACAAAGTGTATGTAGCGGTAAATGAGCTCAAGGGATGAGCAGTAGGTAGATAAGAAGTGATATAACACCAAATTCAACAGTAGAATGGTTGAAGATGCAAGGCATTAAGGGGTTCAGGCTCAGGTTTACCATTAAGCGAAGCTAAACGATAAGTGCCTGATCCATAAGTGTGAGTGATTATATAAGGCCCGATCCAATTAGGAGCAAATTTTCCACGTTTTCTCTTTTCTAGTTTGGTTACATGTTGATTCTCTTTGAGGACAAGATCACCAACCTTAAAGGTACGCTCATGAAGTCGCTTATCATAAGCACGCTTGATACATTTTTGGTAGATTTGAAGGTGATCGAGAGCTGTAAGACGACATTCGTCAAAAAGCTCCAATTGGGCTAACCGCTCTTGGCGGAAATCATCGTTGGTGAGAATATCCTGAAGAGATATTCTGAGGGAGGGTATTTGTATTTCGAGAGGCAAGACAGCCTCGGTACCATATACCAAAGAAAAAGGTGTAGCATTAGTAGAGGTACGAATGCTAGTACGATAAGCCCAAAGGGCAAAGGGGATGTGATCGTGCCAATTTCTTCCAGACTCATTGACAACTTTCATGAGGATTTTGGTTAGGGTTTTATTAGAGGATTCGGCCTGTCCATTTACTTGTGGATAGTAGGGTGATGAGAAGCTAAGTTTAATACCAAAGTTGTCACAAAGGTCTTGCAATAACTTATTTTTGAAAGATTTTCCATTATCTGTTATCAGGCGATGAGGAACACCAAAACGATAGATAATGTGGTGGTTAATGAACTCTACAATTTTTTCTTTTTTGGTTGAAATGAGTGGAATAGCCTCCACCCATTTTTTGTAATATTCGGTTGCTGTGATAATCCATCGGTGACGTTACGAAGAGGACGGGTGAATCTCACCAATAAGGTCTAAACCCCATTGTGAGAAAGGCCAAAGATCTCGGGCGACCTGTAGGGGGTGGCTAGGAGTATGTTGAAGGTTGGCGTGTTGTTGACACATAACACAACGCTTAACATATTCGTAGCAATCGTTATTGAGAGTAGGCCAATAATAACCAAGGCGAAGGATTCGTTTGGCCATGGCAAGGCCACTAAAATGTCTGCCACAGATACCGTCATGGACCTGTTGGATGGTATGGGTGACCTCTGCGCCAGTGAGACATCGAAGGAGGATGCCATCAAAGCCACGTTTATAAAGGAGTCCCCCCATAACTACATAACGAGAAACATTTTTAAGAAAAGCACGTTTTCCAGTACTAGTAAGGTCAGAAGGGAGAACAGAGGTTGTAAGGTAGTCGTGAAATTGGTGGTACCAGGTATCCTGCGAGTTAGCAGACACAGTATTTATCATACAAACTACCGGGGTTGAGTAGGATGGGGCAAAAAGTTGTTGGACCAAGATGAATAATTCAGAGTCAGTTGATGAAGCTGGAATTTGCGAGGCTAAGCAAGCCATAGTATCCATAAATTTGTTAGTGGAGCGGGGAATGGTTTGGATAGAATAGTGAGTAAATAAGGCTAGAAGTGAATCCACGTAGTGTTTGTACTTTTGAAGTTCCTCATTTTTACATTGGTAGATGCCCATAACTTGATTGACTACCAATTGAGAGTCGCCAAAAATATTGATAGATTTGATACCTAAGTGTAATGCAACTTGGAGACCCAGAACAAGGGCCTCGTATTCCGCTGTATTATTAGTGCAAGGGAAATCGAATCAAAATGAAAGAGGCATGGGCTCAGTGTCGAGAGGAATGAGAACAATGCCGGCTCCTCCACCACGGTGGCATTTGGATCCATCGAAGAAGAGGGTCATTGGATACGACTCCTCCTTGAGGGAAAGAGTAGCGATGAGTTCGTCTGGGAATGTAAAATTGGTAAATTGTTCCCCAGGTAAAGGGGCCTCCGCAAGTTGGTCTGCAAGAGTTTGTCCTTTGATTGATTTCTGGTGGACAAACTCAAGGTCGAGGTCGGCGAGGAGCATGAGCCATCTGGCGATGCGTTGGTTTAGATGAGGTTTGGCATACATGTAATGGATGGGGTCCGTGTTGGTGATGACGAAAGTTTTGTGATTCAGAAGGTAGTGTCGGAGTTTGGTAGCCACGAATGATAGGGCTAGGCATAACTTTTCTACATGTGTATACCTAGTCTCATAGTCCACCAAAGTATGACTTATATAATAAACGGCTTGTTCTCGATTCTCGGAGTCACGATGTGCAAGCATGGCCCCTACAGCGTGGTCAGTGGCGGAAAGGTAAAGGTAGAAAGGGCGGTCGTCCTGAGGTGGGATAAGCACGGGTGGCTGCAAGAGATAAGTTTTGAGAGCTTCAAAGGCTAGGTGGCACTTTTCGCTCCATTGAAAATCAATGTCCTTTTTAAGAAGGTGATGAAAAGGTTGACATCGATCCGAGAGTTGGGAGATGAAACGTCGGATAGATTGGAGCTTACCTTGTAAACTACGTAATTGTTTGAGATTGGTAGGTGGGGGCATTTCTAGGATAGCTTTGACTTTAGATGGGTCGACCTCGATGCCACGCAAAGAGATGATAAAGCCAAGAAGTTTCCCCGAAAGGACACCAAAGACACATTTCTTTGGTTGAAGGCGGACAGAATATTGTAACAGGTGATCAAAAATAATGGTTAAAACATCGAGATGTTCACTACGATGTTTAGACTTGCCAAGAAGATCGTCGACGTAATCTTCAAGGATAGTGTGCATAATGTCATGAAAAATGTAGGTCATAGCCCGCTGATAGGTTGCACCAGCATTCTTAAGGCCAAATGGCATTACACGGTAACAGAAGGTTCCCCAAGGAGTTATGAAGGTAGTTTTATGTTGATCGGCGGGGGCAACCAAAATTTGGTTATATCCCAAGAAACCATCCATGAGAGAGAGCATCTCATGGCCTGCAGTGAGATCTACAAGTTGGTCAATTCTAGGCAGGGGGAAGTCATCCTTAGGGAAAGCGAGGTTAAGATCCCGAGAAATCCGTGCATATCCGAAGTCCCCCCGTCGCTTTAGTGACAGGTACGATGTTAGAAATCCATTGAGGATAGTCAATAGGCAGAATGAAAGAAACAGAAAGGAGTCGTTGAAGCTCCTCTTTGACCAAGAGAGCAATGCGTGGATGCATTTTTCTCAATTTCTGTTTAATTGGTTTGGAATCAGGGTTTAGAGTGATGTTATGGACGGCAATGGTAGGATCAATTCCTGGCATGTCCGCGTAGGACCAAGCGAAAGCTTGGTTGCGGGTACGGAGAAAGGTAGTAAAGGCGGCTTGTTCTGATGTGTTAAGGGATTGTCCGATCTTCACAATGTGAGGATCCTCCTCCATGTGGATGTTGATTTCTATAGTCGATTCATTCAACATGGTTTGAGTTTCAGACGGTAAGGTGCGTTGAATATAGGAGTCGTCCGCCCCAAGGTAAGTGAGGATGGAGTCGTCATCCTGGCACTCAACAACATTAATCGAAGGCGAATCCTCTTCGATCATGTCTGGATACAGAAGGGGGATAGAAGAGGGGTCCTCATTATCGCGTTGATAATTGAGAGGACCTAGGAAGATAGCATTTATGAAAAAAAAAAGTTAGGAGGGATAGATTCGGGATCTATTGACTCTGTGGGTGACGAAGGCAAAATGGGTGATGATGGTTCGGTAGGGGTGACGTCGTTGTCTTCTAGAAGACAACTGACATGAGGTTCCTCCTGTGTAGGTGTTTCAGGAAAACCGAGACCACTGCGATCATTGTGTTTGCGTGTAGTCACGGGAATGAGTGTATGTCGGCCTTGTTCATAAAGACCAAAACCAAAGCCTTTCCAAGCACAGCGAGTCAAGAAGGTGAGGGCGAAACGACGATTTGTCAAGTATTGAAAATCGGATTGGAAGGGAACCACACCAAGAGGGGGTTCAGGGGTAATGGAGGATGCGTCAACACCCCCATACGTTAGGTTGGTGCGGCAATGGGGTGGTCCGTAAGAGATTACTTCCCCCACACGACGGTCATAGGTAGGATGTGCATGTACCTGTCCGTATTCCTGTGGGGTATGGAAAGAACTAACGTTATATAGGCGATACTCCCCCAGCGTAAGGCGTTGAAAAACATCTACTAAGGGGTCTGCGGTTGGGATGTTAGCTGCGGGAAGGGAAGTGGTTTTTGCGACGGTGGTTTCATCAGTTGAAGGCGTAGGTGCGGTTGAGGTGGATGGTTGAGGTACATTTGAAGAGGATGGTTGGGTTGAATGTATGGGTGTCTTGATTGGTATAAGCACATCGTTAGGGTGGTATAACATATTGCAGGTTTTAAAGGGGGGAGGATCAGCTTTTACTGTGTAGGACTTCCCCTCGTACTCAAATTTTATGCATCTATGTAATGTTGAGGGAACGCATCCCATAGCCCGGATCCAAGGGCGACCTAGCAATATGTTATATTGGAACTCTCCTTCAAGGACATAGAAGAGTTCGGGTAAAGTACGTGGTCCTACCCGAATGTTGAGGATCACGGTGCCTAAGGTAGAGGTAATAGCGTCATTGAATGACCGCAACATGATGGGATTGGCACACATGTAGCTAGAGGGGATATTCATTTGTTGGAAGGCTTTTGAAGAGATGATGTTTAGGCTAGCACCCCCGTCAATCATAACACGACGTACCCGAATGTCCCGGACGTAAGCTGAGATGAAAAGGGCAGGGTCAGGATCTTCTGTACCAAAGTCAACAATTTCATCTTCAGAGAAACTGACTGCCGCAGCTTGTTGTTGTACAGAAGTGGTTGGGGCAGTGGGTTGTTTGGTGAGAGAAGCAACATGATTGGGTGTTAGAATGGAGGCAACAGGTAGGGTTTCATTAGGTAAGACCTCGATCCCTTGAAGAATTTCAACGAGAGCTTGTCGATGGGATTCAGAAGTCTGAATGAGATCATATAGTGTCATTTTTACGGGCGATTGGTGAAGCTGTTTGATCATGGCTCGATGGGCAACTCCATTAGAGACGGGGTAAGCGGGTCCACGAATAACCACTTTGGGTGGTGGTGCAATCGGGATGCTGGATGGAGAAAGAGAGGACGCATGTGTGCTTTCTTTTGCTTTCTTGTTGTTTTTCTGCGCTCGAGTAGCAACACTAATCATATTAATCTCGTAGACCGGAGATGAAGAAGATGGTTGGGATAAATCATGGTCTTCAAGAGGTGGGGTTGTAATAATGATAGATCTTGGTGAGGCGGGGATAGATGGTATAGTAGAGGGAATTGAAGCTAAAGGTCTCTCCCTTCGTAAGTTGTCTTTCTTAACCTTTGTATCTGGGAGAGGTGACTGACGAAGGATGGTTTTTAAAGCTTTGCATCCCTCCACATCATGTCCTGGTGTGCGGTGATAGGCGCAGATTTTAGACTCATCATAACCTATAGGTCGAGGTTTAGACGGGTCATAAGGTCTAAGTGGGGGTAGGGAAATGGTCGCATTCTCCACCAACATAGCAAGGATTTTGGCGTAAGATCCTTTGAGTGGGTCAAAATCGGAGGAGGATGAGGGTATTGGTTTTGCGGGTTTTGGTAATGTTTGGGCGTGGTTGGTTCGTACGGGTGGTGGTTTAGCCGAGGGGTGTTGATACGTGGTTTTCACTAAACATGGTTTCTTTGGCGCATAAGCTATATTCGGCTGGTTAGATGATGAGGCTACAGATGACGTGGTAGCAGAAAACAACCACGGAGAAAGGGGAGTGACAGAAAATAAATCCTTTGATGATGGAGTTTGTTTAGGGTTGATGGGTGGACAGGATACGTGGGGTGATAATATTGATATACCTTTAGATCTCTGTATAGGTGCAGAAGGCGTAGGTCATTTTGAAGAAAACGCAGGAGGTATGATATATTGATGCAAGGTGGAGGGATGAGGTCCCAATATGGAAGGTAGGTGTGACGATGATGGTTTTGATTGTGATAGAGGTACGGATTGAGTTTGTCTCCTAGGTGGCGGGGCGGCTTTATTTTTGGATAAATCAAGTCGCTTAGGCGGGTGAGTTAGACTGGGCATTGGTGAGGTCCCAAGTGTAGGGGAAGATTTGGTTAAGTTAATAGAAGTGGACGGGGCATTTGGTAGAGGTGAGGGGGGTGAAGGTGAGAACATGGCATTTTAAGTTTCTGTAAACACTTAGGGTATATGGTGGAGGCCTCAGGATCGGTCATTTGCATTTGAGTAGAATACGGCATACTCAAACGTTCCCATAGGACCTGTCTATCCTCTGGAGAATGACAGTCCTCACGTGTGAATATGAACTTTTGTACGGAAGAAAGATGGGTTGTGATTCCAGTCCACTGTGGGTGTGATATAGGGGGTAGATGAGGCACTGTATCAATAGATGTTAAGAGGTCGACTGGTTGTTGAAAAGATTTAGGTGATGAAGGACTAATAGGTAGGAGGGCATGTTTGAGGGGATCTGTCATGTTTAAAGAATGTGGTGATGTCGGTTCAAGAGGTTGCTCGTCTAAGGATGAGAAAAGAAGTGGCGAGCCTTCCTCTTGTACAGCAAGAATGGTAGAAGGAGACATTTGGGAAATAGATAAATTAGATAACATCCGCTCACAGTCTTGCAAGGATGTGGTGTAAGCAGACTCATTGATGAGAAGAGAAGTCTGGGCAGTTAACTCTTTTATGGGTAAAGGAATGATTTCGCTTTGGCTTGATGGTGGTGAAGGAGGTTCGGACTCCTGTGTTAGTGGAGAGGCTTGATTCAAAATTTTCTCGATAGAGGCTTTTGGCTGGGAGTCGAAGACTGCATGGATCTCATGAACACTCTCCTCGGCTAAGATATCTTGATTTACGTTACTGTTGGACGAGTGATTTGGGAATGGTTTGTTGAAGATTTTCAAATTTCGGTTAGTAGGGGCATTAGGATTATCGAGGGCTATATCCCCTGCATCAACCATTTCCTGCACTATGTTTTTCAACATCTTGCAGTTCTCATGACTATGTCCCTTCACGCGGTGGAAGTTACAGAAGTCATTTTCTTTGTACCAGGAAGGTATGGCGTGAGTGGAATCAAACCCAGAATGAGGTTTAACAGGAGGTAAGGTAATGGCTCCTGCTTTGAGCAATTTTTCCAATATCACACCATATGTTTCTCCCAAGGGAGTGTAGTTGATGGGTTCTGCTTTATACTTATAAGTGGTTTTTGGCGGGGTATTAGACGGTGGTTGGGATTTGACCATCACCGCGTGCACGGCCCCTTTTGATTTCGAAGCGGTCGATGGGTGAGGATTGGTGGTGTTAGGTTTGTTGGTGGAATCTGAAGTTCGGAAATTGGGGTTTTTGTTACGCAACCGCAATTTCTCTTCCTCTAAGGCTCGAATTTCTAGTTTCCGAGCCATGGTAAAGGCCTCATCAAATGTGCGGAAAGTTTGAATTTGAAGAGTAGGAGAAATGTGCTTAGCACATGCCCGCGTAAAAAGTTCGATAAGTTCAACCTGAGGCAAGGCATATGTAAGTTGGTTGATAAGGCCCCGCCATCGTCCAACGAAATCTGCGATAGATTCGTCTTCGAATTGTCGGATGGCATAAAGGTCAGTGATAGATACTTTCTTGGCAATGTTAATGGAGAAATGATCCAAGAAAGATTGGGCTAGTTGGTTAAAAGAGAAGATTGAGTGCTGGGTTAAAGCACTGTACCACTCCAAGGCGGGTCCTGATAAGGACATAGGAAAGGTGCGGAGTAACAAGGCATCATCATGAGCAATCAAATAACAAGCATGTCTAAATGATCGCAAGTGTTGTTGAGGGTCCTCTTTACTGTTAAAATGGGTAAATTTTGGTAATTCCCATTGAGGAGGATACGAATGAAGGGGGACAGATGGGTGAATAGGCTCCCGACAAACTTGCTCGTATGTCAAGGCACTACGACTTCCTGAAACAGAAGCCTCCAGGTTTTGCATTTTGTCCATCATTTGTTTAATGAAATCCGTGGTTGGATGAGATGATGGTGCGATTGTGGTAAACGGAGGCAAATTGGGCCAAGGGCCTCCGCTGGACAATGGTGGGGTTAAGTGTTGATAAGGTATGGAGGATGAATATGTTGAGGCGACCGAATAGGGATGTCCCATATAAGATGTTGAGGTCACTGGATACGTGTATGGGAAAGAAAAGGTAGGCGGAGCTTGAGAAGGAAAGCTAGTGTGGATAGGTGGCAGAGAGCAAGTCATGAACGGAGCAGTCTGCAAGAGAGATGAGGTAGGGGCAGTCGGCGGTAATGATATGTGGGGTCCAAGATTAACCAACGGAAAGCCAATCTGAGTCGTATGAACCTCTGAAGCCATCGGATTGGGAGACGGGGCTAGAGATGCAGGAAGCAAGGCGGTGTTATCAGGCGGAGTGGGAGCTAAATGAGCAGCTATACTAATAGGCATACCAACAAGGAGCTGACCATCAGGCGTACGGTCAGGGGTATGAGACAAATAGTATTGTACAGCACTAGAATTAGCATCCAGAAACTTGGCAAAGTCCTTATCTCCCACAGGAATTTTAGGAACCTCGCTGGTATCCGTAGGATTCCCCACAGAATGTGAAGGGGGTGATTCAGGCAAAGAAACAGAGCAAGCATGTGAAACCATGGCGGCGGCTTGCTTTCGAGTGATAACAACCATGGACAGGAGTTCACAGTAGGGTTTCAATCTGTCAGGAACAGAAACAAACTCAGACTGGTGAAATTGGTAGGTTGCTGGTTTGTCAGGAGTTGGGAAAGACAGTAACCGATATCGGTCTAGTAACCGATGTCGGTTATACTATAGCCGACGCCGGTCAGGTAACCGATGTCGGTGTAAGAAGTCTGGGCCAACAAGATATAAAAGGCTGCTAATTTGATTTTTAACAACGTTTAGTATACTTGTCCAATTATTGATCACAGAAGACAGGGTATGAAAAAGAAAACAGAACTAAAAACAAGCAAGATGCACACGCAAATCTAGAGACTAACCCTAGGGTTAATTTTAATTATTGTGGGCTTATGCCTTTAGACGTGGAACGATGTCAATCCTAAACAAAAGACTTAGGGGAAATGTCAAGTTGTTTTGGCTTATAAGGTTACCTCAATCGGGCGGAGGAATACCGCGGAAAAGGGGGGTGTTTGAGCTGTTGTGTTAATTGTGAAGTGATTCGGTATGTGTTGTGCAGTGAAAGTAAGATTAATTTCTTGTCAATACCGTGGATATCACCCCCATGTGTACGACCTGTTACTTAATCTATGTTCACTAGAATTGAAAACAGCAAGCAGTAATGCAATGCACGTGTTTTAAACCCAAATCGAAAATGATATTCGATGAAGCAAAAGAGATGACTTTCACTAATGCGAGATGTAAAAGCAAAGCAAGTTCTTTTATCAAAATAATATAAAACCTTGTGAATATCTTTTAGAAGAAGAAAACAGCAAGTATACTCCCTATATGAAAGCAAGCAAGAAAGAAAGAAACCCAAAATGGGTCCCACCGGGCGTGCCAAAATGTTTCACTCGGAATGTTTCGGCTTCTAGGAATGTTTCATTCCTTTTAGAAACAGATAAGGTTAGGGCTAGGAGGAATACCTGTTGAATGTCGAGATGGTGTGCGCATACCGTAGAGAAAGATCAGGTTGACTGCGAAGAACTCCTTTTTGTCTTGGAAGGACTACCTGCAAATAAGAACACAAGACCACATGATTTTGATTAGACAATAAATGAGGGAACTGCCTTGGGCCCAGGAAATATAAAACTTCCTTTCGAAGGTGGTCAATTCCCCTGCTAATATGAATCAACACAAAAGACTGTAAAATATCAATTAAATTATTTTGTTGAAACGGGTAGGGAAAGGCTGGTTTCTGGTTGTAGTCAGGATAACCGATACCGGTTACTGGTAACCGATGTCGGTAGGGTTTAGGATCTGTAGATTGGTTGTTTTGTGGGGTGATTGTGCTGTAGGGTAGCTATGTTGTTTGTAAGGCTGGTTTTATGGGTGATATTAGGAAATGAGGTGATGAGAGGTAAAAGAATGATAGTTAGATGCAATGGCACGCTGGGTAGTGGATTCAGGAATGGATTTATGAGGACTGTGATTCAAAAGCATAAGAAATGTTATAACAGAGGACATGCAAGATGTGACTTACTGGTTTTTGACGAAGATGCAAGTTGATCTCCTTTGCTGCAAACTCTTCTGGTTTTTCCACTCGTCTCTGCTCGGTCAAGTGAAGATCTGGACTCTTTTGATCACTCCCAAATGATCTCTGTTGATTCAAAAATCCTTCGACCCTGATCCAAAATGAAATTCCGATCCTTTGTTTTTGGTTTGGGGAGGCCATTTACAGGGAACCGATGACGGTTACGTAACCGACGGCGGTCGAGTAGGAACCGGCATCGGTAAGGAAAAAGTAGGCTATTTTTAGTAAAATAGCCCACCTTCCCTACTTTTCTCCCGAGAGATTAGTTGCGGGCTTGGTCAAGTGACTAGAAGGTCGGTTTTGGGTGCGAGAAAGGGGTCATTAGTCATGGGTGTAGGTGTAGACCAAGTTTTAGGTCTTAATTAGGTTAGTTTAGGATTAGGGCTAGGTCATGATGAGGTGGCAAAATGAGGTGGTAGGTGAGGTGATGGGGATTTATCAATTACAAGGTAATTAATAAATAATTGTGTAAGGTTTAGGTAATGAGGTTAGGTTGTGAAATGGGATGCGGGTCACAAGGGGTCGTAAGACACGAATTTGGTGTCTACACCATCATTACTGCTAAAAATCTCACCCCATATCTCTCCATGTCATCTAGCTTATCCTCATCCAATTTTCTTAGTGTGAGGTAGTCTCCATCGCTGGGGAATTATTCACTCCTTGCTCTTAATCATCTTTCATCTTCTCACTCATCCATAGATCCTGTGCATAAAAATCCACCCCTCTCTCTCCATAAAACAACTCCTTGGATACTGGGTACTTCACTCTAGGATTGGTCTATTATCAAGTTAGCTCCTTTCCTCTTAATCCTTGAAATTGTCTTATTTATCTCATCCAATCTTATCCAATCTATCTCATCCAATTTCTTGTCTCATCTTATCCAATCTACTTATCTATGTCTCCATCTCATCCTAATTCCACCTTTGTGGCCATATTTGTGCCTCTCTTAGGGCACCATATTTCATCCTAAGCTTACTATTGAGTCCATCTTCATCTCATTAGGATGCATGTTTCTCGCTTCCTCATAGCACATATTTTTTTTTATCTCCTTTCATCAATCTTGCCTCATATAATATTTTACAAGCTATCATCCTATTTCATTACATCTTTAATATCAATGACCTTATCCTTAAATCAAATCCTCTCTACTCTAGAAAGGATCCAACGTGGAAAGTTTTCCCCCAACTGGATTAGACCTTACATTATCACGCATAAGTACAAGTTGGGAGCCTATTGTTTAGCCTCCCTTGATGGTAAACCGGAAGTGGAACCACTTAACGCATTGCACTTGTGACCATTCTATTGTTAGCATACCTACCAGTGAGCACTTAGTCATGTCCTTAGATCATTCCGCCATGATGAGCCTCTTATATCTATCATTGTAATGATTTGGAATTATGTGATCTATCGTCACTTTCCTAGACATGACCTTAAATATGGGAACCATGGATCTATCTAGATAATTTTCCTCATGGATAGGTTCTCCCTTCTTGGTGAGAACTCCACAATCATTACATCCATCACCCTTTTTTTAACCTATTGAAAGCACACTAAAGTTCCAAGGGTGTCACTTGTATATTCATCATCCCATTCTAAGTGGTCTACGTAGCTATCCCCAGATCTTTTCCATGTAAAAGTCCAAATTCATGGATGCTCTTATAAAAAATTCAAAGTTATCAAAAATAGACTGCTCCCTCGAAGGACAATTATTCATGCAAAAAAAAAAAAGAAAAGGAAATCAAATAAATAGACCGATCCCTTGAAGGAAGGCTATAATGTATATCATTCCTGCCATCAAAATCATAAATGTATAAAGTAGACCATACCCTCGAAGGATAACTACTCTATTATATCATGGTAGTGAAGGCTTCCTGCATTGATTATCCTTCTATCTTATCAACATCCTAAGAAAGATTCCCACATTAATCATCTTTCTCATAGAAAACTCCCCACATTGATCAATTTTCTCTTTCTCCTACCCAGAGTTGGAGCATAGACTTAGGGAAAACCACTTATGGATAACCCTCTTCCTGCATACAAGTTGCATCTAAAAACCCTTTTATCGTGTCGACACTAGGTTTATGAGATCATTTCATCCATACTTCCCTCACGATATTTGATATAACTAACTATCATTGGTTATGTGTTAACACTTGTTTTGGTTGCATGGGCATTGTGTTACCTGGATCCCTTTCTTGTTTACCTCTAATGCAGTTGGAGGCATCGCTCCCTCACACCTTCCTTAATATGACACAATGTCATTCATACCCATAGGTTTTCAATCATCAAGTTGTATTCTATTCTAATTTTCCTTATTATCTATTTTCTCTTTGATTTGTCACCATAACATGTATCATGTCTAAATCATCTATTTGTTATCTATCTAAATATCCTATTTGGTTAGGTATCCTATCATCCATGTATACCATCTTCCTTCCATCTCATTTTTGGTGTGTCACCCATAACATACCATTCCTCATTGTTGCTAGCTTTTATCGTCATTTCTTATTTTTCCTTTTTCATCCATTGTTGTGTCCTTTACTGGGGCACCATATTATCATCCATGACTCATCTCAAGTCCACTTTTGTGGCCATATTTTTATTCCCTCTTGGGGCACCATATCTCACATTTTCCTACTTCACCTCTTTGGCCATCTTTGTTTCCTTTGCGAGGGCACCATTATTTTCATCATCATCTGTGTCCTATTCGGATGCATATTCTTCACTGATTCCTCATGTATGAAGGATTTTGCATTATTCTTGCATTTGGTTGTGCCTAAATTTGATGTGTGCCTATGACCCGTTCGTCCCCATGGATTTCATCCATTTGAGTGGTTTCTTATTGGATTCCCTCCATTTCGCTGTGATTTTTACTGACTCGCAGGCCCATGTGACATTATTGTCATCTCCTTGAAGACTATGACCTTTGTTTCCTGTTGAAGTGAATCCTAAAATCACCACCATATTTTTAATCTTTTTGTTTTAATCCTTATTTCTTTAGGCATCTTACCTCACCTTATCATTTTCCCCATCTTTCTTCTCCCACCCGCCCTCGTTCATTTATCTCTTTCAACCTCATGATTGATTCCCCTCAGTGTCATCGATCCCTAGTTTGAGGGGGACCTCATCATCAATACTCTATCATGCTTCATCTTACTCTTTGTCTCTCATCATTTTTTTCTCATGTCTTACTTGTGCAAACCACTCAATAAAAAGAGGAAAATGTAGACACCAAAATTTGGTATCACTACCCTTTTCACCCCGCATTCACTTCTTTCACCATCATTAATATTCCCATCTTTTCCATCTATTATCCTATCCATTATAATTTATTATTAATTATTCCCTAATCCTCATCTCATTATTTAATCATCCCTAATTAACCCCAATTTCTCTTCTCTAGGAGGTTTATCATCCATAAACTACCTAGTTGCTCATCCCTAGGCTCTCCTTAGCCTTTATTTACTCCATTTCTCCCCTCACCTACCCATTTCACTTCCCCATGAAACCCTAACCCGCCTAAGACCTTCATAACTCGAATCCATCTCCCAAAGGGTGTGATGCTTTAATTTAGGAATCTTCCCACCACCCAAATGGATGGTTCCCCGTAGTTGGCGACGACCCATCCAGGTCATCATCGAACCTATAAAGCTAGGTTCCCCCACATCCAAAGGATGCATTATCAAAATTTTCTTGTGCTTTCCAACCTTGTATTGGAGTCCATTTCAGCTTATTTGCATCACTTGTGAAGACTTTGGGGATTTTATCTTCATATTACCTTTGTGTACCTTTTATTTCCATTATTATTGTTGTTGTTATCAGCTACTAAATCTTTGCAGGTCAATCTGTAATTAGAGATCCAGTTCCAGCCTTCTCATCCATCCCTCTTGAAACCATGTTGTCATTCCATCCCATCTATCTTCGTTCAATTCTAGGTCATCCCAGGTTGTTGTCAACCTTTTCTAGTCATCATCGACCCAACCTCTTTTGCATCACCTTCTCTACTATCCATATCCATAGCAGTCTAGCACCCTATTTTTGCCTTCATCCCTATTCCAGATTTGTCATTTTACCTTTCTATCATCCCAGATACACTGTCAATTCCTATTCACCACTAACTCAGATCAATCTTCACTGACCCAGTCCATCCATCTATCATATCTCCCTAGATCCATATTTTCTTGCATCCTTTTTGTTTCTCATATCTCATATATTTTCTTTAGGTTGTCAACAGTCATTTCAGAGCTTCTTCACCTTCAAATATGCATTCGAGGCTCTTAGATATACATTCTCATTTATTATTTGGATCCATCTTCTTCTAGTCACCATCAAATGGGCCTTTATAGCATGGGTCTTTGTCGATCCAGTCAATTTTGGTTTAACGTACATCTATTTTAATCATATATGTACTTTCCTTACATTTATGCATTTCTTATTTTTGTTTACCTCGGATTTTACATATTATCCAATATATTATCATTTATCATATTTTATCAATACGAGGGTTAACATCTATACAAGGAAGTTCATGCTTCTTGGAACTGACTTTGTCAGGAAACCCCCCCATCTACCATCTAATTCATTTTTCTTTCTAGTTGTCTTTGTTGTGCAAATCCATTAAGCTTGAAGAGAAGAAATCTCATCTACTTTGTGCTCATCCATCATCATCATCTTATCCCAAGGTACCTTAAACCCTTGCATATTTTAAGTTTTTTTATTTTATTTGGTATCTAGCTCACTAATCTGAAAAGGAAAGAGAAAATTTAGTCCAACAACCATGAAAGATGCTAGGTAGTACTTGGAAAATGCCCTCATTTGATATTTTTTCATCCCAACTCATTCAATAACATGACAAACTGATTCAAATGGGGACACTCAAATCCAATTCATATTCTCTTGTAGCAAGTAATGGTAAGGGAAGAGAAGAAACTAGAAAATAAGAAAGAGAAAAAGGACCAATCCAAGAAGGAAACCAAGAGCAACCAAACCCAAACCAAATCTAACATGAATGCTTCTTATTTTGAGCCCAAAGAGAAGAAGGAAAAGTGTAAGTGTTCCTATTGTAAGAGTACTTGCCATGAGGAACATAAATGTATGAGAAAACAAATAGATCACCTAGCTCATTTACTTGAGAAAAATAGCATAGGTGTTTGTGATTCAATCAAACAAAATGCTCCAAAGGCTAAGACTTCCAAAGAAAAAGAGTCTAAATATAAGAAGAAGAAAGGAAATGACCTTATAGCTAGAGTATGTCCTTTTTTGAAGTGGATTATTGATTTTTTGTATTGCGCCACATGGGATATTTGCATGTTAATTTCTCCAACATTGAGCCATGTGGCATGTCCTAAATCATGTTGGGTGATGATACTATGATATTAGTTTTTAGTATTAGATCTGTAAAGATGGACAGTGGATCATTTAACCAAGAAATGGGTGTTCCTAATCTCTCTACTAATCTCCTATTAGTTTACCAAATCACTCACCTGGTGAAAGAATGTGAGTGAAATTTGGTCCTAACTCGGTGATTATACATGAGCCTCACTTTGACTCCACAATTACTAAGGAAATTTCATATCACTATTTACAATTGTATACCTTCTCCCACTTTACCTTTGATCTGAAACCCACAACCTTGCTCACTCATGTAGATGATGTTAGCAACCTATGGCATGAGCATTTTGGTCATCTTAACTATCATTACCTTGAGTAGTTGAGAAAAAATGAGATGGTCAATGGGTTTCCCTGCGTCAAACTTTCGAAGGGTATTTGTGAGGGTCATACCCTCAGGAAGCATCCCAAAGAGAGTTTTGGAAAAGGAAAATCCTTGGAAGCATTTCGTCACTTGCATCTTGTTCATAGTGACATTTTTGGCCCATTTCCATCTCCTTTTTTTACTATAGCTCTTTGCATTATTACATTCAGTGATGATTTTTCACGTTACACTTGGGTGTATTTTCTCAAACAAAAGTATAGATTTTTTTATCACTTTCAATATTTTAAAGCTCTTGCTGAGAAATAGGGTGAAAGATCTATCAAGGTTCTTTAAACTGACAATAGAGGTGAATACGTGAGCACCATGTTTGATAAATTCTGCATCTCTGAAGGGATTGATTTGCAATGCATGATTGCTTAGAAACCTTTGTAAAATGGAGTTGTGGAATGAAAAAACCAAATGCTTAAGGAGATGGCCACTTGTATGGTTCACTCAAAATATCTTCCTCCATAGTATTGGGCTGAAGTAGTGAACTGCACTTTCTACATTTAGAATTATGTTCCAAATAATGTTGTAAGAGGGATGACACCATTTAAATCCTAGTTTGGATGAAAACTTGATGTTGAGCACTTTTGCATCTTTGGATCCAATGTTGTGTCTCAAATTCCCAAAAAGAAACATAAGGATTTGGAAACATAGTCTCATCCTTGCATTTTTGTAGGGTATCTTGATGGCATGAATTGATATAGATTGTTGAGCCCCACTACTCATCATCATTATATTGATATAAGTGTGGATATAGATTGTTAAACCCTACTACTTCCACTTATCCACCCATTGGGGTCCTTCTGCTCTTTGATTATAATTCTGACTCTTATGATTATGATTTTTTTAAGCCTCATCCTCCACCTAATTTTCTTGATCCTCCTAAGATTCATTCTTGAGAATCTTCTGATTATGATAGTAGCGATGATGAAGAATATGTCCCATCTCACTCGAGTGAATAATATACATATTATAAGCCTATCTCACCTCCTGGTCCTAATTGGGCTAGGAATACCTTGTGGAGCGTTAGAGAGTGGATAAGGGATCCTTCATATGATATACAGAATTGCTCAGAGTTCATTATACCCCAGTCATTCTTCACCTCCTCTTCCAACACTCATTCTTTTTAGGAGGCTTCTGGGACTCCTCAATGGGATTCTACCATGGATGAGGAGGATTTCTCACTCATGAAGAATGATACTTAGGATCTCACCCCTCTTCCAAAAGGAATAAAAATCATTTGGTGTAAATGGGTTTACCGAATGAAGTATGGTGTAGATGGGAACATCGAGAAGTATAAAACACAACTTATATCTAGGGTTTCTCCTAGGTAGCTGGGGTTGATTTTTATAAAACCTTTTATCCCATTGTGAAGATGAATTCCATACAACTGACCCTTGGCATCATTGCCGAAAATAGATGGGAAGTCCACCAGATGGATGTTAATATTTCATTCTTTAATGGGTACCTAGAGGAAAAGATCTATATGGAATAACCTCCAGGTTATTTCCATGATCCCTCCCTCATTTTCAAGTTAAAGAAGTCTCTCTATGGCCTTAATCAAGCCCCTTAGACTTGGTACGCTAAGATGGACTCATTTTTACTTACATCAGGGTTCACTAAGTGTCACTTTGACCCTAATGTTTACATTCTACACCAGGATGATTCCATGCTAATCCTCATTCTATATTTTGATGACTTGTTGATCACGCTAAAATCTTCCTCGATCATTCATTCTGTGAATATTGTCTTGTCTAATAATTTCTCCATATCTGACTTAGATTTTCTTCACTAATTTCTTGGGATTCAAACTCTAGAATTTTGATTTCACAGCCTAATTACTCCCTTCAATTTCTAGCTCAGTTTCACATGTCTAATTGTAAGCATTATCCTACTCCCTTCCTTTCTAAGGTTAATTTGGTTTCTAATTTCTCTACTCCTATGGTTGATGGTACCTATACAACGGAAAAGTGACAAGCGAGCTTCAGAATATACAAGTAACTCTTCCTCACACCCGACCTCTCGAGGTCATGCCGAGATAGTCGGTGGGGATGAAATATGTGTGGGATGCAGACAAACTAGTTAGGCAATCTAATGTCTTCGACACACACTAGTGGAAATTGTGAATCTAAGGCAAAGAAGGCCCTCCTAACTTGAACTAGTGTGATAGATCGATCAGCAAGGATGACTGCTCGAAGGCTCCAATCAATATCGAGCTCTGGCATGATTCGGTCTATAGGTTGTGGAATACGTGGAAAATGTCCTGGGATAGTTTCGTGTATGTCTCCAGATAAGGTCATAGGGTGGATGGTAAGTATAATTGACTCTATGGGTGATTCTCTGGCCTAGTCCAGTACTCCTTAGCTTTGTTAGCTGCTATGTATAGCAAGGATAACTGTTGATGATGATAGGTGGAAGTGGAGTGGATCTGAATACTAGTGTGCGTAGGCCAGTGTCTATGTCTGATTCACTTACGGATTCGTTGGGCTGCGGGATTTGTGGGTCACAACCATATACTCTTGGTTGTTGCGGTCCTGCTATGGTCATGTATGGAATCATTCCCTGATCCCTAGTATCCAGTAATCATATGCTTTCTCAGCTTCTATATTTAGAATTAATAACTGTGCAATCTTCTCAGAATATCTCACAGGCGTTCTTGCAACCTGAATTCTTAGGCTAGTATCTATGTCTGTGAGAATGTCTCCTGCGTCTAGCTGTGGGACCAAAGGATCACAACCGAACATTTGCTCTCTTTCAAGCCCTTCTATAGTCATGTGGATATTTTTCTAGGGTAATCTGTAATTTGGATGATTTGACCAAAACGTGTGCGCTTGATTGTCTTATATGTTTAATCCCCTCAACTGGAAACTGATTTGTTGTAAGTTCACCGTTGTTTGGAAGACTTGGATTCTAAGATTTTGATCTATATCAGTTATTGCTGTGATGAGATTGGGTTGAGGCACGATTGGCTCGAATACGTATTCTCTGGGCTCCCTAGGTCCCGTGATTGTCATACAGAAGCAACAATATAAATTAACTACAACAAAGTGAAATTTAACTACTTGAAATATATCTATAGCATATATGATTTCTCTATTTTTATATTTTCTGATGAACTATTCGAATGAATCTAAAAGAGTAACTATTTAACATATCTAGAATTGACAGCTAAAATAACAATTTAAAACAAACAAGATAACCAAGTATAGCTATTTGTCTGTGCAATTTGTAGATCTATTCTAAATAATGAAATAACTGATCTAATCTATTTGCAAGACTGTCGATCCTACCTCAGAAGTGAGGAATGAATCATAGTTTCTCAGAAACTATCAATCCCCACAACTTCCCCGGCAATATCGAAAGTAAAATTAACTGAAATAAAGCAAATTAACTACTCTATTTGATACGATTCTAATTTAGAACTTTGAAAGCTAGAACCTAGATTCCGCAGAACAGTGGCGAATCCGATGGTGTGTGTGATCTTGTCCCCTCAGTGTGATCTCCTCGTTCCTTCGTGTTCACGTGGATCCAGAAAAGCGTGTAATGCTAGCATCAACAGAAGTAGATATTGGGACAAAGGCAGCTCAAGATACAGACTGAATACAATGCGAGTAGGAGAGGGATAGCGCAAGAGTACAGAGCTTGGCTTATGCAATTCCTAGCAGGATTTATTGCGAGTCATGCAACATGAAACGTCCAGAACCTGAAACTATCCTGTTTGAAGAACAAAACCTGCAACTTTAATGGCTTCCTATTGAAAACAAACTATTCTACTCCAATGGATTGGATAAAATGATAACAGCACCTGCACAAGATGGATATGTGGCTTCCTAACAGCAAAACAACACTAACTAGGCATGCAATGAAAGAAACTAAGAATCTAAAAAAATGAAAGACTAATCTATTGCAATGAGAAATTCAGAGGCAAATTTGAGGGGCCATTTGCTTGAGCACAAGCCAACTATTTATAGCATTTGCATTTACCCAAGGTAAAAACCAAATAGAACTCTTAAACTATAAACAATGGCAAAACACTATTCCAGGGAACCAGAATCATAAATGCAAGCTTATGGCGGTGAAAGAAAGCTGGTAAAACATTGAAATTACATGAGTCATGTTAAAAGAGCTTTCTGGAAAATGCGTAAAGGACCGCCGCCCTGAGCAGGGCAGCGGTTACAGGACCGCCGCCCTGTTCAGGGCGGCGGTCACGAGACCGCCACCCAGGCAGGGCGGCGGTTTCGTCACTGAAGAGAAAAAGGCCAAGAAAAGAGGGGAAAAGGGAAAAACAAAGCACGCAGGGGCTAAGCGGGGCATGCGGGATGTTAACGCACACTTGGAGATATTTTCCGGATCCCGAACACCTTGCGAGGAGACCTGTATCATCATTGGGGCACGTGTTACGTTGTTCTGACAGCGCAGTACCCTACAATTTTGGGTACGTACATATTGCCCTCTCGGAGAAGCATTTTAGCCATGAAGAGGCATAAAACGGTGGGTCCGAGTATGGCGGTCCCGAAATGGGAAGTTAGAAGTTATACCTGATACGTCCGTGTGTTGAAATGATGCCATCCAAATTTCCCGTTACCTGCAAAACGAAAAGAGAACTCAAGTGCAGATAGACACAATAATTTGGAAAATAAACACTAAAATAATAGGAAATGAGGACGTACCATTTGTGCGAGGATAAAAAACTTACCTCTGTCGGCGCTCCAAACCTATAAAAAAGGCATTTAAACCAGTCAGGTTTGCTATATATATGAAAGTGGGCCCATTTTCCTATTCATTTGCGCGCATTGATTTGATTGATTCTGAGCTCTGGGACCCACGGTGATGGTTTCTTGCGTGAGTAGAGTCAAAACGTCTGTGACGAGATAGTGATCATGCCTCCACGAGCAGAACATCGACCCGCGAGATCACAGGTTGGTTTTCTTCAATTTACCACTTTTTCCCCCTCAATTTTAAAATGCTAAAATCTTTGTCATGGGGGGATAGTTTTTGAAAATGTTAGGTTCAAAAGGTCTATCTAGGGGGGGCGCCTACTGGGTAGGCTTTGTTTTTAGCTAAAATGGTTGTTTTTTAGTGTTTTTAGGCTTTTTAGATTACAAAACCCACGTGGGTTTTAGGCACACGACCACCGCCCTACCCAGGGCGGCGGTTACATGACCGCCACCCTTAAGGCGGCAGTTACAAAACCGCCGCCCTTAAGGTGGCGGTTACAAACCGGCACCCTGGTCAGGGCGGTGGTTCTTCACAGAATGTCAAAATAGTACTTGTTTGAAGTTGTTTTTTTACATTTTTAGCATTTCTATGTGTTTTCATGATTTTTCTAGTATCACTTGGATCTAACTTGCTCTATTTTGTGTGTTTTTGGGTGTATGCAGGCGAGAGAGGAGTACATTCGGTGGAGCTGAGAGAGAGAGTGCAACTGGCTCCCAGCAGTGTTAGATGCCCTCTCACAGGATGAGGAGGATACTCTTCAGCGGGCTGGTATACTGCGTATATCGCGCGTGCCCCACGTTGCTCCTTCCAGTCACATTCTTTGTGACTTGTTCTCATATTGGGATGCTGATCGGAACACCTTCCGATTACCAGGGGTCCGCGGTGAGTGGACCATCACTTTAGAGGATGTTTACCATATCCTGGGGGTCCCGATCATCGGGAGATGACTCACCCTAGAGACAGCAGGTTCACGGGCCTAGATAGCACAGTGGGCCACATACATGGGAGATGCAGTCATCTCCACGGGTTCGAAGAAGGGGGTTAGAGTTTGATCTATTCCCAGTTTGCCCATCCCCCTACTTCGCCAGGCTATTATGGGGATCCTTGCCTCGAGACTGATCGGGGACAAGGGAGGAGACACATTGTTATATTGCTGGTCCCCCATTATTGCACAGATAGAGGGACATGGCCGGATATATGCCTGGGGAGCAGACATACTTGGGACCACCTACCATGATTTATACAGGGTAGTCCATTTACAGGGGTAGTCCTTGAGCCACCCGACCCTGGTCATGAGTTGGGTCTATGAGCACTTCATCCCCTATGGCAGAGGTGTAGAGGTGACAGATCCCAGAGCTGTGAGGGCAGCTAGATGGACAGATATGTCGGTGCTCTGAGCACCTCATCAGCCATTTGCTTCTCTGACCACTGCTGACATGGAGGCCACACCGTATCAGACTATGGCAGGTATATGGGGCGAGGAGGCTCTTACTTTGATCTCCTGCTCCACCACAGGGCAGCTTATTGATAGAGTGGGGCGAGTGGAGATACACCCCTTTGGCCGAGTTCCTCAGCAGTTTGGCCTACCTTACATGGGCATGCTTCCCCCGGTAGCGCCAGTATACAGGTCAGTCAGAGAGGCCAGAGGGGGTCCTAGAGGCCGGGGTTGGACAGTGGTTACTCCTGGCATTCCTATTGCGGCCAGGAGGGTAGTACGTGCCAGAGGGAGAGCTGATGCACCTCATGCACCCTTTCTTCAGATTGCCGTGGTCCTGCCCATAGCAGCGATGACCCCATTGACATAGACTCCGAGTCTGAGGAGTTTACAGGGGGAGAGACAGAGGAGGACAGTGATCCTGAGTGGCATGACACTCAGGATATTATGCAGGCAGCGAGGGCCGAGCAGAGTGCAGAGAGAGTTACTCTGGTTTCAGAGGAGCCACTCTCCCAGGGCCATGGTGGGGAGGATGAGTCCGTTGCGGGACACTACGTTGCTCCAGTCACAGGAGCAGCCCCTCAGTCAGCGGCGGCATCCGTAGCAGGTGCTGACCCTAGCGATCCATCCTGGAGGCCTGGTGATCCGAGTAAGTTACCCTCCCTCCTTTTAATGTTTGTTGTTAATTTAGGATTGCTTTAGTTACTATCTCTCCTCTTGTTTACTCTTGTGTTTTATCTCTTGTTTATTTCTAATTTGTTTTCTCCTTTGTTTGCAGAGACCGCCGATGAGTGGCGAGACTTGATTCGCAGGGTATGCACCGATACCCTGATGATCCCCATGGAGAGGACCCGCGCAGAGTTGTCTGTGGATGCTGGGGAGCCCTCAGCAGCTGGTAGACATACTGACGTCTTTGCCCCAGTCTAGCATGTGGCCAGGATGGTATCAACTCTTCGCACGGAGCTAGCGGGGTATAGGACAGCCGAGCGCTTGATGAGGAGTCATTCTCATGGCGAGACTGTGGCTGCCCCTCGGGATCCTGAGCCCTCCGTGCACTCAGAGCGCCGGCGTAGCCGGAGTCCTAGGCATGGGTGTGCACCTTCAGAGGGGTCTCGTAGGGATTGAGAAGCCACTTGGCTCTCCTAGATTTTGTATGATACATTCTTTTGTATATCTCGGGCTCTTTGAGCGTTTTGACCATGCTTAGTGCATGATGGCATTGTACAGAAACTTTGATCATATATATATATATATATATCTATTCTTTTGGATCAAACCCTTGGCATTTATGGCTTTGTTTCCTTTCCAGTTTCCTCATGTAGATTATGATGTATGTATGTATGCTCCTTAGAATGTATGCAATGGAGAACAAATGATGCAAGTGTTTATTTTCCTTTTGTATTTCATGATGCTGATATATGATAATGTAGATACAATGTGATTTTGAATCTTAGTTTCTGTAAGCAATTTTGGATACTTCATATTTGTTTTGGCAAAGTGGTGAAGATAAACTGATATGATGAGCAGATAGACTTGCCCCTCTCCTAACTCCACGCAACTAGTAAGATGCGAGGGCTCATCACCGAGAGTTGGAAAGGGCGCAAGTTATGAAATGTGTTGAAATGATAGTGATGAAAGATAGACAAAGCTTTGGTGGAACCAAATTAGGATGCTACAAGCTTACTCCACTCGAGTGACTTCATAGTTTTGGGATGCAACTTGCTTTGTGGTTTATCTAGACTTAGATCCTTAGATGGCCACATGGTAGACAAAATCTGGGTTTTTAGGATTTTGAACTCTTTTGGAATTTTGGACATCTGATTCATTTGTTTTTGACTCAAAGACTTCGAGATTTGAATTGTTTGTGTATGACCTTTTGCATTTGTTTGTCAAGAGGACCCCCTACACTTTGCCCCATGCTACTAGTAAGAAGCGTGGGTTTATCACCGTGGGCAAAGCATAGGTGAGTAAGGGCATTTCCATCCTTTCCCAACCCTACGTCACTAGTAAGAGATGCAAGCTCATCACCAAAGGTTGGTGGGGCAAGGAAATGTGTAAAATTAAAATTTTCTGTTTGATCAATATTTGACTTGTTTACTTGAGTAAAATGTCAGTATGTGCTTATTTCCAAAGAGATATACATATGGGATAGATGTGACACCATGAAGCTTCTAGAACAGACCATAGGCAAGACACCTATCCTAAGAAGAAACCAAAAGTGAGAATAAACCTCACAGATCTTGGCATGGTTACCGTTAAGACTTTGTCATATCTAGCTTTATTTGATAAAATGATTCCGAGATAATTTGATGCTATCATGGAAATGGAGAAGTATGATTAGAGTGTTTATGCCAACAACATCATGAGTTTGTAATGAATTGCTTTGAGAATAAATTCCTTGATCACATTTTTTTTTGTATAAAACAAGCGGACAAAATGATCCTAACTATATGAAGATGCAATGTAAATGTAATTATAAATAGTGCTAGTTGCTTACGCGTAGAACCACTTGAGGTGTAGGGAATTGACTGTTTCACCAAATTCCTCACCTTCCAGCATACATAAGAGGTATGCACCATTTCCATAGTCCTTCATGACTCGGTATGGGCCCAACCATTTGGGCCGGAACTTTCTTCCTTCACCGGTCTTTTTGTCGATCCGGCTGTCTAGCCTTAGAACTAGATCACCTTCATATATGTCACGTTCATAGACTTTCTTGTTATACTGCCGGCACATCTGGTCAGCATAGACTCTGTGCCATTGTTCAGCATCTAACCTAGCTTCATCTAGGCTTTCTAATTGGGAAAGACGTGCTTCTCTATAAGCGTCTTCATCCAAGATCCCTTGTAATGAAATGCGGAGACTGGGTATTTCAACCTCAAGCAGGAGAACTGCTTCTACACTGAATACTAGCGAGAAAGGAGTCGCTCCTGTTGGTGTTCTTATTGAGGTTCGGTGGGCCCATAAGGCCGGATATAACTTCAAGTGCCAATCTCATTTGTTTTCTTTCACCGTTTTAAGGAGAATGGCTTTTAATGTTTTGTTTGTCGCCTCAGCCTGTCCATTGGCTTGAGGGTAATATAATGAAGCCGTATGATGGCTTATTTTAAATTTATTGCACAATTCGCGAACTTCGTCATTCTTAAAAGAAGTTCCATTATCTGAGATAATGATTTGCGGGATACCATACCTGCAAATGATTTGGTTCAAAATGAACTTGGCGATTACAGAACCCGGTACAGTAGTAAGAGGCATAGCCTCTACCCACTTGGTAAAATATTCGGTGGCCGTGATTATAAAATTATGGCCGTCTGTAGATGAGGGAGAGAATTTCCCTATTAAATCTAGGCCCCACGTAGAAAAGGGCCATGGAGTCGCGATTGGTTGTAGAGCTTGTGCCGGCATGTGGATCTCATGGGAGAACTCTTGGCACTTATGACACCTGCGTACAAACTCTACTACGTCGTGTTCTAGAGTGGGCCAGAAATAGCCCATTCGATGTATTTTACGAGCGGTGGCATGGCCACCGAAGTGGCCTCCACACATTCCACTGTGAGATTCATGGAGAATCTTCTTGGATTCTTCTGTGTCGACACATCTTAGAAGCATTCCATCGAACGCCTTTCGATAGAGCACTTGTTCTATGATGACGTATTTAGCTATGATAATGTGTAATCACCTTCTTTGTTGCGGTGTAGCCCCTTCTGGATACGTATGGTCCATGATATAATTAATGATATCAGTGTACCAAAAACACTCAGAGATAGAAGGTCGGGTTTCGATGTAGTATACGCACTCATCTGGAAAGTCCAGATCTACTAGATTGCCTCCGTCTAATGGGTTATCAACTAACCAATCCGCGATGATTTGTCCTTTAACCAACTTCTGATTTACAAATGTTAATTTGAATTCTCCCATTAAGGTTATAAAACATCCAGCCTTTTTAGACAAGGACCCTTGCATGAGAAAAGTTCGTAAATGGTCTGTTTTTACCATGACCCTTGTTTCTTGATTTAGCATATAATGTCTTAAGCGTTTGGTTGCAAAGACTATGGCGAGGCCTTCTCATTCTGCTTGTGTATAATGTGTTTCATATTCAAGCAACATTCGGCTAATGAAATAAATCACTCGTTCTCTTTTGTCATCGTCTTCTTGAGCCAACATACAGGCCAACGAGACATCGGTAGCTCATGAATATAAAATTAATGGGCGGTCTAGCTTAGGTGGCATTAGCGTAGGTGGTGATAACAAGAAATGCTTAACTGCGTCGAAATCTTCATTGCAATCTTCAGTCCAATCAATGCTATAATCCTTCTTGAGTAGATTGTTAATTGGGTGAATGGCAAAACTTAAGTCTGGGATGAATCTCCAGATTGCACCAAGCTTTCCGAGAAAAGACCTGATTCTAGATTCATTCGAAGGTGGGACCATTTTGAGGACAGCCCAAATTTTGGTTGGGTCAACATCTATCCCTCATGACGATATGATGTAACCTAGGAGCTTCCCTCCTATTACACCAAAGACGCATTTTTCTAGATTTAGCGTGACTCCGTATTCTATCAGACGTGAGAGAATGATGCGAAGTACTTCCGGATGGTCACAACACTTCGTGGCCTTAGCCAACAAGTCATCTATGTAGGATTCCATGATTTTATGAATTAGATCGTGAAATATATATGTCATAGCTCGCTGGTATGTAGCACCAACATTCTTGAGACCAAATGGCATAACAACATAGCAATAAGTTCCCCAAGGAGTTATAAACGTGGTTTTAGCTTGATCTTGTTCAGATATTCTGATTTGATTGTATCCCGAGAATCCATCCATGAGAGATAAAAGTTCAAATCCAGCTGTTGCATCAACAATGACATCAATGGATGGCAACGGGAAGTCGTCTTTAGGACATGCTTTGTTAATGTCTCGAAAGTCTATGCAGACGCGTATCTTTCCATTTTTTTAAGAACGGGAATGATATTAGATACCCATTGAGAGTAATCGACTGGTTTGATGAATCCTACTTGGAGGAGTTTCATTACCTCCTCTTTTACCATGAGAGCTACTTTAGGTTTCATTGGTCTCGATTTTTGTTTAACTGGTTTTGCATCTGATTTAGTGACGAGGTTGTGCACCACAATGTGGGGTGCAACTCCTGTCATTTCCTTATAATTAAATGCAAACGTCTTCTAATGTTCTTTGAGGATCCGAGTGTGTATTTCTACTTCTAATGGAGTTAACGAGGATCCTAACTTCAATATCCTTGGTTCATCTTCCGTTCCGATGTTAATATCAATTGTTTCTTCGATCAAAGAGGCATTACCTTCTTCAAATTCAGGCGGGGCTGGAGGTAAATCTAAATCGTCTCCATTCTCAACTGAGTATATGCTAAGTTCCTTTTATGGGAGAAGCTCCATCATGGGATTCCCGTAATAGGAAGATGAATGTGGGATTAATGACAACTCTATCATATGATAGGAGAGATGTAATGCCGCATAGGCGTTTAAGTAATTCAAAGTGGCCATATCACTATCAATGTGGTCTAGGATAGTAGATTTGTTTTCATTTCCGTTTAAAAGAGAATTTGTCATTGTTTTTATCAATGGTTCATCACGAAGGGATACCATGAAACAGGTATCCTCTAACTTACTGTTTGGAGTGAAGCGTGATGCTGAAGTTGTTATTGAATCAGTGAGAAGATTTTTCTCTCGCGGGATTGCTTCAATTGATATGAAGTCAAACTCCTTGCTTAAATCTAATACAGCTGTTTTGTAAAGCTGTAAATGCTCAGCTTTGGTTTCATATATCTCAGAGACTTTGTTTGCTACCAATTGTGAGTCTCCTAAGACTCTGATGTTATCAACACCAATTCTCTTAGCTAAGATGAGGCCAAGGAGGAGGGCTTCGTACTCAACGCCGTTGTTTGTGCATTTGAAATTTAGTTTAAAGGCAAATGGTAGGACTTTACCCTCAGGAGAAGTAAGGATTATGCCTGCCCCAGCTCCATAACGACATCTAGCCCCATCAAAATGGAGAGTACAATATTTAGCTGGGAGTATAGATGTTGGGATATTTATTGTGTTAACATCTTCTACCTCTACCATGCAGAGATCTACCGCTGGGAGAGAACTGACACCCAAGGAATACCCCATGCCTACAGATTCAAATGGTAAGAACATTGGTAAATCTTGTTCTATCAATTCAATGATTTTTGTAGTAGTTCCTAATGATATTGTTTCTACATTGTTAGCCTCATCTTTGGGGGCTGGGGTTTCCTTGGCTAGGCTCATAGCTTCAAGATTTGTCGTAGGTACCAAATTTTCTTCTTGTTTTGTGTCGGTAGGTTTATTAAGTTGGTTTGTTGGGAGTTTAAACTCCGAGTGCACGCCTGGTCTTTTCTTTAAGTCAACTAGGTGTATATCGAATGGTTTTGGGTCACCTTTAGCTACAAATATCTTTCCTAAGTGTAAAAACCTTACTTCTTGAAATAGCGTAGAAGGGATTGCCTTCATGCGGTCTATCCATGGTTAGCCGAGGATCATATTGTAGTTAGTTTCCCGATCTATAATATAAAACTTAGTCAAGATGGTTTTGGGTCCTAAGGTGACCGGTAATATTATAGTTCCAACCGAGGTGGCTTTAAGGCTATCATAGCCCCTTAGTGTGTTTCGAGTTGTGGAACAATTGGTTTCTCCATACCATAGCTTTTGAAGGAAAGAGAAGGGGACTATGTTGACCGCTACCCCATTGTCTATCATTACACGCTTTACATAGTTTTTATAAACCCATACTTACAAATGTAAGGGTGGATCACCTCGGCGTGTGATCTCAGCATCTGTCGACATTTTGTTTATCTCGAATATGAATTCGACATCCCTATCCACCTGCCCAGGAGGATGAACATCAAAGTCTATATGATTTACCTGTGTTTCAGGAGGTGGAGTGATGTTAATTAAATGACCTAAACCTAATGCTTCTAAAAGAGTAGCCCTGTGGGCAAGAGAGTTCTTTAGTAATTCTAAAAATGAAATGTGCGAGAAGGTTTTTGTTAGGTCATTAATTAAATCATAGGCACCCACAGGATTTGCTACTATTTTTTGGAAGTTATCTGTCCCTGGCAGGTGGCTTGGACTTGGCTGAGAGAAATACTCTCACATACTTGTTACAACTTCGATGGGTAGTTCGGCATCTAACTCTACTAAACCGACTATCTTAGGTCGTGACTGACTTCCTAGTTGTGGCGCAACTAATGGATTTAGTGAAGTTGAAGCTTCATGATCATTGTTTCCTATCGTTACGCTCTTGTTTGTCCCAGTTAGACTTAGCCTGTTATTATCATGATTTGGGAGTGAATCATTAAAGATCTTGTTGATGCAAAATCACAGCACCCCTAAATGCAGATCAGGCGTCTAGGTTGATCACTCAGGCATCCAGTGTGATTTGCACAACATTGAAACCTCTCTACAAGTGTGGGACTTGTAAAATGAGAGAGGAATCTCCAGAGAAGGCTGGTTCCTGCTCCTAAACTACCTGCCACGAGCTATTCCAGTGCAAGCAAGCTAATCTAATCCTAATCTAACCATGCCAAGGAGACAGAGAGAGAGAAAGAAGGGAAAAACAGCAAAAGCCTACACTAAAATGGTGATACACCAGAAAAGGAGAATGTTGAACATCTATCAAAACTGCCATGGGACAAAGAGAGGTGAGTGATGGGAAGGATGAACAGATGCATCATAGGCCCAAGGATAGATTTCACACAGAACATGTCCCAAAACTCCATGAACACAGCTCCAGACCTGTAATGAACATTCAAACATGCACAAATACCTGCAATGAAGAGAGGCAAGAGGAAAACAAGCAAAAACGAGGAAGGATGGATAGATGCATCACAAAACACGTTTTGTTGCTCCAGAAGTTTGCACAGAACATCATTCCATTAATAAGAGGAAAAAACGCCATTACAGAGCAAGGGAGGAGGCTCGAACTCCATTTTCAACCCTAGAGAAGAAAAGAAGGGAGGGCAGAGCAGAAAAGATGAACCACTTGTAATGTCTAACCCCTTTTTTAGAAGCCCCTCCTTACAATTTATAGGAAGAAAAAGAGAGGGAGAAGAGAGGAAATCTGAAATCTGCCCCAACCACCTCCAGACTGCATTTAAATCAATTTCATTATGGCGGTAGGTGAGAACCTCAGCAAACCCTAAAAGTGGCGAACTATATTTTACATTTTTAAGAATTTTTTATCACCTAATTAAAGATATCCAGTCGTAGTTAGACAAAGGACCTCGTAGGATTTCCGAAAAGTCCAACCTTGCATGAATCCGAGTTCACTTGTCAAAAGTTATGGCCATCTGAATATCTGTGCCAGGGTATTCTATAATACCAGCACTCGAGAGCGATGCGCTTCCTGAAGGTGCGCCATAGGCGAATCCGTCTTAGTGTCAAAAACTATTTCCATGCGCCAAGGGCAGTAGTTCTATGTATGTGTCTATAGCTGTAAGCCTTGCACCAAAGGTGCGTCTATGGATCTCCCTCGACAACTGTTGTACTGTGGGTAAATTAGGCGTATCTAGGGGTCTGTGTCGACAACTGTTTCCATGACGCTTCGTATGGTGCAAGTTCCTAAGGTCGACATCCTTTGCAAATATGCCTCTGAATAAGTGCCCTGGCATCGCATAGGTTTCGTGTCGACACTCTGATGTCGTGCTTGCCAAACCCGAGCCTGGTGGTGGATCCATGGGCATGTTGATACCTTGTTAGAGTAGCGCCACTTTCCTACGCCTTAGCGCATCTATGTTCACCTAGGTATCCATTATTCATGCACCCTTTACCTGTATTTATGGCTCACCCAATTATGCATGTGTGGATATTTCTTGTTGTGCGCCTTCTATCTACGATATTAGGCAGAACAAACATCTAGGCTGTTGAGGTATAGTTGATTTCCTTGATCCTATGGTATTGACTAGTTCTTTACCTAGATCTATGGTATATACAACTAGATCTTCAGATGTGCTAGTTCTCTCAGGGGAAATCTATGGACTTGACTAAGTATCTGATGCTGATGACGTAGGATCTTTCCATGAACATATCCATGAAAAGCTTGATCTACGACCATCTGACAAGCGTTGCTTAGATTGTTATTCCTAGTCACTATACGTAAACAAGTGCCCATGGCTCATTGTATTTCATGTGGAGTTCCATAATACGAATCAGGATTGTAATTGCTAGCTCATGTTGGTTTGCAAAGCGTTTTGTGGCCCAAAAGTTATTGATGGAGATACCGTTGCCTATTAGGATTAAAATTATTGCATTTGTGGTGTTTGATTAGCATTCTGTGCTCTGATACCTAGTCCGACTTTTGGCTTGCACCCTGATGTGCAGACATTTCCATTGTATGAAGCTGTTTGTTGTGGATCATTAAAATCCTCTGCTACCTTGAGTTGCGTGGTAATGCTTGGGGTTTCGAAAGGTTGTTTATTGGGGATGGTGTTTTTGAGAACATATTACCTTCTTCTTCTAGTCAGTTACTCTTTCCTTATAGTCACCCCGTGATTCTTTCCTTAAGGATTTTAGGTCCTTGATTGACATTCGTGGTCAGTAGGATATAGTTGTACATGAGTACCTGGCATGGAGGCCTAGTTAACCTCCCGTTTGTTCTCATACTGTCTTACGATGCCACTATCTATTTTGGCCACCCCTTGCTCTCACTTGAGGGGGGGCTGGTTAGAGTAGGTCATCGTACCTTAGCTCAGTGTTCACTTCTAGGTATATTATTTACCTTTATTGTATTTATCCTCACCCACTTATGTGTGTGGATCACATAGTTCCATTTGGTCCATTTATTTAGAGCATTAGCTGAAGATATTATCTAGAACTGTTAGGTATAGTTCTTTCCTTGATCTAATGGTATTGACTAGATTCATTATGTTCCTAGATCTAATGTGTATTGAACTCCCTGATTCCTTGATGTCTTAACAGTTTGTCTCATGTCAAATGCCTTAATGGACTCTGAAACTAGTTCTTTAAACGAATGGACTGGAAGTTCTTTCCAGTGATTCTATAATACTTGATCTACGACCTTGACTGCCTTCTTAGATTGTTATTCCTTGCCTATATAAGCAACAACCCCATTCTCATTGTAGTAGTTCATTGGATGTTCCATAGCGTAAGCCTATGATATGTGCGTTCGGATATCCCTCACCTTTGTACTTGGGTAAATCAGGAAGGGGTCTTGTGTAAGCATGTTGCTTCGTATGGCGAAATCTAAGGGCTCTTCAAAATATTCTGAGTAAGTCCCTGATCGCATGGTGTTTCGACCATTAGCATCTGTGCCTCTTGAGCTTGGTAGCGATCGGTGGTTATCGTTCCTTTTAGATATGGTGTAGCGTATGCGTTGGTAGGGGCATAAGGAAACCCCTGTGTTTGAGCAAACATGCCGGGAGAGGAGAACATATCCCCTTGTGGTGATTTGGAGTACATGTTTAAAGTATGACGGGGTATTGTCCAGGAATGGATTGTTTTGCACTAGACTGGGAGGAACGGTGTTAGAGATGGTGGGTCTAGTTGGCGTTTGTTGTGAATACTGAGGAGTCATGCCTAACGTGCCTATTCCTGTGAGGAGGTCTACTTGGTTAGGATGATGTAGAGGATTGGAACTTCCTGCTTGCATGAATTGTGAATTTTGACTTGCTTGGGCAAGTTCTAACTCCCTAACCTTTTCTACTAGAGCTGAAATGACTTCATTTGGTGAAGTCACAATACTTTTCCTTGACGGTGTTTGTTGTATATCATGGTGTTGTTTAGGCATGTGATATCCTGCTATGAACTGATCGCTGCCCTGCCAAGTTTCCCCGAGGGCATTTCCTATATGATGTGGTATGGAGGTATTTTCTTGGAAAGAGATTTCAGGTTGTGTTTGTAAACCTCCTATAGGTGGGTACATTCTTTGAGAACGTTGTTCATTCCTGGCATAACGTACCGAATGTTCATCATCTAAACCCAGGTATGAGTCTGATTGTCTACTAATTTGTGGTCTAAGTAGTACCTGAGGAGACGAACTTGATTCTCCTGTGAGCGTCATATTGTTCGAGCCTGAAGGCTCTGTTTGCCATGTTTGAGCGAACTGATCCAATTCCTCTGTTTGGAAAGGTGAGCTATATCTAATCCTTGGAGTTTGTGTTGACAACTAGTTAGTTGAGTAGTTATCACCCCATACTGAGAGTGAGGGTGATGATTGCCTATTTTGTTGGGCATAGTATGCCTCAAGGCCCAAGAGGGGTCTGCCATATGCATCGAATCCTGACATATTCGGGGGGTATATGAATACCCACAGAATAATGGGAAGGGGCGAAGGGGTGGTGGTGAAAGCTAATGAGGTAAAAAAGATGAAATAAATCGTTAATTTGAAAGAACTAGTAGAAATCTGACTTCAGATCAGAAAGTAGAAAAGATTCACGTTGGGTTCACCAATTTTGTACGATGGAAAAGTGACAAGTGAGCGTGGGAATCTACAAGTAACTCTTCCTCGCACCCGACCTCCCGAGGTTGTGCCGAGACAGCCGGTGGGGGATGGGATATGCGTGGGATGCAGACAAACTAGTTAGGCAATCTATGTCTTTGACAACGCACTAGTGGAAATTGTGAATCTAAGGCAAAGAAGGCCCTCCTAACCTGAACTGGTGTGATAGATCGATCAACAAGGATGACTGCTCGAAGGCTCCAATCAATATCGAGCTCTGGCGTGATTCGGTCTATAGGTTGTGGAATACGTGGAAAATGATCCTCGGATAGTTTCGTGTATGTCTCCAGATAAGGTCATAAGGTGGATGATGGTAAGTATACAGTTGACTCTATGGGTGATTCTCTGGCCTAGTCCAGAACTCCTTAGCTTTGTTAGCTGTTATGTCTAATAAGGATAACTGTGTGATGATGATAGGTGGAAGTGGAGTAGATCTGAATACTAGTGTGTGTAGGACAGTGTCCTATGTCTGATTCACTTACGTGATTCGTTGGGTTGTGGGATTTGTGGATCACAACCGTAAACTCTTGGTTGTTGCGGTCCTGCTATGGTCATGTATGGAATCAGTCCCTAACCCCTAGTATCCAAATAATCATATGCTTTCTCAGCTTCTATATTTAGAATTAATAACTATGCGATCTTCTCAGAATATCTTATAGGTTCGTGCAACCTAAATTCTTAGGTTAGTATCTATATATGTGAGGGTGTCTCCTGCGTCTGGTTGTGGGACCAGAGGATCACAACTGAACGTTTTCTCTCTTTCAAATCCCTCCTACAGTCATGCGGGCATTTATCTAGGGTAATCTGTAGTTTGGCTGATTTGACCAAAATATGTGTGCTTGGTCGTCTTCTATGTTTAATCCCCTGCAGTTGAGAAACTGATTCTTGCAAGTTTGTCATTGTTCGGAAGACTTGGATCCTGAGATTCTGATCTATGTCAGTTATGGCTGTAATGAGATTGGGTTGAGACACGATTGGCTCGAATACGTATTCTCTGGGCTCCCTAGGTCCTGTGATTGTCATGCATAAGTAACAATATAAATTAACTACAACAAAGTGAAATTTAACTACTTTGAATATATCTATAGCATATATGATTTCTCTATTTTTATATTTTCTGATGAACTATTCGAATGAATCTAAAAGAGTAACTGTTTAACATATCTAGAATTGACAGCTAAAAATAAGAAATTAAAACAAACAAGATAACCGAGTATAGCTATTTGTCTGTGCAACTGTGAGCCTATTCTGAATAATGAAATAACTGATCTAATCTATTTGCAAGACTCTCAATCCTACCTCAGAAGTGAGGAATGAATCATAGTTTCTCAGAAACTATCAATCCCCACAACTTCCTTGGCAATATCAAAAGTAAAATTAACTGAAATAAAGCAATTAACTACTCTATTTGATACGATCTAATTTAGAACCTTGAAAGCTAGAACCTGGATTCCGCAGAACAGTGGCAAATCTGATGGTGTGTGTGATCTTGTCCCCTCAGTGTGATCTCCTCGTTCCTTCGTGTTCACGTGGATCTAGAAAAGCGTGTAATGCTAGCATCAACAAAAGTAGATATTGGGACAAAGGCAGCTCAAGATACAGACTGAATACAATGCGAGTAGGAGAGGGATAGCGCAAGAGTACAGAGCTTGGCTTATGCAATTCCTAGCGGGATTTATTGTGAGTCATGCAACATGAAACGTCCAAAACCTGAAACTATCCTGTTTGAAGAACAAAACCTGCAACTTTAATGGCTTCCTATCGAAAACAAACTATTCTACTCCAATGGATTGGATAAATGATAACATCACCTGCACAAGATGGATATGTGGCTTCCTAACAGCAAAACAATACTAACTAAGCATGCAATGAAAGAAACTAAGGACTCTAAACAAAATGAAAGACTAATCTATTGCAAAGAGAAATTCAGAGGAAAATTTGAGGGGCCATTTGCTTGAGCACAAGCCAACTATTTATAGCATTTGCATTTACCCAAGGTAAAAAACCAAATAGAACTCTTAAACTATAAACAATGGCAAAACACTATTCCAGGGAACCAGAATCATAAATGCAAGCTTATGGCGGTGAAAGAAAGCTGGTAAAACGTTGAAATTACGTGAGTCGTGTTAAAAGAGCTTTCTAGAAAACGTGTAAAGGACCACCGCCCTGAGCATGGCAGCGGTTACAGGAACTTTGCCCTATTCAGGGTGACGGTCATGAGACCTCCTCCCAAGCAGGGTGGCGGTTTCGTCACTGAAGAGAAAAAGGCCAAGAAAAGAGGGGAAAAGGGAAAAACAAAGCACGCGGGGGCTAAGCAGGGCATGCGGGATGTTAACGCACACTTGGAGATCTTTTCCGGATCCTAAACACCTTGCGAGGAGACTTGTATCATCATTGGGGCACGTGTTACATTGTTCTGAGCAGTGCAGTACCCTACAATTTTGGGTACGTACAGTACCCTTTATCAAAATTTGATGGGGAGATTGATTTATCTGATTCACACTCGTCTAGATATTTTGTATGTTATTGGGGTCATGTCTTGATTTATGCAGGATCCGTATGAGTTACATTATAAAGTAGCAAATAAGATCCTTCTTTATATCTTAGTGGAACTCATCTTGACTTGAATTCACTATTTGAGGTGTGAGACTATGAGATCTCCATTTTTTTCTTCCTTACACATGCCACCCATCATTGATTAGGAAGGTGATTCTAACTTTCATCTGGAAATGTACCTCAGGGCCCCATCTCTCTCATTGGTCAAGTTACTTTGAGTTTGATTCTCCAATTAATTTAATTCACAAAACCTAATTTTGATATCATTTCTTTCTAGATTTCACAGTCACCAGACGAGTAGTCCAACAACTATTTCCAGTTCACAGTCTATTTGGTCATCAGTTAAACCCTAACCCGAGTGTCGGCTATCTTCACTTTCAGAGGCCTATTATCATCTTCTAGGATAACATGATCACCATCTTGATTTGTTCTTCTTCTGGCTGTCAGGGACATCAGTCATATTTCTCCCCTTTTTATATCCATATGCATGTCATACACAGATATGATCCATGTATACACATCATAAACATTCTAATGTTATCATACTTTTGATCACTGGTTATAGAAATTTTCACCAATGACCGGTTATCAGTTTCCAAGTAACTGTCACTTAGTTTTCCCTTCAAAGGGTGAGGTTCACTGGTCAACCTGACTCATCATTTTTCAGGTTTTCTATTCCTGTGTCTCCTGATTCTTCAAATCTAAGAAAATGTTGTTTGTTCACCTTTCTGAGATTTTCACATTATTCGCTCATTCGTAGTGATTTATCTGTGTCATCTATAGAATGACAATATTAGAACAGTCTAGCACTTGGGGTTCACATGGTAAACTCATCATCGTAGCCATACTATTAAGCCCTCAAAATAAGAATTTCATCTCACATTTAGTACAATCAACCACTCCAAAAATAGTCCTGCACCGCCTATCCATTACTTGGTCGGTTGAGTGGATCCAACTTAGCCTGGGATAATCGACAAGATAAGATTCCACATGTGACAAAAGTATTTGCATGAATACTTGATCAAGAGGGATCCCAGTAAGCCTTACATTATTATGGGACCTTTCCCACTAACTCCACTTGAGGAGGTCCTCAGGTTTAGTTTTTATAAAATTCACAAATAAAGAGAAAAAACCAAGATATCCATCTCTCCTACCCTTATTCTGGGGAGGTTCTGCATCATAGCCCTTATACGTATGCACTAGTTGAACCAACCTTAGTCTACTTCACCCCCAATAGTTTTGTAGCATAATGCCTCATACCCGTCAATGGATTCATGTACGTGAAGTTGTATCACTCACATTATGTCATGATCTATTGTCCCCTTGGATCGACATTTCAGACCATAGCCCATGTCTAGTACCCATTGAATTCTCAGCAAAGGTACCCATCTATCAACACAACCAGCCCGTTTGATGTCGGTGACCCCTACTCCATTCCAGAATCTTGTCCTCATCCATCCCATAAACTATTATTCTCCAATCACTACTAGAGTCACCACACGACCAATCCCACCATACATACACCATACTATCAGATCACCCCCTAATCTCATCTGTCACCCAATTCGGGATATGTGCCTTCTGAAGGTGTTCGGCAAATGCCCTATCTCTCAGACCTCCCTATAGCCTAGCTTGTTGTGATTGGACCCCCTTATTGTACATGAATGAGGTGTCCCTCTATCATATCAACCTACAGTAGGACTTTGTTTACCTCATCATAGTTGATGATGTTTTAAACAGATGCATTGACATCCATTTAGGGAGCATCACATTTTCTGGACCTTTCACATGCTAGGTAGTCCACTCATCCTATGATGAAATTTTTAACTGAGCCTATTCACCTGGTCCATTCCTATATCAAAGTCAGTACCTCCATAGCCATTGGGAAGCTGCTCAAAATTCAACCGCTGTGGACCAATAAGTCAAAGATGTGTCCAACAAACAACATTTGACGGTCCTTTAAACATGGTTGTTACCTGATTACCCATGAGGACACTCTACTTCTTATCTAGTTTCCCCATGTCCCTTACAGGACCTACATTAGACTAGTATAGTTAGCTACTAAGACATTCCATGTACTCATTTAATTAACTATCCCGAGACTTATTATACCAGTTCTCAATTAATAATGTCATAAAGGTTACCATGAATGATCTTTATTCCACTCGATAGTACGACGACGAGTCTATCGCTGACTTTGTCGCTTGTTGGCATAGTTTAATTAATCAGCTAACATTGTAGCTACCTTAGACTGATCTTATAGAGACTATCTACTCAGGCTTATGTCCTAGACACATCTCACCAACCCTACAAGTGCAAACCTTTTGTACACTTTTGATGAGGCATTCCCCATGGGCATGGAAATTGGAAATTTGTGATATCGAAGAAAAGAAGATTCAACTTCATAACAAGAACATCACGTTCTTAATCCAATGATGCTTCTTCATCTTTGAAACCCCAAAAACAACTATCCAAAACAAAAAGGGTCTGCCAATGCCGTAATTCTCAAATATGGACCCCTTCATCAATAAAACCTAGCCAAATCCTCCTTCTAATCTCTCTCCAGTCCAATCTTTCAAGTTTAGACGAGAACAATGAAAGTACACTTCCATAGGAGAACCTTATTATTTTGTTTTTAGAAAAGCTTGTTAAGGATGGTACCATTATCCGTTCCACATATAAAACCACATATTGGTTTTGACCCTGAGCGACCCCATGCCTATGCATGGCATAAGGAACATGAATTTTGAAACTATCATCATGTCAAAGGTCATAGCGAAAATAACTACATCACCTTCAAGAATATCATCCAAGAAATGTTAGACAAAAGAGATCTAGTCTTGGATAGCATGAATACACCCACTAACCAAAACCTACACATCTTCAAGAAGCCATTCCCTAATCATGCCGCATCTTCTAGCCAAGTTGGCGACACTTTAAACAGTGATAGCAATGTTTGCGTGGTCCATGCTATTTTCGATGACATACCAGTTTCTTCCCAATTGCCTCATGTGCCTTCCATAGATGAAATCTTAGCCCACGATATCCCTTACCTATACCACAGAGCCTATTTCATATACTCCTCCACCCACAAAGGAACCCCCTTCATTTTCTCCTCCACCCATGGAAGACCCTATAATCAGCACGCCACCTTTGACCCCTCAAAATTCCGAGCAATTGTCAGTGACACCTATCCTACTCATAGAAGATGCAAGTCCACCACCTACAGCAACACAAGGAGAGTCCACTTCGGTCGGACCATCCTCCCCTCTACCCATGGAGGATACTATAGAAGTAACACTTCCTGTAGATGACCATTCACCATCATACCTTCAAGATCATGTTGATATGCTTTCGGCTCTCTTACCCACAGAGTCCGAGGGTAGCCATTTCCTTGTTTCTCAAACACATTTTATGGGAATTGCCACTCGATCCACATCGGCCCCACTTACAATAGTACCATTCTCACACTTGGCCGATCACCTGGACTATGTTGATAGAGCCTTACTTTAGGGATGCCTTCTACTTCATGTTTCAACTCAAATGGAGTTGTCGCTTGCTAGACACCTCCACTATCTATCCAAAAGTGTTTTGAGAAACCAAACTAGAACACAACTAAAACTATGGAAATACCTTCCACATCACTACCCATGGCCCAACTCACACCTCTACCCATAGCCCAACATAAATCTACACCCAAACACCTACCCACACCTATTTCATCTCCCTTACCTAAACCTATCACTACCTAAGGGGTCATACCAGACAACTAGCCTTACTCACACACCCATCACATTGGATTTAGCCACATCCTCCAAAACTGACACTAAACTTAACCCCGGCCCCTAAAAATATGACCCAATACCTCCTAAACCTCATACACCTACCTCTCTTACCACAACCATTATCACCTTCACCCCTACCATCCATCCTAGGACCTCACCCCTTGACTATGGCCATAGACAAGCCCTGTCCACTAGTAAACCAAGAATGCAAAACAACCCACCCTCCTCATCACGAACCTCTAATGTACCTAAGAGATCCACACAACCTTTTCCATCACTCGTAACCTTCTAACCAACCATACCACCACTACCATCCATAACTACTTCATTACCCATAACACTTTCCCTCTCTTTCACTCAACACCTTCTTCTCAACCTCATACCAACCTACCTCCACAGTAACTCAAATACCCCCATGGGCTAACCAGCTCCTCTTCCACTATCTTCTTTTACCTCTACATCTCTCATACACACGTGTCACCTTTTCCCAAAAAGGTGCAACCTAAATCTAAGAATCCACTACCTTCCAATAAGGTAGTTAAACCAGCCAAGCCTTCTATCGCTAACTCTTTTACCATGCCCCTACCCAAGAAGATACGACCAACTCCTAAGACCAAACCACACACCAAAATAGTGGACCAAACCTATTCCCCTTCCTATAAAGAATCTCTTCCTCTACAATCAGCCACACCTCTACCCAAACCCACATTCACCTCCCATTATGATCCATCTAGTAGGGTCCTATGCCAAAATGTTAACCAATCTGCTTGAAAATTATGTCATCACATTACCACCTCTTATACCTTAATACCTACTCAAAACTCAAACCAAAAGGGTTTGAAAAAAAAAAAAATTTGTGCCAACCTATCATCGTGTGCCAGGACATGATGTAGAGAGCTGTAAGGCCTTAAAAACTTCCCTAGTCCAATTAATGTCCTCCCTAAGAAAAATTCAACAATGACGATCTTCTTAATGAGGACCCCATTTTTCCTTCACCAATTTTCACAGATAGTCCCCCATTGCCTACTCAGCGACCAAAATCTCCACCCCCACAACTCTTTAATCCATCCCTAAGATTTGAGATTAACACGGTTCGTATAAGAGAGTTGGCCAAACCACCACCCAAATTCCAATGTTCCCTACTCATCTCACAAGGCTCGTATCCACCACTAGGTTTTTGTCCCTCTTGCCGCTATACCTTCCATGACACATCCTCTTCGTCCACCTTCTCTCATATTAACATGATTAACATTACCACCCATGATCAAAAAGACAAGGGCAAGGAGAAAGCAACTGGCCCATCAACCAACCCTGTGCCTGACATATACCTTCTACACCTATACCCAAAGTCATCACTCGATGTCCTACATATCCTGTTTCTGATGGGGTCACACATCACACAATGCTAAAAAATAACTACACCAATCCCACCTCAAAATATCTTTATATGACCTCATCTAAACCTCAGAGTCACATCGTCAATCCCTCATGGAGGTCCTTCAATCTATTCGAAGTCTTACCAAATGACTGCACACCCGTAGCCCTCCATCATTAGCCCTCACCACATAGCCTCTCTCACTAGGTCTTCACCTTCCTCTACACCTCCACCTACTCGCTAAGTGGCTTCCCTCATAGCTTTTCAGATGAAGATATTTCTCTCTTCTAGTCCGACGACCCTAACCCCACTCTTTTCATCTCTGTCTTTATCGATAATATACACATGCATAGGATGCGTTATTATTGATGGTGGTGCTAGCATTAACATCATTTTCTTACCCATACATATGACCAAATGTAGATATGCCTGCCATTTGCATGCATGGTAACCCTATTATGCTACGTTCCTTCAATGACACCATGACCTCTACTCTGGGTATCATTGTTCTCCATGTCTACGCATGGGCCCCTGCACTGTCTCAGAAATTTTATATGTTCTAGAAGGGGAGTTCCAATATAAATTACTACTCAGCTAACCTTAGGATCTGTGCCATGGGTCCTGTCCCTTTAAATTTACATCGATGCCTCAAATTTGAACATGAGGGGCATAATTACACCATCCCTGCCTAACCAATCAACATTTCAAGAACCTGTAACATGCTATATCGGGCCCAATGATGTGCTTATATCTGGTCAAGGAATCTACCACCGTCACATCACTTCACCTTCACCCATGAGTCCTATCCACCAAAACTACCACTACTTCTACTGGCATCTAACCTTGTTATCCTCCCTGTAGTTGTAGCCTCTACCACTGTTGACACTGCCTATTTCCCCAACATCTAGTGAGCCATCAATGCCCGCTACCCAAATACCAACTATTGATCCCTTTAGAAGGTGTTTTTCAATGCCTCACTCTGGGGGAATACCGCCTATACAATATTGACACCTTCCTCACCCCGCAAGAGTATGGGAACCTCTGTCAATACCCGGGTTTTGACATCCACATCGGTGGACATTTTCCACTTATGCCCATACCCTACCTTCACACCAACCTAGCATATGGGGGACATGATATGGCCGGGTCTATAAACCCAAACCTCCATCCAAAACCTAACCATTTTACATCGGACCTACACTCCCTCATTAACCACCTGCTTCGCTCAAATTTTCCTCCATCGATGCGTGCATGGAAAGGATTTGGCTTTGGTTTTTAATGAACAAGTTCGCCATACTATTGTCATCTCTTGTACCTCTCGTAAACACACTGACCGTAGTGGCATTTGGTTTTGACGCTCCACCCTCCAAGAAGGTTCATGTTGACCTTATCCAAGATGAGAAAAACTTCCCCCTCTCATTCACCCACATTAACCATCTTCACCCATGAAGTCCATAGATCTTGAATCTATTCCTCCAAACCTTTTTTTTGTAAAAACCATTTCCCTGGGACTGCTGACCTATCAACACAATGGAAAGGCTCCTTCTTCTCTCCCATTCCTATATCTTGACATGATTAATGGTGATATGACCTTTGATTAACATTGTTTAATGACAGGATGATGAGTCCATCCTCACCTACCTTGGTGTAAACATACTCTTATATTCATTGGGTCATCACCCTCTATGATGACACAAACCATGTTGAACATGAATCGACCATTAAAATTAACATTAATACTTAGGACAACCCCCACATTCGAAAGATCAGCCAATCCTTAAACACTATTGAACATGAAGCCTTTACCTCTTTCCTTTGGGACCATATCAATGCATTTTCCTAGTCCTATGTCGATATTCCCGGTATTGACCCAAAAATCATGGTTCACAATATTGTAACCATTCCTGATGCCCAACCCATCAGATAAAAGCTGCGTAAAATTGTATAATTACATTGCTCTTCTTAGTCAAAGAAGAGATTCAACACCTACTCTTAATTTCCTTCATTCTACTCATTGATTATGCCCAATGGATTTCTAGCATCGTTCCTATCACAAAAGCGATAGGGGGACTCCACATTTGCATGGATTTCCATGACCTCAACCTCGCATGTCCCAAAGACAATTTCCCACTACCAGGCATTGACCAAATAGTTGATCTCACCACTGGCCATGAAATGTTATCACTCATGGATGGTTTCTCGGGATACAATCAAATATTACTAGCTCCCGAGGATCAATACAAAACTTCCTTCATCACCCCTTGGGGGACTTTCTACTATCGAGTCATGCCCTTCGGCCTCAAAAATGTTGGTGCTACATATCAGCGGGCCATGACTTACATCTTCTATGACATCATGCATCGCATATTGGAGGATTACGTAGATGATCTGCTTGCCAAATCCAAGCATCAAACCAAACACCCGCCCGTTCTTAAATTCATCTTTGACTGCCTCATCAAGTATTGTGTTCTTCTTCAACCAAAAAAGTGCGTCTTTGCAGTACTTTCCAGGAAACTCCTAGGTTTCATCGTTTCTTTGTGTGGCATAGAATTTGATCCTGCTAAAGTCAAGGCCATCCTTGAAATTCTTCTACCCACTAATCTCCATCAACTTCACAACCTACAAGGAAATTTGTAATCAATTCGTTGTTTTATCTCCCAGCTTTCCGACTGTTGTCAACCATTCGATCATCTTCTCAAGAAAGACGTTTCATTCAAATGGGATGATGAAGGCCATAAAGCCTTCGAAGCCTTGAAACAATACCTCCTTCAACCACCAATGTTCATTCCTCCTAAGGATGACTAGCCCTTCTACCTATAATTTCCATCACTGACCATTCTCTAGGTGCAATGCTCACTCACCACAATGACCAACACCAAGAGCAAGTAGTTTATTACATAAGTCGTACCCTTCTTGACTACAAAACTAGATATACCCACGCTAAAAAACTTTTCCTAGCCTTAGTTTTCATCACCACCAAACTCCGCCATTACCTACTCAACCACAAAACCTTTGTCATTACTAATACTGACCCATTACACTACATGTATGTCAAACCTTATAAAAATCAACACGCCGCACATTGGCTTATGCTTCTGGCTGACCTCGACCTTGAATTCATCCATCAAAAGTCCATCAAGGGCCAGAATAGCACCGACCAATTGTCCGACGCACCTATTTCCGGGAATCAACCCTCTAACTTCGACTTTCTAGACGAGTCTATAGCTACATTTTCCCTAGAGGAACCCGCTTACCAAATGAAACTCTTCTTCGATGGCTCCAAGTGTTAGCGTGGGGGTGGGGCTGGTGTTATCCTCATTCCGCTTGATGGTGAACCTATGCCTTTGTATTTGAAACTCGATTTAGATTGTACAAACAATATTGTTGAATACGAAGCACTCGTATTGGGTGTCCAGGTTGGTTATGCCTTAGATGTTAAGTCAATCAACATCTTTGGTGATTCTCAGTTGGTCATAAACCAAGTCAATGGTATATACCAGTGTCTCGTTACAAATATATTGTGTAACATTAATAATATATTGTAATATTATTAATAATGAGTTTATAGAACTCATATTAATAATATAGTTGTAATAGTTAGGTGAGTGTGAGATATTAATATTGTGATATTAATATCATATTTGTATGTAAGTGAGCTAATCTCACCATTAGAATAGGAATATGAGATGATAGAGAGACTATGTGGGATAGGTGAGAGATTCTAGTAGTGGTTGAGAGATATAGGGGATTGGTGATTGATGTTGACTCCTTGGATAAAGGAGATCATCTTCTTATATAATGTAATATTTATCAGTGAATAAAATGTCCCGATTGAATACAATTTTACCAAGTTTAATTATTTGTTTTATGTAAAGCTCAAACCCAAATAATATTTGGTATCACAGCAGTGTCAGATCATAATGGGAGAATGAAAATTTTATAGGGGCAGCATCACGATCTTTGTAATTGCCCCCATTCATGAGGAAGAGTAAAAATCAGTAGGGTATTTGCATTAGGTTATTACTTTAATCTTAGATTTTTTTTTCTTTGTGATTCTATGTAACTGCATCCTTGGGTCAATAAGTTCTATTGGCAGTCATATTTGAATTGAATTTCACGCGCCACAATTTCTATGGCCAGCCTATCCATTTCTAGGCGTGTGTCTCAGATCTAATTATCAATTAAGAGGACTACAATCAAGTCTGTCTTTTCTCAAGAAACGTCTTGAACAGAAGATTTAACGCTTTGAGGATTGACAGTGGAAAAAGAGGTTGGAGGAAATTTTGCATTTGTCTGATTACATTTGCATTGGCTTCTTTGCCATTCAATGTACACGTGCCTGCAGTCCTGAAGGATTCGCATAATGCTCAAATCGTAGACGTGTCTCATTATTGGACTCTGTACATTTCTCGTGTATTTGTATTATTAGGAGATCCATGTGATTGGTTGTAAATCTGGACCTATCGACATGCAAATTTCCACTGGTAGAAAGGGAAAAGCCTCCATCAACCGAGAATGGCTGGGACAGATGGCCAATAAATTGTCTCCATCCATTGATGCACTTCTTTTGCAAGGCCTGCACATCAATCATTCTGAGCGTGGACGCATTCTCTGTACTCTCAAAGTCCCTCTGTGCCTCGTGAATGTGGGAAAAATTATGCATGGAGGAGCTACGGTAGAATTTGTTGATATTATAGGCACTGCAACGATATTCATTACAGGAATTACATCATCTGTTGTTTCAGTTAAAATCAATATAAATACTACAAAATTTAATTGTTCCCCTACCTTCCTGGAGTCATATCAAAGCATCGAAGTCTTCAAACAGTTTGCGTCAGAGTTCTCGCCATGTTTTGAGGCCATGGATAACAAGCTCCTCACAGTTCGCGAATCACAAATATAAAAAACGAGTAATTTCATTTATTCCTTGTTTTTTTAAAGTCTACAATGTGTCATGTTTTGTAATAGTCAAATGTCATTGTTATGTATTTCCAACGTTTATTTAAATTATTCTTAGTTCTCCATTATAGGTCCACGGAGTCATTTTTTGGTCTAGTATTTTCATTAGTACAATTAAAGGAGTCATGTATTTATTAAAAAGTATTTTTTAATTACTTTTTACTTAGTCAATTTTAAATTATTTAGTATAGTTTTAAATATGTTATGCATCCATCATAAAGATTGTATGTCTTCTTGACAAGTCATAGTCATTTGTTTGTAAAAGAGTTAAATAGGTGATCTTAGGATTATTCATATTGTCATTTTGAGTCTAAAGTGTCGATATTGAAAAAAAAAAAAAAATCCTTACGAACGCATTTTTGGTGTAACCCGACGTTCGATTTGTAAATGAGCTTAAAAATTATATCTTACTGAGTTAAGAAACAACATTCATAGAGGAAGGAGGCGACAGATGAAGGAGGTCAATCAACGACCTCTCGCCAGCCGCAAGCGACGGGGGTCCGCACAATGAAGTTGTGGCATTTTTTCAGTTGTGTGCTTATTTTCCACTATGTGAAAATAAGAACAGATGTCACATTTCTGTTCAATTGTAATGTGTGAGAAATTCCTATATGTAACCTCCTAGAAGAAAACATTGTAGAGTATGTCTCTAAGTTTATTGTAACACTCATAGATTTGGAAAGGGTTGGTGGTAGATCCAGAAAACCACATATGTAAAAAGGTAGATAAACTTTTACTGATGTAGCGGTCCTCTGATTGCCTTCCTTCTTTATGAAGATGATCCGCCAGTGGAATGCCGAGTGCGTTCTTTTCATGGAGTAAATGCAGGATGCGTTCCTTCGCATAGTTGTGGTCATGTGCAGCAAGACAATCAAATAGTTGGAAGTTTACACCCCTTTCTTTAATCCAGATTATGAGGCAAGCCTGTGCAGCACGTTGCAGAAAAAGGAGTTATATTGTACCATGTCAACATTAGGGGAGTGTATATTGGGAATTAATAATGTTAGCAATAGAGGAGTGCATGTTACAAATATATTGTGTAACATTATTAATATATTGCAATATTATTAATAATGAGTTTATAGAACTCATATTAATAATATAGTTGTAATAGTTAGGTGAGTGTGAGATATTAATAGCATATTTGTATGTACGTGAGTTAATCTCACCATTAGAATAGGGATATGAGATGATAGAGACATATGTGGGATAGGTGAGAGATTCTAGCAGTGGTTAAGAGATCTAGGGGATTGGTGATTGATGTTGACTCCTTGGATAAAGGAGATCATCTTTTTATATAATGTAATATTTATCAGTGAATAAATTGTCCCGATTGAATACAATTTTACCAAGTTTAATTGTTTATTTTGTGTAAAGCTCAGACTAAAATAATATGTCGTAATGAGATACTTAAAAAGTATAAGCATCACATGGACATACTTTTGACCACCTTTGACCATTACGCACTTCAAACCACCCCACGTTCTACTAATAAATTTGTAGATACCATGGCCTTCTTGGCTTCTCATATACCTACTTCGCCCGCTGACTCTAACATCTTTGTCACTATAAAAAGGCTACAATCACCCTCTTATTTGCCACATGAGATCTACTCTATCAGAACCACTGTCCCTGACCCAAGTGATCTTTTGTATAAGCAATATGCAGACTATCTTTCCCTTTCCATTTTACTTGTAGATCCCACTCGTAATGAACAACGTGCCTTTCTTAAAAGTGTCTCTCGTTATGTCATCATGGATGGTCTTCTTTACAAATATGGTTTCGACGGCATTCTCTTACGCTACCTTACAAGTTATGAAATTCCTTACACCATTAAAGAAGTCCACGATGGAATTTTTGGAGGTCAATTTAGTGGTCTCGCTGTCACAAAACGCATTCTTCACCTAGGCTATTACTGGCCAACCCTAAACCATGATTGTTGTGATAATGTCAAACACTGCATGGAATGCCAGCACCATGATAATCTCTATCACACCCATAGTCATGCCGTACAGGTCAAATGAGAACTTTGTCCTTTTTCTCAATGGGGTTTGGATTTTGTCGGTGAGATCAACCCTAATTCTTCACAATGCCACCAATAGATCATAACTGCTACTGAATATTACACTAAATGGGTGGAAGTCATCCCCCTCATTTCCACCAAATCTGATAAAATATGTGAATTCATCAACCATTACATCATCTATCGCTTTGGTTTTGTTGGCCCAAAAATCTGTCAGGAGGGCAGATCTATGGATAGACGAGCCAACAGTGTGTAGGGCATAGCACCTCTTTGAGACAGCAAAGCAAAACTGGTTTATTATTATTCTACTGGCAGGAATCTGCGCAAGTCCTACAGTATTCTACCTTCAGGGGTTTGGGATCTCATCCCAGTAGGGGTATTTCCGACTATGAACAGAAAGGAATGAAGGGAGGAATGGAGATAGGATAGATCTGAAGGGAGAAAAGAAATGAATTCCAAAGTAGAAAGGTCAGAGGGTTTATGTTTTGGGCTGGTAGTAAACAGAGCCAAACCTACTTGCATAAATGAACAAAGCAATACTGATGAGAAAATGACAAAAAGTAGAGATAGATCTAACAGAAAAGCAACACAGATCTAACTTAAGAAAGATCTAATGCTCATAACACATCCATTGAGCACAAAGTCTTAATTTTTGTATTAATATTTTATGTTACAAAAAGTACAAAGCCTTTTCTTCTCACTTCTATTTTTCATCTAAAAAATGTCCACCCTCAATACTACAAGTATCCAAGTATTTATAGAAGGAGAAGGAGAAAGAAGGTAAAAAGGAGCCAACAACTATTTACAAAATATCTAAAAGTCAAATGTTGACTTGAGGGTAATTTTGTGGATGACAACATCCCATGGTGCAACATGGATGATGTCATCATTTGTGCCAACATTCTTTTAAATATCATTACAAAAATGGGATAAATCCCAGGAGGGAGGAGCCTATTCGTCGTCATCCTATGGTTGGAAAGGAGTGTCCTGCTTCTGCTCAGGGGACGTAATGTGGAATTGAGCTCGATACTCCATGAAATTGCTAACCATCGTTTGAAGTTGATCCTGAGTAGGACCCTTGGTGTGATCACCGATGACTTCGCAAGTCTCCCATTCATCTCTGAGTCTTTCCGGGAGTTTGAAGTATTCATTACCTACCTCCATCAGGTATCCAATAAAATTCGTGGCAGGCCAGAAGGTTGTTGATAGATTCTATATCAAAAGTAGCTTCTGAAGCTAAACCTTGCGACGTGATCTCCTTAAAAAGTTGAATAGTGTCCTCTACCTTCCTCAAGGTGTATGATGGGGTGAGAAAACTTGGAGACATCCTTAAGACGATCTGCTCCATTTGATGCATTGCATCTAAGGCTTCCTCCTTAATTTTATCTATTTTCTCCAAGACAAACTCCATCTGGTCAACCCGATAGTCCAGAGCAGCAAGGATTTTATTGGGTGCTCTCGGGTGATCGAAGACGCCGAATTTCATTAAGTCATTCACTGGGGAGTGGAGTATATTTTGGAATGGATCGTGTTGTAACCTGGCATGGTCCAACTCTTTGGAGATAGGTCCTATAATTACCTGGTGTTCCTTATTAGCCTTATCTATATTTTGATATAGCTATGTGAATTTTATAATCACTTCCTCACTATATTTGAGGTTCTGGTCTCTCCAGATGGACACTGCCATACCTTTCTCACCAATCTTGGTGTACTCATTTATCTTTTCCTAACTAAGAGCTTCAGGAGTTTCCGTGGCAGCTACAGGAGGTGCAACGCCCATTTTTTGCAGGGCTTGGAGAAGATGCTTGTTTTGCTCTTTCAATATTCTCTTCTCTTTCTTCGCTTCTTGAAGCTTCTTGCAAAGGGCATCCACTACGGATAAGGCCTCTCCTTGCAGGATTTCTGAGGAAGTTCCCATTATGACCTGAGTCACTGTAAAATTTGTAGGAGACAGATCTTCTTTCTTCTTGGTGGGATCAGGGTATACGATCTCCATAACCCTTTTTCCTGAAACACTCTGAGAGAAGTGGGTTATGGCCTTTTTCTTCTTAGGCCCTTTGGCTGGAATAATAGAGAAGTCCATAGGTGCAATGGGGACCTTCCTCTTGTATTGGCTCAGGTGTTCAGAGATCCATTCTAGACTTAGGGGAGTGGGACCAAAGGGAGAGGAGGAAACAGGGGTGGAAGAAGGAGAAGCTACAGTGAACATGGGGAAGTGTGTCGAAACACTTGGTGGCGGCATGGAAAAAGGAGCTGACACACCAACACTTATGGAAATAGGAGTCACTACAGGGTAGGAAACCATGGGGGTGGAAGGGATCTGAGAGATGAGAGAAGAAATGTTGGGGGAAAGATCCGCGAGGGAAGAGAAGATGGAGGAAGAAGGAGGGGGAGTGGTAGAAGAAGGGGAAGAAGACACTACCAAAGGAACAGTTGCTTGAGTGACGTGAGGAGGGGAAGGAGGAGCGGGCGATGGGATGGTGGGAACCTCAACAGTTGTAGTAGTGGCAACATCTTGAGTGGATGTGCCCATCTGAGCACTTACCGCTTCTTCTTCTTCTGGGGATACCAGGCTTACTACCTGCTCCTGGGAGGTAGAAGGAGGACTCTCAGGAGCTTCCTCTTGAGTAGTGCTTATCTCTCCCTCTTTATCTTTTCTTTTTCCCTTTGGCAAGTTCTTTGGCTTGGCGGGTGCATTTCCCAAGGGAGACGTGGTGAATTCTATTCCAAGGTAGATGAGACTATTTTTCTTGCACCAATGCTCGGTGCGCTACAGAGTGCCCTTAACCATTTCCTTAATAGTCTGAGGTGCCTTAGTTCTATCAATCTCAGCAAATGGCCAATTGTCCCCGTCCATGTCTAGATAAACCTAATCAACTTCTTGATCAGTTGCTTGGAAACCTTTCGGGACAATGGCCACACCATATTGGATGATCTCTGCCAGGGCAAGCCAGGAGTTTTCCTTTCTTTTGAGCTCGACTTCATGATATAGATCAATGTAGATAACTTCGATCTAAGGCATGCGAATTATATCAAGCTTTGCCCTTGGAAGGAAATTACGAGGATCAAAGGTCAGCCTCGCCGGGAAATTATGCTTTAAGTTGAGCAATTCAAGCTCTGCAAACATCTCCCAAGCTTTGCTTTGTGAAGCGCAGGTGTACCTACCCACTATGAGGGGGAATGGAGTTCCACCCTTCTTTCTTTTCAAACACTTCTCGTGGTATGTGATAAGCTGTCTAGATAGTTCCAATAGGATCAGCTTAGGTCCTACATACCTCAGTAACTTGGTGGGTTCCCCCGAGAAGTTGGCAGCTCTGAGATAGGTGAAAGTGGGGAATTACTAAATAACGCTCCCCACTTCTCTGTGATAGTGACCACGCTCTTGGTCATTTGACCATGAGTCATATTGGTCCTCAAGAGGCAAATGACGCCGTAGAAGAAAGCATCATTGATTTTTCTGAATTGGGCTATACTGTTTTCCAACCTTAACTTTGGATAATACTCATATATTCTGACCCGGGGACATACCCCACATCGATTCAGTGCTGGGTAGTCTCTTTCAGAGGTAGCAGTGTAAACTACATAAGACTTCATGTAGAACATCCCAGTTGTTGAGAGTTGTTGAAGTTGTTCGGAGATTGTGCTGATGATAATCTCCGCCCATTCAAAACGTTGATCCGGGACATTTTTGCTCATTGTTTCTAAGTATATGAGAATCCCCTTGTGAAAGTAATGGGCATCAGGAAGCCCAAACACCCTTCTCAGGAAAGTGACGGTGTCACTCAGTTCTTCTGAGAATTCACTGCAATGAATGACTTATGGCCACCTGCTCACTACCTTCTTGTTTTTTAGATATACCTCATTCATCAGCTGCATGCATTTGTCTTCGTTTTCATTCCATGCCTTCATGCAGTCGTCTTGGCTTATGGCTACAAAATTCCAGTGGTGGGGGATACCCAACATGATTTCAAAGTGTCAGGCAGTGAGGTTGATTATTACCTCAACCTTCTCATTCTTTACACATCTTGTGTCCTTATTGTAACAACGGCCCACCACCATCATGAACTCGTTGTTGATTGCGCTCAAAGGAATTCCTGCAGCAAAGTGCAGACCACTGCCGACCAATTTTTCCATCCACGGGCTTCCCGTGACCTTCTTGGTTCTAGCCCAGAAGTCCTCCATGTCAATATGGCCGAGCTCTAAATCTTTGATATCTAGGTCACACTCTGCAAGGGATTTGGGCATCCTGACCCTTTGGTATTTATCCTTCATTTCTTCTTCTGTTAGCTTGGCTTTACCCTTAGACTTGGTTGGCTTCTTACTTGATGAAGACATGTGTGAATTTGAGTTCAGCTGTTGATCTGTAAGAAGAAGCAGGGAAGTCCATCGCAGAAGAGCCATGTTAGCTGTTAAGTCATCCATCAAAGCTTACAGAATGAAAAGTTAACAATTTACAAGCCTCTGGGCACAAGGCGCAGTTCTATTGCAAGCTGCAGGGTCTTAGAATAGCAAGGCACACTTTTGGAAAGTGTTGCATGGGAGAAAACAACGCCAAAATGAGGCATAGGGCGTGAAAAGACTACACACAACATTCAGATGTTGGTGTCAATGGATATGTGCCTGTGCCATATGAAGGGTTTCAACTGGGTGCAGATTTATTTGGTGTAACAAGGTCTCAAGGTGCGCCTTTAGCACAGATGTGGTACATGTTGCAAAGCATTATGATGCGCCAAGGGGCGCATATTCAAAGGGTGCATCATTAAGGTAAGGTGCGCTAAGAATTTAGCTTGGTGCAGCGTGGGAAGGGCTTGCACAACATTCAGATGTTGGTGTAGATGTAGTTGTGCTTGCGCCTATGTTAGGAATTTTTCAAGGTGCAGGAAAGGCCACTGTTGCATGCAGGGATAGTGCGCCCTTTTGGTGTGACTATGTTTAGTGTAACAGTAATAAAGCTTGCGCCAATTGAAAATAGTGGGTTTGATTGCACTAACTTTTTAGAATTTTATCTCTTTTGGCAGGTTTGTGGTTTTTTGCCTCTTTTAACTAAGATTTTGGAGAGTGAGGGGAACAGAGGAAAAAGTGACAAGGATCTATTCTGAGGCAAGGCCTTCCAGGTTAGCAGATCTGGAAGGAGAGTAAAACTAGTTTGAAGGTGGGTTTGATTTGCAAAATGGGCAGGGGTTGTATTATCTTCTTAGGTTCATTATTTGTTTTTAATAATACTAACCTCCAAAAACAACAAAGATACCACAACAAATCCATAAGAATAGCAAGGGCCACTTACTAGGAATATATATAAGATAGAGGAAATGGTGAGGGGTCCACGAATGCGATGAAAAGCAACACACGGGGCTGACAGGAATGCTGACAGGTGCAAAAGAATAACTTTTCACATTTTTTGAATTGTGAAAATGACAGGTCGGATGAGCCTATTTATAGCAAAAGGTGTAATAAATGCACCACCAAATTTTCTATGGCGCAACTAGATAGATGTCAACATGAAGATATTTGTGCCCTAGGCATGGCTTTGGGATTGTCAACATTACTTTTTCAGCGCTTTGGCACACCATCAAGGGGTGCAACATTTTGAATGTTGACAAGATGGCGCATGCGCCATGGCGCAACATTGGAAGGTGCAACATTGGAAGTGTCGAAACTCCAAAGGATGTGCCAAAGGAAAGGAGGGGTGTAGTTTTGGTTGATGTAACACGAATAAAAACTGGGCCCAGCCTAAAAAAGACCAAATGACCAAGTTCGAAAAACTAGATTTTCATAAAGGGATTTTATGCCATTCCGAACACTAAGGGACCTCAACGGGGAAACATAACGGAAATTTGGTATGGTTACCTGCAAAATTTCTCTTGTCAATTTTACAGGATAACAGCTAGATATTTCTGGGGACTATCTTCGAGCGAAGCTTAAGGGTAGAGAATCCCATATCTGCATGTGCCTATCCATTGGGCTTCTGAGTAAAAAACATGGGCGATGAAAAAGGAAAACACACAACTAAAGAAATTTGTAAAAAGAAGAGAGAAAGCTCTACTTCCTGAATATTTTGAGATGTTGCCCACTATAGGGAAGCGGGAGCTCAGTTCCATCCATATATGAGAGATAGAAGCTATTCTCTTCGTTGAGGTGCTTGATCTTGAAAGGCACCCTCCATAGAGAGTCAAATTTTCCATGCATACCCTTGGGCTCTCTTTGCTTGTCCCATAAAAGGATGAGATCTCCTACCCGGAAATCCCTCTGCTTAGCCTTTTTTCAAAGAGTCTCTTGACTTGATTCTGATGTTCGGTGATCCTGCCGACCACCCGTACTCTCCTCTCTTCAAGTTCTGTTAGATACATGATCCTCTTTTCAAGAGAATTCTGGAAAGTCTCATCCTCGATCACTCGTGCCAAGTGTAGAGTAGGGAGCTCGGTGGAAATGGGGAGCTCATCATCGATTCCATATAATACTTGAAAAGGTGACATACCAAGAGACCTATTTGGAGTAATACGGTCTGCCCACAAAGCATCATACAATGACTTGTGCCAGGACCGCTGATTTTCATCGACCAGCTTCCATATGATGGTCACTAGGTTCTTATTACTGGATTCTGCGTGACCATTTCCCTGGGGTAATAATATGAGGCATGAGCCAAGGTTATCCCTTATTCATAGCAAAAACCTATAACTTCCTGTGAGGAGAATTTGAAAGCATTATCAGCAATGATCTTGTGTGGGATGCCAAACCTCACAATGATATTTTCTATGATGAAGTTGCAAACAACTTCAGAGGTGACATTCTTAACAAGTATGGCCTCCACCCATTTGGTGAAGTAATCTATTGTTGTTAAGACATAACTATGTCCAGCACTTGATTGGGGATGTAGTGCTCCGATGAAGTCAATTCCCCATTACCTGAATGGTTCGTTAATAATGACGGGCCTGAGGGGAAAAGCAGCCAATTTTGGGTTGCCGACAAACTGTTGGCAGAGCTCACATTTTGCTACCCAGGTGGCTGTATCCTGAAATAGTGTTGGCTAGTAATACCTGGCCCAGATGATCTTATGTACTATCACGGATGAGGAGAAATGACCGCCGCAGGCCAAGTCATGAAAATTTTCAAGCAATTTGATCTGTTGTGATTTGTCAACGCATCGCAAGAAGATGTCATCAATACTGCGTTTGTATAAACCATCATCCCATATGACATATCTAGATTCCTTGAGCTTTACGGTCCACTTCTCCTTTGAAGTTAGATGAGTTGGAAACTCACCGTAAGTGAGAAAGAAAGCAATGTCCGAATACCATTTGTCGTTAGTCGCAACGAATAGAACCATAGGCAAAGAATCAACCTTCTTCAATTTACCCTACGCTCCGTCGATGCAATCATCTTTCTCTTTGGGGACCTCTGAATCTTTGTTTTCAGCCATAAGCTGACATAGGCCCTTGCTTCTTACCAGCTTGGTTGGTTTTATGTCATACTCTTGGACCTTTGCGATCCAATTTCCTCGTAAGCTTCCTAACTCATGTTGAGTTAGAATAGACTTGACTGTCGTGTCAGGAACTAGCACTACCCTATGAGAGTTTAGGATGTAGTACCAGAAGTTCTTGAATGCTTTGACAATAGTGAAGGCGTGCTTTTCTAACTGAGACATCTTCAATTCATGGAGTTTGAGAGGAGAGCTCATGAACGTGATTGGAGATTCAACATCCTCAGAGTTCTTTTGCATTAAGATGGCTCATACAGTATGCTCAGAAGCATAACTGCACATGATAAAATCCTTGGAGAATTCGGGACATACCAGGGCGGGTGCATGAGTAACGGAGGCTTTTATATCCTCAAATGACACCTTTCCTTCTTCGCTCTAATGGAAATTTTTTGATCCTTTCATCATATTTGATATGTGATGAGTCTTTTCAATGAAGTCAAGGACAAAGCATCTGAGAAAATTCACCTTTTCGAAGAAAGAGTGAACATCAGTCTTGCTTGTGGGTAAGGTAAGGCTCTGAATAGCCTTAACCCTTTCGACATATATCTTTATTCCTTCCTTACTGACAACGTGTCCCAGCAAATTTCCTTCAGTGACCCCAAAAATAGACTTTTTTGGATTTAGGGAAATCATGTGTTCTTGGCATCTAATCAGTACTTGCTCCAAATGATCACAATGATCACTTCGCTTTTTAGAGAACACAATTAAATCATCTAAATAAACTATGATGACCTTTCCCATCATACCTTTGAATGTGAATTCCATTGCTCCCTGAAAGGTGGTACCAGCGTTGGTCAAGCCAAAAGGCATCCTACTATAGGCGAATGTGCCCCAGGGAGTAGTGAATGTTATTTTGAATCGGTCTTCAAGCGAGACTTCGATCTGATTATAGCTCGAAAAGCCATCAAGCATGGACAGCATCTCTGAACCAATTACTACCTGCAGAACCTGATCCATTATGGGTAGCAGGTGGTTGTCCTTCAAGGATGCCTGATTCAGGTTGCAAAAATCTACGCATATGCATATATCACCATTCTTCTTTCGTACCGGTACGATGTTTGCGACCCAGGTATTGTGATGGATAGGAAATATAATCTTCGCATCTAATATCTTTTGTATTTCCTCCTGGATGGTACCTGAAATCTTGGGATTGTAATGTCTCTATTTCTGGTGAAAGGGTTTGACATTATCTTTCAACGGGATGTCATGCTGAACATCCTAGGCTTGAATGACTTTAGATCGGAATAGGACCATGCCAATACGTCCATATATTTTTTTAGCAATTTGACAAACTTTCTCTTTTCCTCGGGTGTACAATATTTCTCGATGTTCACAAACCATGGATGTTCCACATAACCCAGGTTGACCGAATAAATTTTTAGAGAGGAGTTAGGGTCATCTTGCCGCTTCTTCTTGACAAAATGATCATGTTTGTCAAACAATCGTTCTAAAGAGACTAAACCTTTTGGAATTTTATTTCCCTTGAGATGACATATGCCATCACCTTCTTTTGATTCGTTTGCTTGACCAGTGACTGATTCGCGGCATGCAGAAGTAAATCCCTCAAAATGGAGCTCATTGAAGTTTTCTGCTTTCTCTAGAAAGGCAATAAGTTGATTGTCATCGTTGAAAACCTGTTAGTGTTGATAATTATCTGGCATGCTCGGGTGGAAGACTAACTCAATAGTATATATGTCATTTTCAACCCTAGGTGAGGGAGCATAAGGGATGTTGAGACGGCCAATGAATCGGCCATATTATTTTGAGCTCTTGGAATGGATTTTATTGAGAAAGCATCAAATTTCTTTATGTTGTCCCATACTGCGTTGCGGTAATGCCTGAACCTTTCGTTCTTTACTTGGTATATTCTTTTCACTTGATTAATGATCAGCTCAACATCACCCTGTACTTTTAGGTTCTTGATTCCCCTTTCTTTTGTAGCTTGCCTGCCAAGTAGCAGAGATTCATATTCACCAGTATTATTTGTATTGAAAAACTACAACTTGAAGGAGAGAGGAAATATATCCTCTTCAGGAGATATCAGGACAGCTCCAGCGCCACATCCACTTGTTTCACAACTGTCATCGAATTATAGTGTCCAAATCTTGTTAAGGTCCTCCTCCTAGATGATAACGTCCATTTTATTAGAGGGTGGCGTTCACAAAAAAACACTTTTCATTTTCTGGTATTGGCAACATGACAGGCGGCACACGGTTAATCAGTGAATTGAAATGGGTGATAAAATCACACATGGTTTCATTGGCTTCTTTCTTTAACTGAGTGATTTTTGATAGTAACACAAATGCATCTTCTCAAGACTTATACCTGTCTTCAAATGCAGTTCGTAATGTGGCCCAACTGGTGATAGATCCGGCCAACAAATGTTGGAACCATTCTGCTGCTGGTCCTTGCAAGGTCTCTAAAAAGAGGCATACCGACACATCTTCATGGGTCACATCTAGGATGTTGCATGACATAATGAATGTAGATATATGTGAATCCGTGCTCTGATTTCCACTCCCATAAAATATGGGGAAATTCTTTCGATTTCCATGAGGGAGTATGTGAACTGGATGCCCCAAGAGGGCCCATTATGTAGTTGCTCCATGCTTGTGACCATTTGATTAGGAGGGAAGAGGACTAAAGCCGGGAGTGCATTTTTACTGATGTGGAAGTCAGAGGCAACATTTATGTGAGATGCAGGAGGCTCCTTGTGAAAACCAGTTCCTTTCATGGGGGTGAGGCACTGAGAGGGTGACTGATCAGCTTGGATTCAGTGATGATAAGCGTGCTGGTGTAATACTTACAAGTTGTGCCGTTGGGGTTAGATCTAAAGTAGGATCAACTTAGCTTCCTGGGCATCTCTGCTACAGTAAATGGTTCTTTTTAGCAATGTATCGATTATATCAGAATGCGACCAAGGGTTACGTTAGATGAAGGAATGATTCCCTCATTTTGTTTATGGTAGGACAGGGTTCTGATTTTTCTGGCAAAAATCAGCAGCATGTACTTTTCCAAATATTTAATTTTATCTCCCTTTTGAAAACTAATTGCAGTTTAATGACAAAGATTAACGAGGATAAAATGATAGTTAACATACTAAGCTGATTTTCTGATCTTAGATTTGACTTTTTTGACAAAGGTTTGAAAATATTTGTAAAACTATCATAATCTCAGATCTACGAAAATATACGAATTTTTATAAAAACTCAGTGAACTAAAGGTTTCTAACTGGTCCAGATCTATGGATCTATGAAGAAAATTTTCAGTTTGGATCATTTTTGCAAAAAATTTGGATTTTAAGCAAAGAGTTAAGTTTTGCAAACAGGTAGTGATTTGTACAGTTTTATCTATTTTTTTAGTCACCTCAACAGCTTTAAAAACTGTTAGTGTCATAACACTCACATAGATTTGGTTTGATCCCCAGCGGAGTCGCCAAAAACTATTGGCCCGAAAATCTATCAGGAGGGCAGATCTATGGATAGATGAGCCAACAGTGTGTAGGTCATAGCACCTCTTTGAGACAGCAAAGTGAAATTGGTTTATTCCTATTCTACTAGCAGGAATCTGCGCAAGTCCTACAGTATTCTGCCTTCATGGGTTTGGGATCTCATCCCAGTAGGGGTATTTCTGACTATGAACAAAAAGGAATGAAAGGAGGAACAAAGATAGGATAGATCTGAAAAGAGAAAAGAAATGAATTCCAAAGCAGAAAGGTCATATGTTTATGTTTTGGGCTGGTAGTAAACAGAGCCAAACCTACTTGCATAAATGAACAAAGCAATACTGATGAGAAAATGATAAAAAGTAGAGATAGATCTAACAGAAAAGCATCACAGATCTAACTTAAGAAATATCTAATGCTCATAACACATCCATTGAGCACAAGTCTTAATTTTTGTATTAATATTTTATGTTACAAAAAGTACAAAGCCTTTTCTTCTCACTTCTATTTTTCATCTAAAAAATGTCCACACTCAATACTACAAGTATCCAAGTATTTATAGAAGGAGAAGGAGAAAGAAGGCAAAAAGAAGCCAACAATTATTTACAAAATAACTTAAAGTCAAATGTTGACTTGAGGGAAATTTTGTGGATGATAACATCCCATGTTGCAACATGGATGATGTCATCATTTGTGCCAACATTCTTTTAAATATCATTACAAAAATGGGATAAATCCCAGGAGGGAGGAGCCTATTCTTCGTCATCCCATGGTTGGAAAGGAGTGTCCTGCTTCTGCTTAGGGGAGGTAATGTGGAATTGAGCTTGATACTCCATGAATTTGCTAACCATTATTTGAAGTTGATCCTGAGCAGGACCCTTGGTGTGATCGCCGATGACTTTGCAAGTCTCCCATTCATCTCTGAGTCTTTTCAGGAGTTTTAAGTATTCATTACCTTCCTCCATCAGGTATTTATCAAAGTCATGGTAGGCCAGAAGATTGTTGATAAATTCTATATCAAAAGCGGCTTCTGAAGCTCAACCCTGCGACGCGATCTGCTTAAAAATTTGAATAGTGTCCTCTACCTTCCTCAAGGCATATGACGGGGTGAGCAAACCTGGTGACATCCTTAAGATTATCTACTCCATTTGATGCATTACATCCAAGGCTTCCTCCTTAATTTTATCTATTTTCTCCAAGACAAACTCCATCTGGTCAACCTGATAGTCCAGAGCAGCAAGGATTTTATTGGGTGATCTCGGGTGATCGAAGACACCAAATTTCATTAAGTCATTGACTGGGTAGTGGAGTATCTTTTGGAATGTCTCGTGTTGTAACATGACATGGTCCAACTCTTTGGAGATAGGTCCTATAATTGCCTGGTGTTCCTTATTAGCCTTATCTATATTTTGATATAGCTATGTGAATTTTATAATCACTTCCTCACTATATTTGAGGTTCTGGTCTCTCCAGATGGACACTGCCATACCTTTCTCACCAATCTTGGTGTACTCATTTATCTTTTCCTAACTAAGAGCTTCAGGAGTTTCAGTGGCAGCTACAGGAGGTGCAACGCCCATTTTTTGCAGGGCTTGGAGAAGATGCTATTTTTGCTCTTTCAATATTCTCTTCTCTTTCTTCGCTTCCTGAAGCTTCTTCCAAAGGGCATCCACTGCGGATAAGGCCTTTCCTTGTAGGATTTCTGAGGATGTTCCCATTGTGACCTAAGTCACTGTAAAATCTATAGGAGACAGATCTTCTTTATTCTTGGTGGGATCAGAGTATGCGATCTCCATAACCCTTTCACCTAAAACGCTCTGAGAGAAGCGGGTTATGGCATTTTGCTTCTTAAGCCCTTTGGCCAGAATAATAGAGAAGTCCATAGGTGCAATGGGGACCTTCCTCTTATATTGACTCAAGTGTCCGGAGATCCATTCTGGACTTAGGGGAGTGGGACCAGAGGGATAGGAGGAAATAAGAGTGGAAGAAGGAGTAGCTACAGTGAACACGGGGAAGTGTGTCGAAACACTTGGTGTCGGCATGGAAAAAGGAGCCGACACACCAACGCTTATGGAAATAGGAGTCACTACAGGGTAGGAAACCATGGGGGTGGAAGGGATCTGAGAGATGAGAGAAGAAATGTTGGGGGACAGATCCGCGAGGGAAGAGAAGATGGAGGAAGAAGGAGGGGGAGTGGTAGAAGAAGGGGGAGAAGACACTACCAAAGGAGTGGTTTCTTGAGTGACGTGAGGAGGGGAAGGAGGAGCGGGAGATGGGATGGTGGGAACCTCAACAGTTATAGTAGTGGCAACATCCTGAGTGGATATGCCCATCGAAGCACTTACCGCTTCTTCTTCTTCTGGGGATACCAGGCTTACTACCTGCTCCTGGGCAGCGGAAGGAGGAATCTTAGGAGCTTCCTCTTGAGAAATTATTGTCTCTCCCTCTTTATCTTTTCCTTTACCTTTTGGAAAGTGCTTTGGCTTGGTGGGTGCATTTCCCAAGGGAGACGTGATGAAGTCTACTCCAAGGTAGATGAGACTATTTTTCTTACACCAATGCTCAATGCACTGTAGAGTGCCCTTAACCCTTTCCTCAATAGTCTGAGGTGTCTTAATTCTATCAATCTCAACGAACGGCCAATTATCCCCATCCGTGTCTAGATAAACCTGATCAACTTGTTGATCAGTTGCTTGGAAACCTTTTGGGACAATGACCACACCATATTGGATGATCTCTGTCAGGGCCAACTGGGAGTGGTCCTTTCATCTGAGCTTGAATTCGTAATACAGATCGATGTAGATATCTTCGATCTGAGGGACGTGAATTGGATCAAGATTTTCCCTTGGAAGGTAATTACGAGGATTAAAGGTCGGCCTCACAGGAAATTATGCTTTAAGTTGAGCAATTCAAGCTCTGGAAACATCTCCCGGGCTTTGCTTTGTGAAGCTCAAGTGTACCTACCCACTATGAGGGTAAATGGAGTTCCACCCTTCTTTCTTTTTAGAGACTTCTCGTGGTATGTGATAAGTTATCTGGATAGCTCCAATAGGATCAGCTTAGGTCCCGCATACCTCAGTAACTTGGTGGGCTGCCTCAAGAAGTTGGCAGCTCTGAGATAGGTGAAAGTGGGGAATTGCATAAATAACACTCCCCACTTCTCTGTGATAGTGACCACGCTCTTGGTCTTCCAACTGTGAGTCATATTGGGCCTCAATAAAAAGATGACGCCGTAGAAGAAAGTATCATTGATTTTGCTCAATTTGGCTATATTGTTTTCCAGCCTTAACTCTAGATAATACTCATATATTCTAACCTGGGGCCATACCCCGCATCGATTCAGTATTGGGTAGTTCATGTACACTACACAGGAGTTCATGTAGAACCTCCCAGTTGTTGAGAGTTGTTGAAGTTGTTCGGAGATTGTGCTGCTAATAATCTCTGCCCATTCAAAACGTTGATCCGGGACATTTTTTCTCATTGTTTCTAAGTATTTGAGCATCCACTTGTGAAAGTAATGGGCATTAGGAAGCCCAAACACCCTGCTTAGGAAAGTGATGGTCTCACTCAAGTCTTCTGAGAACTCACTGTGATGAATGACTTGTGGCCACCTGCTCACTACCTTTTTGGTTTTTAGATATACCTCATTCATCAGTTGCATGCATTTGTCTTCATTTTCATTCCATGCCTTCATGCAGTCGTCTTGGCTTATGGCTACAAAATGTCGGTGTTGGGGGATGCCCAACATGATTTCAAAGTGCCGGGTAGTGAGGTTGATTATTACCTTGCCCTTCTCATTCTCGACACATCTTGTGTCCTTATTGTAACAACGACCCACCACCATCATGAACTCATTGTTGATTGCGCTCACAGGAATTCCTGCAGCAAAGTGGAGACCACTGCCGACCAATTTTCCCATCCAAGGGCTTCCCGTGACCTTCTTGGTTTTAGCCCAGAAATCCTCCATGTCAATATGGCCGAGCTCTAAATCTCTAATATCTAGGTCACACTTTGCAAAGGATTCAGGCATCCTGACCCTTTGGTATTTATACTTCATTTCTTCTTCCGTTAGCTTGACTTTACCCTTGGACTTGGTTGGCTTCTTACTCGATGAAGACATGTGTGAATCTGAGTTCAGCTGTTGATCTACAAGAAGAAGCAGGGAATTCCATCGTAAAAGAGCCATGTTAGCTGTTAAGTCATCCATCAAAGCTTAAAGAATGAAAAGTTATCAATTTATAAGCCTCTGGGCGCAAGGCGCAATTCTATTGCAATCTGCAGGGTCTCATAATAGTAAGGCATAGTTTTGGAAAGTGTTGTATGGGAGAAAATAGTGCCAAAAAGAGGTACAAGGCGCGGAAGGACTACACACAACATTCAGATGTTGGTGTCAATGGATTTTCACCTACGCCATATAAAGGGTTTTAACTGGGGGCAGATTTATTTGGTGTAACAAGGTCTCAAGGTGCACCTTTAGCACAGATGTGGTACATGTAACAAAGCATTATGATGTGCCAAGGGGCACAGATTCAAAGGGTGCATCATTAAGGTAAGGTGCGCTAAGAATTTAGCTTGGCGCGGCATGGGAAGGGCCTGCACAACATTCAGATGTTGGTGTAGATGTAGTTGCACTTGCGCCTATGTTAGGAATTTTACAAGGTGTGGGAAAGGCCACTGTTGCATGTAGGGACAGTGTGCCCTTTTGGCACGACCATGTTTAGTGCAACAGTAATGAAGCTTGCACCAAATGAAAACAGTGGGTTTGATTGCACTAACTTTTTAGAATTTTCTCTATTTTGGCAAGTTTGTGGTTTTTTTCCTCTTTTAACTAAGATTTTGTACAGTGAGGGGAACAGAGGAAAAAGGGACAGGGATCCATTTTGAGGCAAGGCCTTCCATGTTAGATCTGGAAGGAGAGTAAAACCGGTTTGAAGGTGGGTTTGATTTGCAAAATGGGCAGGGGTTGTATTATCTCCTTAGGTTCATTTTTTGTTTTTAATAATACTAACCTCCAAAAACAACAAAGATACCACAACAAATCCATAAGAAGAGGAAGGGCCACTTACCAGGAATATATATAAGATAGAGGAAACGATGAGGGGTCCACGAATGTGACAAAAAGTGACACACGGGGCTAATAGGAATGCTGACAGGTGCAAAAGAGTAACTTTTCACGTTTTTTGAATTGTGAAAATGACAAGTCGAATGCGCCTATTTATAGAAAAAGGTGTAATAAATGTGCCACCAAATTTTCTATGGCGCAACCAGATAGATGTCAACATGAATATATTTGCACCCTAGGCGCGGCTTTGGGATTGTCAATATTGCTTTTTCAGTGCTTTGGCGCACCATCAAGGGGCGCAACATTTTGAATGTTGACAAGATGGCGCATGCCCCATGGTGCATCCTTGGAAGGCGTAACATTGGAAGGCACAACATTGGAAGTGTCGACACTCCAAAGGATGTGCCAAAGGAAAGGAGGGGCACAATTTTGGTTGATGTAACGTGAATAAAAACTGCGCCGAGCCTAAAAAAGACCAAATGACCAAGTTCGAAAAACTAGATTTTCTAGAAAGGAATTTTACGCCATTCCGAACACTAAGGGACCTCAACGGGGAACCATAACGGAAATTTTCTATGGTTACCTACAAAATTTCCCTTGTCAATTTTACAAGATAATAGGTGTCCCTCACCGCATTATCACTGATAACGGAAAACAATTCAAAAAAACCCCTTCACAAACTATGTGATGATTTTGACATCCAACCTAGTTTCTCATCACCTTATTACCCGCAAACCAACGGTCAAGTTGAATCAACCAATAAAACCTTGAACAAAATTATTATGAAGGTGGTCAACAATACGTGGAAGGATTGGCATGTGCACATTCCTTTCACCTTGTGGGCTTATCGCACTAGTATTCGCACTTCGACTACTGCCATCCCCTTTTCTCTGGTCCACGGTACTAAGGTTGTCTTACATCTCGAATTCTAGATCCCATCTCTCTGCATCTCACTACAAGACATGCTCAACGATGATGAATTTCACCAGGATCGTTGCACACATCTTGAATTATTAGATGAAAGTTATCTCAACACTCTTGACCATCTCCAAATCTACCAAAAACGTATCAAATTTGCCTATGACAAACATGTTTACGAACAAACCTTTCAGGTCGGTGACCTCATCCTGAAGGAAAATCAACATGTAACAAAAGAGGAGAAAAGTAAATGGGGAAAATTTTCTCCTTATTGGCTTGGACCCTATATAGTTACCCATGCCTATGGATCAGGCGTTTATCGTTTGTCTTCAGTTGAAGGTAAACCTGAACCTTAGCCCCTTAATTCCTTGCATCTTCAACCATTTAATTGTTGATATCAAGTCCTATATCACTTTCTATCAATTGATCACTCGTCCCTTGAGCACTTTTCACCTTCCATATTACCCATTTTGAGAATCCACGACTAAACAAGAATCATGTGATTACCCGTCACCTTTTAGCCTTGTCTTCAATATGAGTACCATGGCTCTACTCAAAGCATGATTCTCATGGATACTTTTTTTCTTCTTCAAAATGGAATCCCATGGTCGTTCATCACTCGAAACCTCTGCTTCACAGTTAATCTTTGTGTACTACGATCTTGTCTTCTAAATAATAACCTAATCGTCCTCTATAGTCTTGTCTATGACTTAAACGTCTAAAAACAAAAAGAGATACAACTCATTGAGTCAAACTTCTAGCAAAATATGACTCCCTCAAAAGGGACATCTCTTCTTTATATTTTGCCACTATCAATAGACTACTCCCTTGAAGGACAACTATATACAGTCATTACAAAAATATAATAACTATTGAGAAGCTTCCCAAATCGATCAGCTTCATGAAGACCTCAAGGAGATAATATACCCATCCCATATAGAATTACTGCATTGATCAGTCTATTAAAATTAAACAAATAAATAAAAATATGAAATTTTTGTCATGGACTTGCCTATTTTGAATTTTGGGTTTCTTGTTCCGAAATACATGTCATCGTACACTAAGTTATGTTAAACCTCCCATTCTCACCTCCTTGTCTTTTTCACCTAAATTCCTTATTGCTCAAGGGACTTGCCGTAAACATGACATTTCGTGATCATGTGACTTTCTTCACCCTTAAAATAGTCCATTATGCAAGGCTTGTAGGGTCTTACGTTCATAAGCCCATCTGGGGTATGGTAGACTCAATAGGGTTCTTATCAATTAAGGATATCTTTTACCACCTCTTACCATTCACCTTCCTCATTAATTAATGATTATCCTATACATGACTAGATCCTCGACACCTGTATTTAAAAATCACTCAATCATAACTACCACCTAAACTCAATCATGCATATGACCTACATCACCCATGCCTAGCACCTATCAACCAATTCCACTATTTCACCCTAATCTTCCCTAGCTTATGGGAGAACTACATCGGTCTGAGGTCCCTTTTCGTCGGGACTATGTAGGAAGAACTTTGAGGGCATGGGGCCCTTGGAGGTTAGCTCAGACACTCTCTACCCTAACCAACTCCCTCTGCCCCTTTCCTATTCACATTTTACCCTCATTAGTTTTCTTTTATATCAATAATTGGAAATTAAACCGCACAAACAATAATTGCTTAACATATTTACCATCATAACTTACACATTCATTTCATCTTGTCTACCATTTCTTTACCATTATCATAGATTTTCCTACAAAAAATCTTAACATGATCCACATCATCATTCATTGCACAAATTAATGAATTATAAAATCAATCCATGCCTATGACCTGACTCCATCCATGCCTAAATAAACCTGACTCAATCCATGCCTATGACCTGACCCCGCCATGCCTACACAACATTGACTCAATCAGACCTAATCCACTTGATTTCCACCTATCTATATATAGCAATGCAAATTAAAAATATGTACACCATCCATACTATAAAAACCATCATCTATAAATCAGATAGTTTGTATAAAAATACATGTGAACCTATATCCCAATAATAATCACAATCATCTCAAATTTCTCTGATAAATCCTCACCATCTTCGGCACGCAGGCTGGTATATCATCAAAAATATCAAAAACTCTCATGTACATCCTCACTCTCTTCGGCACGTAGGCCGGTATATATAAAAAATAAACAACTACATAAAACAGGAGGTACATACGGCTATCAGACATCACCCTGTTGGATATCCTCCATATCTGTCTCACCTATCTCCTCCTCCTCCTCTTCCCTAATACACCTTGATCGACTACCTATATTGTCACCGATTACGTATGACTGACATCGGTTACCTGTCATACTCTTTCCCATACCCTTTCCTCATTTCTAACCAATAATTAACCAAACCAGCCATCGTTTGACCTTACCCACCCTTATTACAACCAATCTCCATGCCTACTTTACCTATACATGTCCTTAATTGCACTTTGGGACTTGTTATTTTACCCATACCTCAGCCCTACCCATGTTGTGACCTAGCTACTTGGACCCGGAACATTGTTAGTGACCTGTGAACTCATGTGCTCATTATACCTTGCGACACTTTTACCCGTGTTGTTTGACCTAATGACCTTAATTTGCCTATTGTTGTGTCGTTTATCCCGACCTTCCCTTTGGTGTACCGTAACATACCTAAACATTCATGCACCTAACCTGCAAAGTGCTTCTGCACCATATCATATACCTTGGATACCATAATCACCTCAACCTTGTTTGGATAAACCTATCGACCTTAGATGATGTAGAGTTTGCATGCTCGTCAACCTGGTACAGTGCCGTAGTTTATACATGTTCGTGAATTTGACTGTTGCTACCTTTGACCCTAGTCCATTACCTAGATTACCTGATTGGACCTTTTCCCAATTACCCCCATTGTCCACCTTCCTCTTCATCACATCCACCTTTTATCAAACCACTCACTGATTCCCTCTTCTACCTCATCCATTCCTAGTTTGAGGGGGATCACCTTCACCCACACATGGGGAAACCACATCATATTTTTGTGTGTGTCACTTACCAATGCAAGCTACGTAACAAAAAGGGGGAAAATGTAGACACCCAAATTGGCTCACACTCCCCTTGGTCCCTTGTCAAATAACCAGCTCAAGCATACTCATCTAACCATGAACCCTTCCACCCCACATCACTGTTAATTTAATTAATTTAATTAAATTAATATATATCCTCACAATATTTAATATCTAATTACCTTAATTTCTACCCCACCAACTCACCTAGACACCTCATCCAGTCACCTCGCCCTAGACCTATTCTTGGCATGTTTCCATAGCCAACAACAACTAAGTCTTACATGACTTAATGAGCTAAGATTTGGTCTAACCCTAAAATCAATCCCTAAAATATCTCTAACCACACTCCCGCTCATTAGAAGGGAATTTTCCATTCTAATCTGTGAGAATAAATGAACTGGGCCAAATGAATCCCACCTTAACCAACACCGATCAACTTGGAACCATCATCGGTTACCATTTATTCACCCAAACAACCTTGTTTTTGGGTTGGCACATTTGGAGAGCAAGCGACTGCGATCAGAGGTGCATGCAAGAAAAACCAACATCCTTTCACATATCCATACATCCAAAGCCATCACCAAGAAAGATATTGAAGCATTGCACTCACAGAATCATTCTGGGAACCACTGCTACGATATCCAACACTACTCTTCTGATCAAAAATGACCTCCATTCAACCATAAAATTTTGCATCACAATAAGTACATCTCTACCAACATTCTCTATTTCAGCATAGTTAAATTTTTTCATTCCAGTCATTACTAATTAGTTTATACTTTGCATGTTCATTCCTCCATTTCTTTTTAGCTTGTAATCCTACCATTTCCCTTACCCATGCCACCAAATCACCATTCTGACCTAGTATCCATTTCTGAGTATACATGAGATCTCCACAGACCACCTCATCCACTCTCCCAACCTCATTTGACCTCAGATCAGTTCCTATCATTTTATCTATTCACGTTTCTTTTATCTCAACCATATCGACGCCGGTCATCCACAACCATCATCGGTTCTACCTAAACTAACATCGGTCTATGTGTTTTATACCTCGACCGAGAACAGACCCAAAATTCATCTCACCAGTTGACCTAAACAACCCAAAATCTGACCCTGATCAGTCTCAATACCTTGACAGATACCTCATCTTTCATATCTAATTATAGCCTAGCCTGTTATGATTAGATTTGCTTATCATACTTGAATGATATACCTAAATCATATCAACTACAGTAGGAATTTTTTTATTTCTCACATGAATTTGTTTTAAATAGTGGATTGATAGACATCTAGGGAGTATCACACTTCTTGGATCTAGCACATGCTAAGCAAACCACTGTCCTATATCATTTAACTATCCTTTTGTGGTCTTGTTTTCTATTACAGGTAGTTCCTCCTAGCCAAAAGGAAGCTCTCACATTCAACTGTGGACCAAGAAGTTAGAATGCGCGCAACAACCATCAACCAACTAGCATTTAACAAGTATTCCCTCTTGGCCCTTACCCTTATCTGTTTCATCATCTCTTGTACCTCTCGTAAAAACAATGACCGTAGTAACATTGGTTTTGACACTCCATTCTCTAAGAAGGTTTGCATCGACCTTATCCAGGATGAGAAATATTCCCCCTCTTAGTCACCCACTTTACCATCTTCACCCATGGAGTCCATAGATCCTGAATCTATTCCTCATAACTTTTTTTTTCATAAACACCATTTCCCTGGGACCGCTGACCTATCGACGTGATAACGAGGCTCCCTCTTCTCTCCCATTCCTGTATCCTGATATGATCGATGAGGATACACCTTTAATTAATGGCATTCAATGTCAGGATGATGAGTCCATCCTTGCCTACCTTGGTGCAGAAGAATATTATATTCACCGGTTGTTACCCTCTGAGACGCAAACCATGTTGAACGAATCAACCATCGAAATCAACATTAATACTCATGATGACCCACACATTCTAAATATCAGCCAATCCTTAGACACTACTGAACAAGAAGCCTTCACCTCTTTTCTTCGGGACCATAGCAACGCATTTTCCTTGTCCTATGCTGATATGCCCGGTATTGACCCAAAAATTATGGTTCACAATATCGTAACCATTCTTGATGCCAACCCCATCAAACAAATCCTGTGGAAAATGCATCCTCGCATTGCTCTTCTAGTCAAAGATGAGCTTCAGCGCCTTCTCTCATTTTCCTTCATTCTACCCATTTATTATGTCCAATGGATTTCTAACATCATTCTAGTCACAAAAGTGATAGGAGGACTCTGCATTTGCATGGATTTCCATGACCTCAACCTCGCATTTCCCAAAGATGATTTCCCACTACCAAGCATTGACCAAATAGTTGATCTCATCATTGGCCATGAAATTTTATCACTCATGGACTACTTCTCGAGCTACAATCAAATATTACTAGCTCCCAAGGATCAACACAAAACTGCCTTCATCACCCCTTGGGGGACTTTCTGCTATCGAGTCATGCCCTTCAGCCTCAAAAACGTTGGTGCTACATATTAGCGGGCCATGACTTACATATTTTATGACATCATGCATCGCATATTGGAGGATTATGTAGATGATCTGCTTGCCAAATCCAAGCATTGAACCAAACACCTGCCCATTCTTAAATTCATCTTTGACCACCTCATCAAGTATTGTGTTCATCTTTAACCAAAAAAGTGTGTCTTTGCGGTACTTTCCAGGAAACTCCTAGGTTTCATCGTTTCTTTGCGTGGCATTGAAGTTGATCCTGCTAAAGTCAAGGCCATCCTTTAAATGCCATCACCCACTAATCTTCATCAAATTCACAGCCTACAAGGAAAGTTGCAATCAATTCTTCATTTTATCTCCCAGCATTCTGACCATTGTCAACCATTCCATCATCTTCTCAAGAAAGATGTTTCATTCAAATGGGATGATGAATGCCATAAATCCTTTGAAGCCTTGAAACAATACCTCCTTCAACCACCAGTGCTCATTCCTCCTAAGGATGACTAGCCCTTCTACCTATATATTTCCTCCACTGACCATTCTCTAGATGCAATGCTCACTCATTGTGACGACCAACACCACGAGAAAGCGGTTTATTACATAAGTTGTACCCTTCTTGACTGTAAAACCAGATATACCCATGCTGAAAAAAATTTCCTAGCCTTAGTTTTCGTCACCACAAAACCTTCATCATTACTAATATTGACCCATTACACTACATGTATGCCAAACCTTATCAAAATAAACGTGTTACACGTTGTCTTACGCTTCTGGCCGACCTCGACCTCGAATTCATCCATCAAAATTCCATCAATGGCCAAACTATCACTGACCAATTGGCTGACACACCTATTTCTGGAAATCAACCCTCTAACTTCAACTATCCAGACGAGTCTATAGCTACACTTTCCCTGGATGAACCCGCTTACCAAATGAAACTCTTATTCAATGGTTCAAAGTGTCAGCATGGGGGTGGGGCTGGTGTTAACCTCATTCCTCTTGATGGTAAACCTATGCTTTTGTCTTTCAAAATCAATTTTGATTATAAAAACAATATTTCTAAATACAAATCACTCATATTGGGTCTCTAGGCTACTTATGCCTTAGATGTTAAGTCAATCAACATCTGTGGTGATTCTCGATTGGCCATAAACCAATTCAACGGTATATACCAGTGTCATAATGATATACTTCAAAAGTATAAGCATCACGTGGACATACTTTTGACCACCTTTGATTGTTACGCACTTCAAACCACCCGCGTTCTACCAATAAATTTGTAGATACCATGGCCTGTTTGGCTTCTCAGATACCCACTTCGCCTACCTACTCTAAAATATTTGTCACTATACAAAGGCTATAATCACCCTCTTATTTGCCTCATGAGGTCTATTCTATCAGCACTGTATCCCCTGACCCAAGTGAACTTTTTTATAAGCAATATGCAAACTATCTTTCCCTTTTCATTTTACCTACCGATCTCACTCGTAATGGACAATGTGCCTTTCTTAAAAGTGCCTCTCGTTATGTCATCATGGGTGATCTTCTTTACAAATGTAGTTTTGATAGCATTCTCTTACGATGTCTTACAAGTTTTGAAGTATATTACACCATTAAGGATGTCCACAATGGAATTTTTGGAGGTCACTTTAGTGGTCTCACTATCGCAAAATGCATTTTTCACCTAGGCTATTACCAGCCAATCCTAAACCGTGACTGTTGTGATTATGTCAAACACTATGTGAAATTCTAGCAACATGCTAATTTTCATCATACCCGTATTCATGCCTTACAGGTCGCACAAGACCTTTGGAATTTTTCTCAATGGGGTTTGGATCTTGTCAGTGAGATCAACCCCCATTCTTTACAATGCCACCAATGGATCATAACCGCTACTAAATATTACACCAAATGGGTAGAAGCCATCCCCCTCATTTCCACTAAATCTGATAAAATATTCAAATTCATCAACCATCACATCATCTATCGCTTTGGTGTCCCTCACCGCATTATCACTGATAATGGAAAACAATTCAAAAACAAAACCCTATGAAAACTATGTGATGCTTTTGGCATCAAACTTAGTTTCTCATCACCTTATTGCCCGTAAACCAACAGTCAAGCTGAATCAACCAATAAAACCTTGAACAAAATTCTTATGAAGGTGTTCAATGATACTAGGAAGGATTGGCATATGCACATTCTTTTCACCTTGTGGGCTTATCACACTAGTATTTGCACTTCGACTGCTACCACCCTCTTTTCTCTAGTCTACAGTACTAAGGTTGTCTTACCTCTCAAAGTCCAAATCCCATCTCTCCACATCTCACTACAAGACATGCTCAACGACGATGAATTTCGCCAGGATCGTTTTGTGCAGCTTGAATTATTAGATGAACCTTATCTCAATGCTCTTGACCATCTCCAAATCTACCAAAAATGTATCAAATGTGCCTATGAAAAATGTGTTCACGAATGAACCTTTCAGGTCGGTGACCTTGTCCTGAAGTAAAATTAACATGTAACCAAAGAGGAGAAAAGTAAATTAGGAAAATTTGCTCCTAATTGGCTTGGACCCTATATCTTTACCCATGCCTATTAATCAGGTGCTTATCATTTGTCTTCACTTGAAGGTAAACCCGAACCTGAGCCCTTTAATGCCTTACATCTTTGACCATTTTATTGTTGATATCAAGTCCTATATCACTTTCTTTCAATTGATCACTCATCCCTTGAGCGTTGTTCACCTTCCATATTACCCATTTTGAGAATCCACGACTAAACAAGAATCATGTGATTTCCCATCACCTTTTAGCCTTGATTTCAATATGAGTACCATGGCTCTACTCATAGCATGATTCTCATGGATACTTTTCATCTTATTCGATATGGAATCCCATGGTCATTCATCACTCAAACCCTCCTCTTCAAAGTTAATCTTTGTGTACTACGGTCATGTCTTCTAAACAAGAACCTAATCATCCTCTATAGTCTTTTCCATGACTTAAACATCTAAAAACAAAAAGGAATACAACTCCTTGAGTCAAACTTTCAGAAAAAGATGACTCCCTCAAAAGGAACATCTCTTCTTTATATTCTACCACTATCAATAGACTGCTCCCTTGAAGGACAGCTATATACATTCATTACAAAAATATAATAACTATTGAGAAGCTTCCCACATTGATCAGCTTCACGAAGACATCAAGGAGATAATATACCCATCCCGTATAGACTTCCCGCATTTATCAGTCTATTATAATCAAACAAATAAAGAAAAAGATGAAATTTTCATCATGGACTTGTCTATTTTGGATTTTGGGTTTCTTGTTCCGAAATACACGTCATCGTAAACTAAGTTATGTTAAACCTCCCATTCTCACCTCCTTTTCTTTTTCACCTAAATTCCTCGTTACTCAAGGGACTTGCCGCAAACGTGACATTTCATGATCATGTGACTTTTCTTCACCCTTAAAATAGTCCATTATGCAAGGCCTATAGAGTCTTATGTTCATAAGCCCATCTGGGGTATGGTAGACTCAGTAGGGTTATTATCAATTAAGCAGCTCTTTTACAACCTCTTACCATTTGCCTTCCTCATTACTTATTGATTATCTTGTACAGGACCAGATCCTAGACACCTGTATTTAAAAATCACTCAACCATTCCTACCACCTAAACTCAATCATGCATATGACCTACATCACCCATGCCTGACACCTATCAACCCATTCCACCATTTCACCCTAATCTTCCCTAGCTTATGAGAGAACTACATCAGTCTGAGGTCCCTTTTCACTAGGACTATGTAGGCAGCACTTCGAGAGCATGGGGCCCTTGGAGGTTAGCTCAGCCACTCTCTACCCTAACTAATTCCCTCTTTCCCTTTCGGATTCACATTCTACCCTAGTTATTTTCCTTCCTATATCAATAACATGAAATTACACCAAACAAGTTACAATTTTTACACATCTTTACCATCATAGCTCATACATTCATTTCATCTTGTCTACAATTTATTTACCATAATCATAGATTTTCCTACAATACATCTTAACAGGATCCACATCATCATTCATTACACAAATTAATGAATTAGAAACTCAACCATACCTAACCAACTTGACCCATCCAGGCCTAACAAATCTGATGGGATACATGCCTAAACAGACGTGACTCAATCCATGCCTATGACCTGACTCCATCCATGCCAAAATAGACCTGACTCAATCCATGCTTATGACCTGACTCTGCCATGCCTACACGGCCTTAACTCAATCAAACATAATCCACTTGATTTCCACCTATGTATATATAGCAATGCAAATTAAAACATGTAAACCATACATACTATAAACACCATCATCTATAAATCAGATAGTCTGCATAAAAATACATGTGAACGTATATTCCAATAATAATCACAATCATCTCAAATCACTCTTATACATCCTCACCATCTTCAGCACGCAGGTCAGTATATCATCAAAAATATCAAAAACTCTCGGATACATCCTCACCATCTTCGGCACGCAGGCTGGTATATCATCAAAAATATCAAAAACTCTTATGTACATCCTTACTCTCTTCGGCACACAGGCCGATATATATAAAAAATAAACAACTATATAAAACAGGAGGTACATATGGATATCAGACATCACCCTCCTAGATATCCTCCATATCTGTCTCACATGTCTCCTCCACCTCCTCTGCCCTAATACACCATGATCAACTTACCTACACCATAACCAGTTACGTATGACCGGCATTTGTTACCATTCATACTCTTGCCCATACACTTTCCTCGTTTCCGACCAATAATTAACCAAACCAGCCACCATTTGACCTTACCCACCCTTATTGCAACCAATCTCCATGCCTACCTTACCTATACCTATCCTTAATTGTGCTTTAGGACTTGTTATTTTACCCATACCTCGGCCCTACCCGTGTCGTGACCTAGATACTTGGACCCGAAACATTGTTAGTGACCTGTGAACTCATGTGCTTGCTATACCTTATGACACTATTACCTGTGTTGTTTAACCTAATGGCCTTACTTTGCCTATTGTCGTGCTAGTTATCCCGACCTTACCTTTGGTGTACCAGAGCATACCTAAACATTCCTTCACCTGACTTGCAAAGTGCTTCCGCACCATATCCTATACCTTGGATACCAGAATCACCTCAACCTTGTTTGGATAAACCTATCGATCTTAGATGATGTAGAGTTTGCATGCTCTTTAACCTGATACTATGCCACAATTTATACATGTGCGTGTGTTTGACTATTTCTACCTTTGACCCTAGCCCATTACCTGGATTACCCGATTGAAGCTTTGTCCAATTACCCCCATTGTCCACCTTCCTCGTCATCACATCCACCTTTTTATCAAACCACTCACCGATTCCGTCTTCTACCTCATTTATTCCTAGTTTGAGGGGGATCACCTTTACCCACACATGGGGCAACCACATCTTATTTTTGTTAGTGTCGCTTACCAATACAAGCTACGCAACAAAAAGGAGCAAAATGTAGACACCAAAATTGGGTCACACTCCCCTTGGTCCCTTATCAAAGAACTAGCTCAAGCATACTCATCTAACCATGACCCCTTCCACCCCACATCGCCATTAATTTAATTAAATTAATACATATCTTCACACTATTTCATATCTAATTACCTTAATTTCTACCTAAACACCTCATCTAGCCACCTCACCCTAGACCTATTATTGGCATGTTTCCATAACCAACAATAACTAACTCTTACTTGCCTTAATGAGCTAAGATTTGGTCTAACCCTAAAATCAATCCCTAAAATCTCTCTAACCACATTCCCGCTCATTAGAAGGGAAGTTTCCGTTCTAATCCGCGAGAATAAACGAACTGGGCCAAAAGAAATTAGAAAGATCTACCCATTTTAGTAAACCTAGGGAATCCCACCTTAACTGACATCGGTCATACCTAAACCGACGTTGGTCAACATGGAACTATCATCGATTACCATTTATTCACCCAAACAAACTTATTTTTTGGGTTGGCACATTCGAAGAGTAAGGGAATGAGATTAGAGCTACATGCAAGTGAAACCAACATCCTTTCACATATCTAGACATCCAGAGCCATCACCAGGATAGATATTGAAGCATTGGACTCAAGGAATCATTCTGGGAACCACTGCTATGATATCCAACACTATTCTTTTGATCAATAACCACTTCTATTCAGCCATCCAAATCTACATCACAGTAAGTACATCTCTACTAGCATTGTCTATTTCAAGATAGTTAACTTTTTTCATTCCTGTCATTAGTTTATACTTTTCATGTTCATTCGTCCATTGCTTATTAGCTTGTAATCCTACCATTTCCCTTACCCACCCCACCAAATTTCCATTCTGACCTAATATCCATGTCTGAGTATACCTAAGATCTCCATAGACCTTCTCATCCACTCTCCTAACCACATTTGACCTCAGATCAGTCCCTGCCATTTTATCTATTTGAGTTTCTTTTACCTCGACCATACCGACACCGGTCATCCACAACTGTCATTGGTTCTACCTAAACTGGCATCCATCATACCCGACCGACATCGGTCTTTGTGTTTTATACCTTGACCGAGAATAGACCCAAAAATCATCTCACCAGTTGACCTAAACAACCCAGAATATGACCCTGACCAGTCCCAGTACCTTGACAGATACCTCATCTTTCAGATCCAACTATAGCCTAGCCTGTTGTGATTGGATTTGCTTATCGTACTTGAATGAGATACCTAAATCATATCAACTATAGTAGGACTTTGTTTATTTCTCGCATGAATTTTTTTTAAATAGTGGATTGATAGCCATCTAGGGAGTATCACACTTCCCAGATCTAGCACATGCTAGGCAGTCCACTGTCCTATATCATTTAACTATCCTTTTGTGGTCTTGTTTCTGTTATAGGTAGTTCCTCCTAGCCAAAAGGAATCTCTCACATTCAGTTGTGGACCAAGAATTTAAAATGCACACAACCATTAACCGACCAGCATTTAACAGGTATTCCTCCTTGGCCCTTACCCTTATCAATTTCTCCATTTCGAAAAGGTAAAGAAAATGGTGAAACACCTAACTTGTCTTCAAACCCTAAGCATGCCAGCATGTCACCCAGCCTGACTGGGAGCTCACCCAAGGAAAGTGAAGGTGCTGAACCCCTCATTTATATGAGCTTAATGAGAATGTTCTCCATTAACAAAAATGTCATAGAGAAATTAAACCCTAAACATGAACTAGATCTAGGTTGGGGCACACCACATATGGAAGTAAACATGATCACATTACAACAATATCATAGATAAACCCTAAACAATATCAAGAATAAAAAGGTTCGAATTCATAGACAATAAAGAAAACAAATACATCAAGACCCATCACATAGATTTTCAGAACCACTCCATTGTATTAATTCATCAACATACACTAGCCAAATACATTAAGGTATCCATGAATAGAGATAATACAACAGATTCTTAGCATGCTCTCTATAGTAACGTCATTACAAGGCTTACAATCACCTCCTACACTCTCCACTCATCTCTTTCCATTCGAACCCATCCTCTCTATCTTTCTACTAAACTTGTACCCACCTTATGCCTTTTCTAATTCAGAATTACAAGGTAAGGGCCCATAGGAATCTGCCATAACCGCCTAAACATCATTACTCATGAACATGCCAAATGTCATCTTGCCTTTCCCTAATCAAGTATCCTCATCATGTAGGTGCCAACTATATATAACTAACTCCACCTTTTCACCCCCTAATCCTTTCATGATAATCGTAATGTTACCCAGGAATATTCATTCCTTGAGCTATGAGGATTCATGCTTAACCTTATCCAAACCGAATTTTGTCACCTTTCCACGTTCTCTCCAAATGTAACTTTGATCCAAACTCAAAACTGACTAAGGCTCGAACCTTTCCTACTTGGGCACAAGCCTTTGCGCAACCCCAAAGGTTACTTCTGCATGTTCCTTTGCACCCTATTATTGTGTGCCACAACCCATCATGCCTCATGTTCTTGGTCATTTTAGGGGCTCAACAAATGATGATGTAGCCTAAAGCGTATATCACGACTAAGGCTCGAACCTTTCCTACTTGGGCACAAGCCTTTGCGCAACCCCAAAGGTTACTTCTGCATGTTCCTTTGCACCCTATTATTGTGTGCCACAACCCATCATGCCTCATGTTCTTGGTCATTTTAGGGGCTCAACAAATGATGATGTAGCCTAAAGTGTATATCACTGAAAGAGGAATAGAGGTAGTGGTGATGTACCCTAAAGAGTATAACCGTACAATATGATGGAGTACGTGACCATTTAACCTATAATTTATGTCACTAACCTAGGGATGTTGCATGAGAAAAGGTGGAGTGATGAACGTGTGAGTGTGAAAAGGTCCATTTGTGTTATATACCCTCAACAGTCCAATATGGACTGTGAGACTAAAGTGTGTCATCGGGTAATGAGTGCAGTACATAGTAGAAGAAGTAGCATGTCTAATGATGAGAGATGACCATGTGATGTGTAGAGTGCACAAGGTGCATTGTTTACTATGAAGTGTGTGGGTTTCATGTTTAATATTCCCTCAACAGTTGAGTGTGAGCCAGAACACAAGAGTGTGTCATCGAGTAGTGACGATGGTAATGTGTAGATGACTTATACGAATGCTAGAATGTGGATGTGTGTGAATGTGAGTATGAGACATGTGTTGATACTAGGATGGGGGTATGTGGATGCTATTCCCCCCATGTGTGTAAGGAAGTGAAATAATCAAGTGATATCATCAAGGAGTTCATCAGTGTATGGGTCAAATCCATAGGGTTATGCATTGAAGACATGATAAGCTATAGTGTCGGGTTGGTCATGTAGTGAGCCATTGAGGTGTAAGTGATACATTACTATAGCATATTCTTCATTAGTCAATGGTGGTAAGGGACATTGATGTGCATACCCATGAGTGAGATTTTGTGTATAGCCAAGAAAAGAGTTATTACAAATGAATACATGACCAAATGGCATGGGAAGTGATATATTTGTATGATTGTGGTTGAATGTAGCTCCTATATATGTAATCCAAGACTGTCCTAATATGAGCGGAGCAGAAGGAGGTATACACGGAAGATAGACTGTTATATGGAATACATGCAGACCATAAGGTGCAATAATGGTGATGAATCCATAATATAGAAGATGATTATGTGTTGGAGGATAAATATCGTCAAAATTGAATCTAAGCCTAGCCAAACCGTCATGTGAACATATAGTGACATCGTAAATAAGATCAAATGGAGTATGTTCCCAATATGAATCATTCATGAAAAATGTGCAAGTAAATGGTGTGTGTTAATGGAGGTGACACATGTGAATGTGCAACAGATAGATTAACGTCTATATGTTGGACATGCCCTAAATAAAGAATCATAGCATTAGTAGGAGCAAGCGGAGGTGGTGGGGTGGAATAAACTACATCTGTCACACAAATGACACCTTCAATCGGTGGCAAATGAGGTAGTTCATCTATTAGTTGAGGAACATTTGTAGTATTAGTGCGTGGAATAACAAGAGTATTATTAAGATCTAGGTCACAATATTTGTATGCATCACGGTCGCGAAGTACAATATATTCAACACCTTCATGTATGAATTTGGCATAATGATGTATGGAAGAAGTAATAGTTTGCATGGCATGGAGCCATGGCCTACCAAGAAAACAATTATATGAGACTAGAAATGCAATGACAAAGAAGACTATGTTGAGAGTTTTATGCCCTACAATGATAGGAAGAACAATGTGACCTACGCATGAGAAAAATGAACCATCGTATGCACAAAGTGAGAGATGATGGACTAATATTGGAAGCAGAAAGACCAATATTTTCAAGGAATGACATACGAAAAATATTAAGTTCAAATTTGTTATCAATTAGAGTATGCTTGACACCCACATTATAGATGTGAATCATGTTATGCAAGGGTGGATCATTTTCAAAAGTTTTAAGATCAACGGGAAGATTATATTTGAATGCTATGTGTTGGGAAAATGCATCTACAAAGGTTTGATACACTAATTCAGGATGCATATCAGCATGAATGAAGGTAGTAGCAAGAAGATGTTGGAATTTATGCCTTAAATCAGGATTTGCAAGTAAGTAATCATTGATTGAGATACTCATGATGACTAAACTCTAGGATGACAAGCAAAGAGTGAGGATCCTAAAAACGTGAAAATCGAGTATGGGTTCACCAAAATGATTAAAAAAAAATGGAAAATGGAGATCTATATTATTTTAATCTAATGTTATGAAAAGCAGTAAATAACAACTAAATAAATAAAGGAAATGACCCAAGCAAGTTAAGCTATGAAATGTAAAACCCTAATGTGAAAAGAAGGGTTAGAGAGGCATTAGTTGATTTGCATATGTGTCAGGACTATGTTGCAATGATGACCAACTAAACAAAGATGAAATACCATCACACATAATCCTATAAAATTACATATCTAGAGGATTTTCCTGGACTGGGGCACCCATACAAGGGACATGAGTGCCCCAGGCTCTACCGTCCCAATTCTAGGCTCGAGTGTCTTTGCAGGTTTTCAGGATCTGAATTTTTCTAGGTCAAAAGAGTGTCATAAATATTCACTTTTGGTCTCTCCAATGTCACACCAAGATTGTTGGATTTTCAAGAAAACCTACAATGAAGAATCACCTGTAAAACCCCAGACAAAGCATCAAAACCCTAAAAAGTGAAAGATGCATATGAAAGGGTCAGACTGTCCTCAGTGGCCACAATGGTGGACTTACTAACTGAGCACTTCACTACATCTTAGTCCCAATGTAGTTATAGGTGTGTGTGTGTGTGTGTGTGCAAAAAATTCCCTAGGTTACTCTTTTGTCAATCACACTTTGCGAAGTAGCGAGCAAATAACTAGATGTAGAATGTAGTAAATGTGTGCATGGAAACAATAGACTCCCCTTCTATGAACTGTGATGTAGATGAACCAACCTTGTGTGCCTTGTGATGGAGATATATGGATGTAAATGTAGCTTTATATGCCTTTGATGGATACAAGTCTAGAATGTGATAGTAGATGCTTAGTGTTTCGTCCCTCATTATGGCTATATAACTTTATATTTATATGGTTCTCTTATTCTAATTTTTTAAATAACCTCGAAAAGGTTGGCCACCAAAAATATAGAAAGCTCAAATGGCTAGAAAGTTCCCAAAAGGTGAGAGTAAAGTGCAAAGAGGATCAGGGTGCCCCAGTCAGAAATAGGAAAAACACAGTATGGCAATACAGACTGGGAAAGTGCAGGTGTAAGATTGAAAATACAACAAGAAATATAAAAAAATGGCCAAAGACATGGGTTAAGTATTACTCTCTTCACTCAAGAACCATATAAATAGTAGTATGAGACAGAGACTAAATAATGACTCCAAGTGTGTGATTTAGTGACTACACCTATACTGGTATTTTAAGCTTGGCTTGTTTAGAAACTTGGAAATCCATAGTCCATTTAGAAAACACCACTAGTGTGTTTCGAATGATCCAGAGGCCATGATTGAAAATGACCTTATAATGTTCATCATTGTTGAAATGAAACAAGAAAAAACCCTTAGGGAGGTTTTTCACTCCCTCGATTTTGACACCATGGTGTTTTCAATGGTTGTGAACCCATTTTTTCAGTAATTTTTTAGGGGAAATCAACCAAAAAAATACCCAACAAGGATGAATGATTCAAGCTAGTTACAATCCTTATCAAATTCAGATAAACTAAGCATAGCATCAGGCAAAGGAGTTGTAGACTCAAAATGGTTACCTTGACGAAGACCTTTGGGATGAATTTCATGGCCTTCTTTAGAGCCATGGGATCCAAGCATTTCGTCAACCAAGCCTACATCAATAGATGGAGGTGGTGAGAGGGAAGCCATGAATATAACACTTGTCATCATTTTGGAACAAATGTATATTTATTGGCACAATAAAAAAATTATCCACACAATTTTTGGTTATTTGTGGAGTCATGGAATGCACTATAACGCATTATGGTTCCTCACATTTTTCATACATCACCTAGACAAATTCACATAGTACTGTAAAATTGATATTCATGGCACAAATCCATAAAACATGAGATACATCTTACATGTTATAATGCTATTTTGTGTCAGATATGAAGCATCTTGATAGTCTTGGTTACAGAAAAAATATTGAAAACATGGTGCAAATATATTTTGATCTTAGGGATACACTGAATTATGATGCCTCATGTGATACATATAAGATATTTTGACATAATATATTGTTGGCACAACATTTTTGCATATGGTTAATATTGAAGCAAAAAACAACTTTGAGGTAGAGATAACAATGAAACCAAAGAACATATTTGGGTTCATGCATAGATTTGTAGAAGCATGAAAAACTAGAGCATAGAGATAGAGTGTGGATAGCATGTCCCCTCTGCGAATACATTGTAATTTTCAAATTATAATGTTTTTCATACAGTTTTCATTATACATCAGGTTTTATTATTTAATCAAAGTTAATAAAGTGTAATATATTGTTTCATGTTTTGTATTCGACTTATTATATGTCCTTTGGTTATTTTGTGATTATATAGGTTACATGGTGACAAAATTCCTTCATTCAAGTCTATAATCATGATTGTATCATAAAAATATATTTAAATTTATATCTTTGACAAGTTTAGAGAGATGACTTCAAGCTTTCACATTCTCTCCAATGAACGAATGGATCAGGTGAACCCCTCTTTGATATCTATAAAGAAGACCTTTATGTGGCCTTCATCAATGCATGTAGTTAACCTACCTCACTAAATGAAGGTTGTTGGGAAAAACCTATGTGGCCAAAATACCCTTACTGGGCAGTATGATGTTGAGGTTGGTGGCCAACTTATCTCATGTGTAAAATCACTATACATGTGCAACTTGGAATTTCTAGAACTATAAGTTGTAAATCTCATTTGGGATAGTTTCTTATTTCTAAATTATAGAATTGGAAAACATATTAAACCTACGAAAAAACTAACTACCTAAGTAAACATAATAATATGGTGTAATAACACCAACAAATTGTTGATATCAAGTTCAAAGGTTTGAACATAGTGAGAAAACTTTATATTGATATTCATGAGTTGACATGATGTGAAAAATATTCATACAAGCATATTATTAATATATTTTAACATATTAATATAAGAACATAATATGATATATTGATAATTAATTATAATATTTCTTATCTTTTAAATTATTAAATTAGTTTCCATAAAATTTTCTATTATACCTCCATTAGACATTATGTCTAACCTTTTTTATTTGAGGAAAACCTAAAATTAATTTTAAATTTTCATATTCCATCAAATATTTGTCAAATTGCTAAAATTGGATTTTTTTCTCCAGTAAAATAGGCTTGAATTGTATCTCAAACATAAAAAAAATCCTACAAAATTTGGCTAATGTATTGTAGGGTTACAAGGCTAAGAAATTAGGTAAACAAAACTATATGAAATATCTAAAATTTATATGTTATACAGTACTCTATTGGGAATGTTTCAAATTATCATGATGTTATGCAAATTATATTGTGTAGTGGTTTGATTATGTAAATACTAGTATGCAATAGTTGGATTATGTAACAATGCACAACTTCGATGCAGAATGCAGGAGTTGTGAAGAATCACACAACTTAATTATAAGTATGCACACAAGCATGTGGGTACTTGAGCATTATGGAATACACTCTAGAGGTTTGGAAGCGCAATGTAAACTGTGTGAGATTTTTCATGGGACCAGTGTGCAATGGGAATTAATTTATGGTGCCTAGAAGAGTTATACAACATTGGATAGCGACGACTATTAATAACAACTATTATACTTGTTAAGAATTTTTTATAGGACTAGAGGTGAAAAGTGACGTGCTAAGGGTGACTACAAAATCGTTAGAGGGAATCCCAATATTATTTATCGATCTAATCATGGTATGGATGTAAATCATAAAAAAAATTAGATCATGTTGATTCATGGGAATCAATCATAGAAAGTGGGCGTGACATCTATTTTGGGTTTGTTTAAGCGTTGAATACTATAAGGTATTGTAAGTAAGGATTGTAGATACACATAAGATTGTGAATGGACTATTAAAGTACTAAAAATAGATTCTTATTCAAATATTATTATATTATTGGGTTAGATTAAGTGTAATAAGAAAGATCTTTGTTGTTGGGTTTTTACCCAAAAGGATTTTCCCAAGATAAACCTATGTCTATATCTTTTATGCTTTTTTATTTTCCTTTTGTGTTGTTTTTAATATTTCATTTTTATTTCATCTGTTCCACATTAGATCTATTTAAGTTTTTTGTTAGGTTTACATGATTTTGTGTTGTAATTTATACTATACCATATAGTATCAAATTTTCTGGGGTAGATGTCTGTAAAAACGTTGGAAATGGATCATAAAGATTTGTTTTAATAGATTCGGTGTGATAATATTGCACAATGAAGAAGATTTTTCTGAAAGCACAAGAATAGAGATAGATAAATTTAATGGGAAAATTTTTGAGTTATGGATTCTCAAAATGGAATATTTATTAATTGATAGAGATCAATGGGTCATTGTGTCAGTAGCAGGACCTATGGGGTTGAAGCAAGAAGATTGGGATAAAATTAGTAGGAAGGAACGAATTTATATCGTATTGTATCTATCATATCTAATGTTATTGATTGTATGTGATAAAAATACAACAAATTATTTGTGGGAAAATTTTGGGAAGTTATTTCATGCCAAATTTTTGGTTTAAAAACTATTTATGCAAAGGAATATGTATTCCTTGAGAATGAAGGATGATGACTAGATTACAAATTAGTTGAATGCCTTCAATTATTTTTTGAGTTAGTTATCATATTTTGATATCAATATAGATGATGGGGGTAGATATATTAATATTCTATGTTCTTTTCCAGACTCAGGATAACCTAGTGATGTATTTTACTAGCACCTCAATCAAGCTCAAAATGGATGAGATAAATGCATCCTTATTGTTTGAATCAATAAGGTGTAAATATAATTAATATCATGAAGGTGATGTGTTGGTACATGGTATATCATAGGGAAAATGTAAGCAGAAGATAAGGGAGAAACACACAAACTATAGGGGTGAGTCTATGATTCTGGACAAGCCATCTTTGAAGAAGTGTTGGAACTATGACAAGTAATGAAACTTTAAGGACTGAAAGGTAAAGGTGGACAAGAGTAAACCATCTAATATTACATCCTCTAGTGAAAAATTCATTGATGAATGTGGTGATGTGTACTTGGGAACTTTGAGTTCCTAGTTATATATTTAATCATAGTTGGTCAAATTCGGTGCATCCTACCACATGACTTCTTACAGATATTGGTTTCACAAGTATGATAAGTATGATAGAGGAATATTTTTCTAAGAGATAACTTCACTCACAAAATTTTGGGTTAAGGAAGAGTTAAAATAATGTTCAAATATGGTAGGATCAAGTATATTTGTGGAGGTCTACACATTCCAATTTGTAAGAAATTTTGTTTCGATTAGCAAGATGAGTGATGTTGGTGTCCATGTATCATTTATGAAGGATGGTTTTAAAAAAGTGTGTGAAAGAATATTAATTTGGTATAGGATTGCACATTAGAACCTTGTTTAAGATGGATGTGAGTGCAATTACTAGTGGTTGCAAAAAAAATGTTGTTCCTAAGGAAAAAGAGGTACATGAGAAAGCCAACATGTCTTTGGTAGAGAAGACAATTATATAGCACTATAGATTTGGTCATATTGGTGGAAATGGATTGTGCACACTGTAATCTAAAGTAATGGTGAAAGGGATTGATGAGGCTACCTTGGACTTTGTTGTTTTTGAACATTGTTTTCGTTGAATGCAAAAGAAGCTGAATTTTCCCATAAGCATTACATATGTAAAAGGGATCTTGTATGCTATACGCAATGATATTTTTTCAAGAGGTAAAGGTTACACCACTTGTAAAATCTATGTACTATCTTCCTTTCTTAGATGAATTTTCCAAAAAAACTAGATATATTTTCTCTAAAATATATCTAAAGTTTTCAAGAAATTTAAGGAGTTCAAAGCTCTTGCAAATAACTAGAACGAGGAGAATATCAAATTGTTTTTCACTGATAATGGGGCAATTTATGTCCAAAATAAATAAATGAATTCTACACAAAGTGTATAATTGAAAGGTAAAATAAAACCCCATATACACCGTAGTAGAATGGATTTGTGAGTACATGAAAATAATATTGATGCATAGAGCCTTGAGTATGTTTAGTGGTGTACAGTTAGAGAAGAATTTTTGGGATAAAGCAATAGGTATTGCTTTCTAAATTTGATGAATTGGTCACCGTCATCAACAATAGAAAATATGGCCACAAGAAGCTTGGACTGGTAAGAAATTGTCCCTTAAATACCTAAGATTTTTTGGTTATGTGTATATTCCAAAGGAAAAGAGGAAAAACTTGAGTTTAAGTATGAGAAGAACATATTTATTGGATATGGATATGGTTTGAAAGGGTACAAGTTTTGGAATCCATTAATAAAAAATGTGGCATAAAACCATAATGTTGTCTTTAAAGAGTTGAAGAGGATTCTTGAAAAAAATAATGTGTGCAATGATGAATTTGACTTGAAACATCTGAAGGAGAATATAAAATAAGAATCAAATAGAGTATGTGTGTATAAAGAGTCTAAAGATCCTTAAATGAATGTTATATTGTTGATGAATAAGTAACATGAAAATAGGAATAATATTCTTAGAGACCTATGTGTATAAGGTCAAAATCTGCATAAAATACTAGAAAGGTATAGTCCACTGATTACTATTATGCTTTCATATCATCATTAACAAATGGTGATGATCAAACAATAGTGTGTGAATCACTTGTATATAAGGAAATAATATCTTGGAACAATTCCATGAAGGAGGACATGGAGTCTCTACAAACTAACAAGACTTGGGATCTAATTAAGTTTCCTACTGAAAGAAATCTTGTAAGTTGTAAATGTGTGTAAAAGAGGAAGTGCAATGTGCAAGGTAAATTAGAGAATTATAGATCCCTCATAGTTTTAAAAGGGTTCTCACAAGTCTAATGAGTTAACTTCAATGAGGTTTTCTCTTCTGTTGTGAAATTGAATTTCATAAGATTTATTTTAGCTATTATAATTGTATATAATATAGAGATAGATCATATGGATATTAAGAGACTATTTTTGTATAGATATCTTGAGCAATAAATCTACATGATACAACTTGAAAGTTTCAAGGTCAAAGGAAAAGATTATTTGGTCTTCCACCTACATAAAAAAAAACCCAAGAGTAATGTCTCTCCTATTGCGTTCACAAATTAGATTTTTTTAATTGGTCATTTACCTTTCCATTTATATTTTTATTGATTGATTCCTTGCTGCCATCTCCTCCTTCATTTTCCTCCCATTTCTACTCATTTGAGAGTGTCTTTCCCCATTTTCTTGGTGTTATCACCTCTCTTTAGCTTAGGATTTTCCATTTTTATGTGTTTCCCTCTCTCCCTGGTCCCTGTGAATGTTAGAGTAGGAATAGATATTTGTATTTCCTTCCTTAATATTAGTTTAGCATTAGTGTTAGGTAGAGGAACCAGCCTTCTCTGGAGGTTTTTCTCAAGTAGCAAGTCCCACAACTTGGAGACAGTCCCATGTTACCCAAAAACATTGATTTCTCATCCATCAATTCATGAGAAAATAGAGGGTGGTGTTTTCTAGCGATAAGAGGTATATTTGGTTACCCATCACTTTTCCCCCTATGATTTTCGATGTCAAATTCATAGTCTTTAATTTTCCCTATCTTATAATATTCTCCTAGGGCATCCGTGGACTCATCGTATGTGCATCATTTCTTCTTCCACATGTCAGTGTGTGAAATTCACTCATCAATGATCTATTTATAAGATTCAAGAGGATACTAACCCTTGGAACTATGATACACTTCAAAAAAGGTTATATATAAGTTCCCCACACTTGATGAACTATCTCCTATCCCATTTTAGGAATATAAATGCTTTAACTACCCTACAGATACTCTTTGCAGCAAATTCGGTCATCCTAAGTTGGTTGAGTACATGCCTCCATATCTCTTGGAGTCAGATGATGATGATACCAATGAATTCATGATTAGAATCAATACTTATGATCTTCCTGAAATGATCATATCTCAGCTACCTCCTTCCTTGCGGCCTCGCAAGAAGGATCCTCCAGTTCTCATAATTATCTCATGAACCCTATAGCCCCCACGGGAGCACGTGGTCCAAATAGAGACTATAATTGACTCTTGTGTGGTAGATACTTCTATATCAAATTATCATAATGGTTATGATTTATATGGTCATCACCTCGCTAGTTATTCCTATATTCATGATCAATAAGTCTTACGTTACCAAGAAACCCTTCGCACCAAATTCACCCATGACGTAAATGTCATCCTAGTACAAGAGGAACCTTTGAATACATTTGACACTTCTTCTTATCTAATTCCTCAACCTTAGATTGTTCCACTGACTACACCTCCACATACAACCATTTACCTAGCTAACCCATTTTCCCTTACCGAAGTGGGTGATCAAGTTTTCCAATTTTTACTACAAAGTCGATGATCTCATGTGTGATGATCATATTTATTATGCCTCAATGACAATGTGAAACACTTCTCTTTCGTTTTCATCTTCACCCATTGCATCGGTGCCCCTATCAAACACTCTCACTAGCTCTCGGTATCTTATAATACATCTCTCCCTACCTCTTTCCCTTATGGCTCATCATTCCTTTATCACAGAGTCATATTGCACATGGCACAAGGCTCTGGGGTACGATGTTTCTAATTTTGAGTTTAATGATGCCACATGAAGAAGCTTGAATCTGAGTTCAAACAAGACCAAACTAAAAATGCTACAAATCCTTCTGCTTCATCCCCCTTATTTTCTCTCGTCATAGGTATTTTGTACACACCGACGTTGATTTTCGGGTTCTACATAGCAAGCATCACATTCTTGAAAAATCCTCTAGCAATGGGAAGTGTGGATCTAATTCCTCTCAAAATTGACCACCTTCCCCTTGACCAACTCGACCATAACCTACTTATGGACCACCACCCCCTTCTTGATCCTTGTCCCACTATGGATGTCATTCGACTTGACATTCCCACTCACATGGAGGATAGAATTGATGACACCTTATTTTCCATGAGATTTTAATTTCATCAGCAACTTTCTATCACACAACATGTCATCGAGGCGCTCATGACTCATGTTAGAAGTCACATTGATCTATAAACTACCTTTTTCCCACAATTAACATATCCTATTTAGTGACAGCTGAATGGAAAATGTCTTAAGTTCCCTTTAACTAATATAATGTGTAAGAAATAAACACAACTATACATTAAATTTAGAGAATAAAAGCAAAGGAGACACAATAGTTTATCTTGGAGAAACCCAAAGTGGGAAAAACTCCAGTTGGCAAGCAAATTGCTTCCCTCTCACTATGTAATTCTCCAAAATACAAATCTATTGTCAATAAATGAACTTAAAAAGGATTCTTCACTCCTCATCTTTGTATTTTCTTTCTTACAACTCTCAACCAGTAGTAAACTCACTCACAATGAACAAACAAGAAATAACTCTAACTTCTCCTCTTTTCTCACACTAGAATTCACTCAAAATCACATGGTAGAATGATTCCACAACCTTGTATTTATAGTTACTCTACCCATGGTCAAATGGAAAGATGAATTGAACCATTTGAAAGCCCAAACATTTGCAGCTGTTGAGTTTTCCAAATTATAGAGCCATCAGAGACAGAACCTCCGGTGAAAACAAAGTGGCGGTCTTGCAACCACTAACCCCTATAAACGACAGTTGCACAACTGTAACTCTGTGAAGAGCGGTGGTTACTTAACCACCAGGGCATTTGTGTAATTATCACCTATAAAATCCCTTAAACATAACAGTGATGGCCTGAAATTTCATTCGAATGTATCTAGATCACCCTCAGCCTAATTGTACCATCCCCTGAAGAAATAATAAGCTAAGAATATGCACTGCAAGAATCAAATATGGAGAATACATAGAATTGGGTATTTTCAAATCCATTTTTAGATCATACCTCCCCAATTTAAGGATTTTAAGTCCCTAAAAGCTTCAAGGACTGATGAGGTGAGGAAATTTCTTCCCCACAACTTCTCTGGAATACCACTTGGCCTTGGAAGGTAACTAACCTTTCAATTCAATCTACCAAAGTCCTAAAAAACATATAAACACTCATTTACATGGATCACAATAGAGATAAAACATACAAAAGGAGAATAAACATGCAAAATATACCTGTAAATAGATAGAGAGGAAAGATAATGCAATAAACACAAGCTAGGGTAAAATATATCCACAAAACATGAAATTTATTGCTTCATAGAGATGCAAAGTCCATTAAAATGAAGGAAGAATGCATGAATCACCCTAAAAATGTCCAAATGTGAGGTCTATAACTCAAAATACACATAAAACACTTGTAAAATGATGCATCAAAGTTCTAAGAGAGTATAACCTTTATAAATAAGCATAATTTTACAATATATAGAAGATGGGAAGAGAGAGGAGGGATAAGAGAGGGAAACTTGAATTTCCACCTTCAACCACCAATAACATACATTGAATGTCTAAAAATAGGCATGGTCACCCTTAGAAGACCATTCCCCTATGATACTTTTCTTTCAGGAGAAGGAATGGACACCATACTTCATCAAATTTGGTGGTTGAGCTACCTAGAACTGCATCTTTTAATGCTAGATTGTATTTCCTCTTTTTCACGCAGCTAGTTACCACAACACAAGAAAAACAATGGGAAAATGTTAGCATACAAGTGCTAGTGACAAATAAGTAATGCACTTAAAAATAACAACTAGGAAAATCATATAGGAAATCAAAAAACAATGACACAATAAGTAACTAGTTGCATACATGGGACACCGCTCAGGATGTCACAAGACACTTGAATCCATCAAGGCTTGTAAAAACAAGGTATAAAGAAAGCATATGGCATAACACATAAATAATGACAGATAAAGTACAAACAAATCATAAAACCTGTGATTGGAAGGAGTCCTGCAAGGTAAATGCTACACATTAAGCACTCATTAGCATTCAAATATTTTGCAAACAAGGTATCAAGCATAAATAGTGCATAACATGCAAACTGTGACAAATAAAGTACAAGAATATCATAAAACCTTGATTGGAAGGAGTCCTGCAAGGAAAATGTTACAGATGAAGCACCCATTAGCATGTTAGGAAAGATCAATAGTATGTAACAATGTAATAGATGAATATAAAAATATGAAATATGTAATTATAGAACTTCATAGTAAGTGAAAAAAGGTAGATACCCCCAGGAGCCTCAACAGGACTAGTAATAGATAGGGCCAAGCATCATAAATCATGGGACAACCTGCAAGTGACATGTATTCACCTCAAGTTACAATGTGAATGTGTATATGAGTATGAAAGATGATAAAACATACTAGGAATTGTAGTAACGTGATAAGCAAAGGTGTAACATATAGTAGTGTAAAGAAGCAAAAGCAGATCCAATCAAGATCTAAGAAAACATGTTTTTAGATTGTTTTTCTAAAATGTATATATGTGAAAGAAAATGGCTATAAGAGAGGAATAAGGATTCCCCCCATTATGTGTGTGTGTGCAAAGAGAGGCCCATATGAAGAAACCCTCAACAGTCAAGTATGAACAAAAAATAAGAGTGTGTCATCGAGTGGTTTGGGGGAATCAAGATGCCCCAAAATGTGAATGTCAAAATGATCTATGTAATGAGATTGCTAGGAAAGGTCCCAAGATATGCTAAAAAATATGAACATACATGAACATCAGGCTTGGATGGTGATAAAGAAGAAAAAGGTGATGACACAAGGATGTGCTATATTTTTCCTTTTTGTGTTGCTTTATACTCTGTAACTAGATGGTAAGAAATTTGTAATGATTTTGGTGAAATACTATCAGATTTTTCATCAATAGGATCAAGATATGGAAAATTATCGGCAAGGTTCTTATAATCATCACAACAGTAAGAAGAACTAGGATCATCGTTATCATCATATTTGAGTAATAGGGCTGAATTAGTGCTATACATGTCACTCTCAGAAGATTGATTAAAATTATACTTAGGATTTATCTTATAGGTGTCCATGCCCGTGGAGATCTATAAATCATTTGGTAATTCATTGAGACTTGTTTTTACATAATCTATCTCAATATGTTGAGTAAATTCCATTGTTTTGTTGGCCTTAGACAAGGATTGTTGTGTATCAAATGATATTGTTGGTGTTGCAGTATGCAATGAGTCAATGGTAAGTGATGATTCATTCAATATCACAGAAATTGAGGCATTCGATATGGATTTATTCTCATGAGTCATAGATGAATTAGATTTAGGAACCCATTACGATGTGGAAACCTGAGATGAATGTGTAGTATAATGTTGCTTAGAGAATGGAAAAATCCCCTTATGCTTGAGTTGTAGGATTTTTCATTGTAAAGCATAGAAATTATTTTCACGATGTCCATTAATGCCATGATAATTGAAAAATGGTCGGCCTTTGGCTTTGGTAATCCCCTAATGAGGATAGTAATGATTGGGAAACAAAGTAATTAACCGATGATTGAGGAGCTAAAATAGGATAACATGTTTTTTAGCATGTTCATCAAATGAAAGAGGTGTTTTATGTGGGAGGACTTTACCTTCACTTGTATGAGCACATGTAACACCTAGATCATATTGCATAGGATTTCCCTTAGGAACATCATGAGGCATAAAAAAATAATGAATATATACATTCGAATTATCTTGGAGGTGTTGGATTTCAACCTTGAGAGATGTAATTGTAGTGGCTCATTCATGGCTTGGAGTTGATATTGAAAGGCATGGTGAAAAACTTAAATATATTCTAATATATCCTTATGGGAGGTGTCATCATTTCTATTATAAGGATCTGAAATACGAATCAAAATTACATTCACTTGAGAAGGTGTTGTATGATCAAGGAGTTACAGTTTCTTGAACAGTTGTGTAAGAGTATCTCTACATGAGGGGTGTCATTGAAGTAAATGAAAAATATATACTGAGTTATGGACCATTTTTATATAAATAATGAAAAATATAACCCATAATTAGATAAAAACAATGTATAGAGGGTTGATAATTAAGAGACCATGGGAATAAGAGCCAAAGAGGGGCGTTAAACAAAAAGTGATTGTCATCAAATGAATAAAATGACCATATATTGAAATAGATTTTTAATTTTTCAAAAAAAAAGTTAATTTTGAATTTAATAAAATTAAAGTAAAACCTCCAAGGGATTTGGTGAAAAGTGTGATTTTTTTGGAATTATGCCTTAATTAGTAAAGAGTATAATTTTGAATTTTTGAAAATTGGGATCAAATTTGTGGAAAACAAAAATAGGTTTTCATTAGATATGGGAAAAGAAAAAATAAACTCAAAGTAATTTGAAAATAGAGTCATTATGCTCGAGATATTAAATAAAAAGATGATTTGAAAATTGGGAGCCCTAGAAAGTGACCCAAAGGGTAGGATGAAGCAGGGAACCCTAGGAAACATTTTCCAGATATTATTTTATGGCATGCGATAAATTAAAATCAGGTTTGGATCTGAAGATAATATACATATACGAACCCTAATGAAACTAGGGTTTGGGTTTGTAGAAGAATGGATCAGTTAAAGAGCATGTAATGGATCAGGTTCACCAAATGATTTAATAAATTTAAATCTACTATAATTGCACTACTAATCAAATAATTATGATAGTATTCAAGTAATGTTCAATTAAATAAATATAAGTAATACTAATATTTAAGGTTTGTAGAATTTCTCAACTTGCATCAATAGGTCTGAATTGATTCTGGACTAGAGACCGATCCAAGAGGGCTAATTCTAGACTGTGTAATATTTCTTTATGATTCTTTAAAGTGATGATCTCAGGGATAGGAGCATCTTAAATAGGACAGGGTTACATGGGTTCTTGTGTCTATTCTGGGTGTTGTTGTTAGTGTAACAACTTCAGATTTAGTTCTTTCTATGTTGATTCTTTTCACCTTTAGTTCATTACAAGTCATGTCAAGTTTACTATAAGCTCACTTAGCCATACATATAACTATAAAATGAAACCATATCTACCCAACCTTGACGATCACACAATATGATTGTCAATGACTCTCTCTCTCTCTCTCTCTCTCTCTCTCTCTCTCTCTCTCTCTCTCTCTCTCTCTCTGAGAGAGCGAGCGAGTGAGAGAGAGAAAGAGAGAGAGAGAGAGAGAGAGAGAATGAGTGATTAGAATAGTGTCCCTTGAGCTAGGATTCCCTAATGTCATTCATACAAAAATATAGTTGGATACAACTATTTTATCCTAATGTAAATGTGTGGTATGAAATTCAGAATATCTCCCCCTATGCAGTGAAGTATGCAGTCCTTGATGTAGTAGATAGAAAATATTAGCTCCTTGTAATAATGTGTGCCTCTTAAAATGTTTTCCGATTAAATAAGATTAAATAAGACACACACACAATATATATTATACAAGATTAAACACACACACACACACACACACATGATTCATTTGCTTAAGTTTCATCAATAATAAGTGAAAATCCGACCCATGGTAGTAAAAAAAGACATGAAAGAAGTAACATCCAAAAACTTAGAAAAAATGAGGACATAAGCGCTCAAAGGGGACAGTGGCACCCATGCGCTTCTGTCCCCAATAGGTGGTTTTGTACAAGGTGCCAAAAAGATAAAAGAGTGGAATCAAGAATGAGTAAGATGTCAGCTAGAATGCAAAACTGTAAGGTGTAAGCCCAAAAATAATAAGCAATGAAGATAGAAAGATAAAAGTACTGCCAAAGAAAAATTAATGTTATTAATGACTAGTTCTCTTACTTAGGAATTATGCATATAAATCAAATATTTAGAGGCTGGATGTACATAGTAAGTGCATGATTTAGTGACTACACTCCCCCTTATTTTTTGAGATAGAGATTAGGATTGTATCAACTACTTTTGAATCCATGATGTAAGAGATGCTCATCAATTTTTATATACCATACCCTATGATCTTGTTTGGGACCGTACAATGATTTTACTAGTCTACACACTCTTTCCTCTTTTCTTGTTATAAAAAAACCTCCTGGTTTATTCATGTAGACTTCTTCCTGTAAATATCCATTAAGAAAGGCACTTTTCACATCCATTTGGTGGATTATCCAACCAAATTGTGCAGTTGGAGAAAAAATCATCCTAAAAGTTTTTATCTTAGTTATGACGGCAAAAGTATCCTCATAGTCAATGCCTTCTTTATGAGCATATCCCTTTGCTACCATCCTAACCTTGTGTTTATCAATACTGTTGTCTATTTTGTACTTTATCTTGAAGATCCGTCTGCATCCATTCAACTTCTTCCTTGGTGGAAGATTTGTAAGTTGTCATGTGTTATTCTTCATTAGTGAATGATACTCTACATCCATATCATCTTTCCAAGGTTTAGACCATAGGGATTCTTAAAATGTGGATGATTCAATAGATTCAAAAACTATACTCATTAAGGCCAAATTGACCTCATTGTGAGCCATAATATGAGTCCTCGTTCCAAGTGTTGATGTGTCGTAAACACCATTTAATTTTACATCTTGTAACATATCTATATACCACTTAGGCATACATTGAGTGGTTTCTGTGGGCGATGGCTCTTCAACATATTCCCCATTATCATAGTCCTCATCAAAGTGATTAACATATGCTTCTTTCCTCTCAAAGAACTCAACATCCCTGCTAATGTAAACCTTTCCAATTTTTGTATCCATCAATATATAACTAAAGCCTCATCATTGTATCCTAAGAAGGTATACTTGTCTGATTTCATGTCAAGTTTAGTTCTCTATTTCTTAGGAATGTGCATACTAGCTTTACATCCAAAAACTCTAAGGTGTGCATTAATGGGTTTATCCCTGACCATGCTTCTTGTGGTGTTACCCCATCAAGAGTTGCAGTGGGAATTATGTTTAGTACATAAACTGTCATTTTAGATACTTATACCCAATATCTTTTTGTTAAGACCACATCGTCAATCATACATCACACCATTTCCATGATAGTACGATTTCCCCTTTCAACAACACCATTATGTTGTGGTGTATGAAGAGGTGTCATTTGACGATGAAATCTATGTATTTCCAAAAAGGTGTTGAACTCATTGTTAATGTATTCTCCCCCTTGATCTGAGTGGAGTGTTTTTATATTATGACCAAACTCAGTTTTATCAAGAGATTTGAACTTTTTGAAAGTTTCAAAGACTTGACCTTTGGTGAAAAGATAATATATCCACATTTTTATTGAGAAATTGTTGACAAAGAGCATGAAGTATTGAAACCCATAATTATTAGGTCTCATTGTTATGGAAAGATCAGTATTCACCAAATCAAGTTTTACAAGGTTCCACAATGTACTTCTTTTAAATGGAGCTCGATGTTGTTTGCTTTCCAAACAATGTTGGCACTTATCTGTACCCTTTTTGAGATATGAAAAACCCCCTCACCATATCATATTTACACAGTCTGTCAAGATATCCAAATTTTACATGACCAAGTCTTTTGTGCCACATATATGCTAAGGATGTGTCCTTGGCCAAAAGGGCCTGATTATCTCTTCAAACAAAATCTAATTGAAACATCATGCCGACATTGTAAACTTTTACAATAATTTTCGAGCTTCAAGAATTATCTCTTATGAGGCACACTTTTTTATCGCCGTTACAGTCAAAATAAATTTTAATATTGTGCTACAATAATTGACTGACGGATAACATTTTTTTTGTTAAAACAGGGACATATAGAACATCTGTAATTTATATGTATTTTCCCCAAGTGGTAGTGAAATGGAACCAATCCCCTTAACATTATAATATGTATCATCACTAAAAGACACATGGTTTTGCATCGGTGTGTCTCTCAATATGAAGAACCAATATTTTCATTTTTTCATGTGGTGGGTTACACCCAAATCAACATACTAGATAACATCTTATGACCCAGTTTCTTCATGGTATTGTGTAGTGTACAGCGATTCATTGTCTTCATATTGATATTCCAATTAAACAACATTTCCTTCTTGAGATGGTTTATTCTTCGACTTTCCCTTGTTTTTTCCATGTTTATGGTTTCTTGGCCTTGTTTATATTGTTGGTTATCAAGTTTCTTGCCACTTGATGATCCCTTTTGGAACATATTAGATCGACAATCTTTTAAGTAGTGTTCCTTACAACCACAAATTGGAAATTTTTATAGGGCCTTGAAGCCTTGTTGATTATTTCCTTACTTTGAAGGTTGTTTATGAGACTTCTATTTTTTCCTTTCTGATGAGAAGAAAGTGCATGCTATTCAAATTCTATAGTTGTATGTGTAGCTTCTTCTTGTTGTAGAATATTCCCTAATAGTTCAAAAGAAATTGTTTGATTAGTGATATTCAATGTGGTCACAAAAAACCTGTACGATGAAGGTAGAACTCTCAAGATGATAAGAACAAGAGATTCATCAATCACTTTTTCTTCCAAAGTTTGAAGTGACGCGTGCAAAGTTACAACATTCCTTAGAAAAGACTCAACTTTTTCACTTGGTAACATTTTCAGATCTAATAGCTGACTTTGTAATGAAGTAATGTATTTCTATTCTAGGAATCATATACAATTTTAAGTTTTTCCCAAACTTCTTTTGCTATTTTGGCCTCTCGAATATTGGGTTGAACCTCATCAAACATAATGATCAATTTTTATTTTTTATTTATGTAGTCAAAAGTGTGTTGTTGTGCAACATCATTTTTTGATCTAGTGACTGATCCATCAACTATGGACATATATCTTCAAATTCTAATCGTGCTCGAATTTTAGTTTTCCAAGAAGTATAATATTTAGTTCAAAATAGTTGTGAGTTTGACATAAAGAATTTCGGTGTCGTATTTTTGACCATTGTAAAAACTTGTAAATGAGAGAAGAAATGAAAAAAAGAGGCACTTCCCCTCCCACAAATCAACACACCCCCTCCCCCCCCCCCCCCCAAAAAAAGAATTTTTATTGACTTTTAGGCTCTTTTTCGGCCATTTTATAATGATTTTGGCATTATTGGTCGCTTTTACAAACTTTTGGCTGTTTCGCTAAGTTGCAATTTTTGTTGGCTCTACCAGCTAATTTTACAATAATTCCATCTTAAAGAAAAAATAATAGCCCCTTAGAAAAAATTTGATTTTGGGCTCTATGACCTCTTTTTGCTTACAAGCGGAAATTTCTTTCCTTTTTGTTAAATAAAGCACAAATTTGTAAAAAATGGGCACATTGGCCTCTTTTGGCTTTACAATATGTGTATTTGAAATTGCTTTTAAAAATTTGTAATTTTTGGGGTTGAAATAGTACCTTTTCCTCCAATTTTAGCTAGTTATAACTAATAGTGGTAGTTGGCGACACTGCAAAAAATTTAGAGTTTTTTGCTAAATTCGTTGAGAGGGGTGAGTTTTGAGCCCATGACCTCCTCTAGAGAAAGTTCTAGAAAAGTATAAATAACCAATTGTGTTATCAATTCAACCATGAATTTATAAGCACTAACTTGTATTTAATTCTTTAACAAACTATATAAAACTTTTAAAAATATTGAAACCCCTTTGCCTCTTCAATATATTTTGCATGCAAAGTTATTGCCTTTGGTAAATCTACCACATTTTTTTATTGTTATCCACTAATGTTTTACTTGCTCGAAATCTTAGTCACCACTTGATATTTACATTGGTGTGAGCACGAGTTGAGGAGTCTTCCAATGCCATTTACTTGAATATCTTACGCATTGTTATATATTTTGCTTCGTAAACTCTTATTTGTGCATTGTTATGAGTCGAGTCGTGCACAAATGTATATTCAACAAAATGAATATACAATACACAAATGAATTCACCAAAGGTTGTTTCCAACTTGTTAAAGGAGTTGAGACAGGGTGCAGGGAGCTAAGATAGCTCAGGTCCATGCAGACACCTATAATTACGCCCAAGCAATTTAAATACTTAAATTGCGCTAATTATCCCCTTTCTCGCAAATCAACGACATATCGTCAAAAGCACTCATTTTCCCTCATATCATCATTAATTAATTACACTAAGCTAATTAATTAAGTTGCCTATCCAACAAATACCCTAATTAACGACCTTCCGTTAATAAATCACCCCTTCTACCTAGACTAATTAATTATTATTAATTAATTAGCTTTCCCTTCCATTTAACCAATAAATCAATATTTAATTGATTTAATCCCCTTATAATAGCCTAAATCGTACTAATATTCCTCTAATTGGCTTCTATAAGCTTACACCTACCTATTAATTAATCACCTTTGATTAATTAAAATACCCCCAACTCCCATGACTTGCTAAACATGTATTAAACCCTTCTAAAGTAAGGTTACCTTTAATAAAGCAACCTTATCCATTCCTAATCATGTTTTACCTTTATCCCACATTCATGAGAATGTGTTGAATCCTTTATCCTTTGGGCTATATAAAGAGCCCTCCACCTACCTTTTTACTTACACCTAAACTTTCTAAGAGAGCAAATGCAAAGCATATAGCAAAGAGACTAAGAGCTTGCACCTTGCCCTTTTGAGAGTTCATCATCTTGAAGAGTTAAGCCTCTTTCTTAAAGTGCTTGGGTCATATGGGAGGTGTCAAAAGGGTCTTGTAGCCCAACTTTGATTAGCCCCCATTCCTAGGTTCTTGGAACATTAAGGACAACTATTTTGATAGCCATGGAGCTTACTTAGGTCCATTCATTTATTTGTTGTTAGAGAATAGAGGAGTTTAGATATTTAGCATTGTTAGTTTCAAAGTTTGTATTGATGAATGCTAGCATCTAACCCTTGTTTAATTCTTATCATGATGGTGTTTATGCTTTGTTTTAGCTAAATTGTAGAACTATTTTAGGTGGTAGTTCTTGCTTCATTTGATTTAGCATTAAGCAAAGTATACATGCACACATTTGGCACGCCCGGTGGGACTTACTCCATTGTCCTTTGCACTTAATTTCAAGTTTTTGTAGTTAAGTTTTATTTTTGGTTACTAACCCTCTTTTACACATGTTGATCTAACTTGTTTTTTTTAACTTGTTTTGTTGAGTTGCATGTGTTGGGTCTTCCTTGTAGGTACGAAGGAGGTGAAGTGATGTCAAAATTGGAATTGATGGGAAAATTTCAAGATTTATCCATGTTTTCATTTTTAGAGCTTACTTTTTCAACATTCTACATGCTAGTTTTGTCAATTTCTTGAAAATTTTAAATTCTTGAGCATGTAGGTTAGTGTTTGATAGTGCTGAGTCTTCTATTTACATATTAATGTGGTGGGTTGCTGTCAAAATTTAATCTTGGTGAGAAAATTTCAAGATTTCATCATGTTTTCATTTTTAGAGCTTACTTTTTCAACATTTTACATGCTAGTTTTGTCAATTTCTTGAAAATTTTCAATTCTTGAGCATGTAGGTTAGTGTTTGATAGTGCTGAGTCTTCTATTTACATATTAATGTGGTGGGTTGCTGTCAAAATTTAATCTTGGTGAGAAAATTTCAAGATTTCATCATGTTTTCATTTTTAGAGCTTACTTTTTCATCATTCTACATGCTAGTTTTGTCAATTTCTTGAAAATCTTAAATTCTTGAGCATGTATGTTAATGTTTGATAGCGTTGAGTCTTCTATTCATATATTAATGTGATGGGTTGTTGTCAAAATTGAATCTTGGTTGGAAAAATTTACCCATTTTGCATATTAAGGGACGTTTTTTTTGACATTTTTTGAGTGCATGTCAAGTGCATACCCATGAGCATAAGAGCATATGCGTAACCCATCTTCCGAAGGCCATAACTTTTGCTCCCGACCTCGAAATGACTCCATTTTTTTTTGCGTTGGAAAGGTATTGAAGTTAAATATGCAATGAAAACATAAATTCAAGATTTATACTTACAGAAATTGTAGGTTTTTCTGTTATTTTAAAACTGGTCATTTTCTAACATGTCTAATGTTTTGATGAATGTTGTATTTCCATGCTTACTCGATTTAGACCAAAGCGTGTGTATGCTCTTCTCTTGCACCTTTTGGTGATCTTGAGAATCAAAAACAACTTTGATCTCTATCTTGGAAAGGTTTGAAACATTGGGATTAAACTTGGAAACTTGATTATTCATTTTGCTTAAGGGAATGAACCTTTTACAAAGCATTTTTCAATGGTCCTTTGATTTGAAGTTTTCCATTTCTATATAGTTGGGATAAAGTTTGTGTATGCTCTTCTCTTGCACCTTAGGGTGATCTTGAGAATCAAAAGCAACTTTAGTCTTCATTTTATAACATTTGGTAAATTGGAAACTTCATCTTTCACTTTTGGTTTAAGGGAATGAACCTTTTACAAAGCATTTTTCAATGGTCCTTTGATTTGAAGTTTTCCATTTCTATATAGTTGGGATAAAGTTTGTGTATGCTCTTCTCTTGCACCTTAGGGTGATCTTGAGAATCAAAAACAACTTTAGTCTTCATTTTATAACATTTGGTAAATTGGAAACTTCATCTTTCACTTTTGGTTTATGAACATTTATCAAGAATTTTGTATGGTTCATTGATTGAAAAGATTTTCTTTACTTTTTAGTTGGATTATTTGTTGTGTATGCTCTTCTCTTGCATCCTTGGATGATCTTGAGAATCAAAAGCAACTCTTAATCCTCTTTTAAATAATGTGATTTTCTTGGAGAACTACTAACGCTTGAGTGCAGGACCTAAAAACGCTTGTCAAAGAAAGGAGGAACCAAAACAAAATCAAAAACTACTAATACAGTTGTTATACAGGTTGCCAAAAGGTGTTCAAGCAAACCACACCTAATTAAACAAGATAAAAAGAACAACATATTCAAAACACTGTATTGCAGGTTTCGGAAAAGGGTACGTCCCTCTCCGCTCAACTGGAACATAACCCCTTTGGCATAACGCCTTAAGCTACAACAATGGGGGTGGTTCCAGGAACCCCAAAGTAGTCCACGCAAGAGGGAACCTTGTGGACGAAACGGGAAGTGCTCCGCACTACCTACTTGACTAGTGATTCCTTTGTGAGATAGCGTTACAGGTTGTCCGTTGTGGCGACCCCAGTGATAGTATACGTAGACGCACTAGTTGCCTACTGTTCTTGAAGGGGGTAAAGTAAAGCCGAGATACTCCCAAACTAGTCAGTGTGACTTTTTGGGTAAATCGCGCTCGCTCGTGGCAACTTTGTAACACCTAGGGCGAGAGAACCACCTAGGAGAATATACTTTGGCCAGGAGCCCACTTTGACCATTTTAAAACAGTGTTGAGTTGTGAACCTTCTTTTTGAGAAACGTGTGACGTATTACTTTTGCCTAGTTTTTACTTGCCTTAGGGCGAGGTGAAACTCTGCCGAAGTGAGGCTAACATTTTTCATCATTTTTCTTGATTTATTTCCTTCATATTCTTTTGACACTTTGTTAATCAAAAGAGGCGTGATTACCTTTGTGTTACCATTCGACTGTTTCTCTCACTTTTATGTCTGTTTACGCCCATCCATGTTTGCGGCTGGGTTAGTTAAACGTCTAAAGTGAGTGGAGGTGTTTTCACGTCATTGGTAGCCATTGTGATCTTGATACCCATGTCAAGGTCGTCATTGTAGTTAGGCGTGGTTCATCACCGCAGACTTCCTTAGAAGAGTTAGCTTGTTTGTATCGTATCATTACAATTTCGATATTTACGTCTTGTTTCTTGTAAACTCGACATAAATACCTATATTGTATGGTTATGTTGCACACATTTTTAACTATTCCTAGCTATACTTTGAGCTTTTTAGTTCGGTTCTATTATTACCTCGATTTCAAAGAGTGCTAGGTGTTACTATTTGTGCATGTTATATCAATAACACCTCGATATCAATACTTCACTTTCTCGCAAAGTGGGTTAACATATCTTGGTGATATTGTTGTGTCATTCGCAAATTGTAATTGGCACTTTTTGAGATATAGGTCTTAATCAAGTTTGAGCTCGCTCATCGTATATCTTGATTGGGAGATCGCATTGACTTCTTGTTTTTACTTACGTTTTGTTCATTTCCTTGAACTTGGCATAAGTGAAAACATCTTGTTGATCATCTTTGCATCGCATTTTCATATGGTGTATTTCCTTGTTGATTGGCTTTGGGTTTCACACTCGCATGATTGTTCCTTGTGATTATTCATTCAGAAAACTTATTTTCTAGGACAATCCCTTTTTATCTCATCGATATTACGTCATCACGATGTCTATTTTCCTTAGACCTTCTTCAAAAAATCATGCACGCATCCCCATACTTACACAATGTCTGGTTGGTTGTCCTTATGCTACCCAAATTGACATGTCACTTCCTTCCCTTTGAAGGAGTTCCATCACACTATCTAGATCTAGACATTTGTGCTTAAAACAGTGCCAAAAATGACTAACTATCGTGTGGTTCCCCATACTTACAAAAATACAGAACCTAGGTTCAGCAATTCAAATCATAGGATTCCCATCACAACTAAACCTCGTTTGGTTCTTCGTGCTAGAGAGCCCATACGGGTAACTCGTTCCCCACCTTCATCTCATAGTCGGTGGTATGATTTGGACACGTCTGATCCAAATTATTATTCGAGTTCCCCCCACTCTTCTTCTAATTCTAATCCAAACATTTCCTCTTCTTCTGAGGATTCCAATCCAAATATTTCCTCTGACTCTTCTGAGGATTCAGATCCAAACTACTATTCGGATTCATCTAATTCGACTCCTAAGTCATCTAATTCGACTCCTAAGTCATGGTCCTCCCTTTCTTTGCAGGATCCTCTTCATCAATCATCTAATGCGACTCTTATGTCGCGGTCCTCCCTTTCTTCGCAGGACCCCTTTTATCAGTCGCCCCAACGACGTCTTCTTCCTTTGAAGATACACGCGACTCCAAATCCCTCCAATCAGAAGTATAATACAATTCTTGAATCATGGTCCTCTCTTTCTTCGCAGGACCCTTGTCATCATTCATCTAATGCATGCTTGAATCACAATCCTCCCTTTCTTCGTAGGACCCTTGTCATCATTCATCTAATGCGATGCTTGAATCACAGTCCTCCCCTTCTTTGCAGGACCTTCTTCATAAATCACCCCCACAGAATCTTCCTTCTGTGAAGATTCGTGTGACTCAAAGTCCTTTGAGACAAACATCTAAATCGACCCATGTGTCACAATCTACAGACTTTGGACTTAATCCTACTATTTTACATACAGCATACCATTGTATAGGTAGGTCCACACCACCTTCTTCTACTCCTGAGACATCTAGCTACACATATTCTTCGTCCCCCACACCATCTTCTTCTATCAATCATCATCAAATGTCTTCTAATTCTTCCACACCAAGTGAACCTCTTTCTTCCAATCAACCCCTGATGGTCGATCAACAAATCATACCGATTAACCTCTTTCAGAATGAAGAAACAATCAGGGCATTTATAGGGGCACATGAAGATATTCCTTTAGAAGATTACAAGAAAGGGATTCTCTTTAGACTTCAATGCATCTGCATATTGTGAGGAAAGGGTTGATTCCTTTTATCAAGAAACAGAGGAAGAGCCTCAGATCATGCAACTTGATCCTCCTCTTATTCTTCCATCTTCACATTCTTCATTATGTGATGAAACTCCTTGGTCTTGCATAGATCCATGGCCTATCTTCTCATCACCCAATAACTCTTCGTCTATCATAATTCCTCAATCACAATCTCTTATGGGGTCAGCGCCAAGTAGCCCTTCATCTTCATCTAGGTGTGGGTCACCTTCTAGTAGCCCTCCCTCTTCTATTTGTGGGACATTTTCGAGTAGCCCACTATCTTCTATTATTGGGGCACATCCAACTAGCCTCTTATCTTCTATGTATGGATCACCCCCGGGTAGTCCATCATCTTCTATTCTTGGGCCACATCCTGGTAGTCCATCATCTTACATCTATGGGTCACGTCCTAGTAGCCCTTCTTCTTCTATTCTTGGGCCACATCCTAGTAGCCCTTCGTCTTCTATTTATGGGTCACATCCTAGTCCCTAGTAGCCCTTCTTCTGGCTCACCTTCTGGTATTCTTGGGCCACATCCTAGTAGCCTTTCACCTTCTATCTATCTGGCTCACCTCCTGGTAGCCCATCCTCTTCAATTCTTGGACCGTATCCTTTTCATCTATCACATATTTCTTCTATCAATGGTTGTGGCAAGCCCACTACCATTTCTATCATTCCTATCATCAATCGTAAATGTTCACATTCTTCTCCTTCTCGAGGTCAGAAAATTCAAGCGTCAACTTATAAGAAACCCAAACAGGTTCATTATCAAGCTCAGGTCAAAACTTCCAAGAGCTCAAAATCCCCCAACAACTGGAAAAATCTTAAAGTTGTAAATCAAGTGCGATTCAAGAACGCACATCAACATAACCATCAAGTATGGCGTAAAGTGCATAAACCTCTGGATAGGGAACTCAAGCTTCCGCATACAAAATCCATGTTTCAGGATAAATCACAGTCCTTTGTTGAGTGTGAACTCACCATGATTATCGAGATTGGGGAAAACATGACTCTTGATAAACAAACACGCTTAGTCTCCCTTATCAAGGAAGTCGCAAACATCGTTGTTGGATCCTATCACACAGAGTGACTTTGTTAGTAACAACGGTTCAAATATATATATATATATATATATATATATATATATATCTAAATATCTAAAAAAAATGAAAAAAACAACAAAAATCAAAGGTACAAAGATCAAACATTGCAATCAGGTGTTGCGTACACATGGATATTTCTTTCTTCCCTTCCTTGCTATTCTTCTGCAAGTCTTCCTACCATTTTCATCCCTTCGGTGATATTTTGGTTAGCTTATTCGCATGCATTTTGCGACATTTATCTCTATGGTATCTGTTTTCCCCTGGTGTTTTATCACCTTAGTAAATTAAAGAATGACTGACCTCATGGAGATCCTATCACATTCAAACATCTAATAAACTTGTTGCGAAGAAATTTTGGACATATTTGTTGACACTAGCCAATGTCGTCATCACAATCACTTCCACATCCTTCCATCATGCCATCAGTGGTTCTTAACCCCTTGTCAGACAAGAGAGCTGAAATAAGTTTTCAGAAAGAAAAAGAATCAAAATCAATCAAAACTCAAAAGTTAAAAGCTAAAAATCAAAAGAAAATTAATATATAACTCTCTCTTGGGGTATTTCCAATACTATCTATCAAGGCTATAGACGCATGACTGGCAGTAGAGTAATGTTGTGATTAGAATCAAATACATCTCTGTCGGGGCTATGGACACTTGGATGGAAGCAGAGAAATGTATGGCTATCCTTTCACCCTCCATTCACAAAATCACTTATCAAAATAAATCATTCCTACACATTGGTTAGGGTCTCTTCACTTGTTGTCTATTAAATCTTCACTTCAAGATGTAATAAAATCCACATGCACACACTAGATCTCTATGAGTAAACAGGATTAGTATGTTACGAAGTGTCTTTTTTGGACTTTGTTCAGACTCTTACTCTAGTTTGTATCTCACCTCACGATTTGTGCCTTTGGCTAATCACTTCTTCATTGTGAGGCTTATAAGCTACATTCATATCATTCACATCATTCTTCTACTTCGTTCAGAACATCCATGTGTATAAGATTAATTTTTTGCCATGTTTTCGGACACCTTTGTCCCATTTCACAAAAACAATCTTCTCCTTCCTTTCTATCACATGCTTTTAGGCCAACTTACGCTGGGGCATCCTTGCCTTTTCCCAGCACTTCATGGGTTTACGTTCACCATCATGTTGAACCTATCCATAATGGTCTTGGGTACCATTTATACCTGTGAAGATTTTATCTTTGAATACTCCCACCTTATCGTTGGGACATTTTTGCATCTTCACCTTTCTAGGTACGCACGTGGCATTATGCCCTTATACATTCCATCTATCGCTGGTGGCATCCAAGATTTCTCTTTTTCCTGTACATAGTTTCATAAAACTTTTAAAATCAACCACAACATTCAAATATGTTAGAAAAAAAAAAATCATCAAAAAACATTCAAATATGTTTCAGAAAAAATAAAAAAATATAAAGCAGAAAAAGAAAAAGATAAAACAGGTCGTCCACTAGTGAAAACCACGCAATTGTGGCACTTTGGAAAAGTCCTTGGGTGAAAATCGGTTTCCAACGCACTCGGGAGGATTCTTTGATCACAAGAATTTTGTATTAGAAGGGTAGTTGTCTTTGTCCTAGACCTGGTTCTGCCTTCGAGTTTCCTTGTGCAAACCATCTAGTCCAGCCTTGATCCGGCTTCTGCCTTCTTCTATTCGTCTGTAAGGGACATGGTATTTCATTATTTCCCATCTTATGCTAGGGGAAACTCAACGACTTCACCTTTTTGTTCATAAGTGTGTGGCTTCTGCCCTTGTATATTCCCCACCTAACGCTGGGGGCATCCATGCTTTCTTGGTTACCTACACATAACTTTGGAAAACTGTTAAAAACCACAAAAACAATATAAAATTGTTTCGAGAAAAACACAAAAAATAATATAAAATTGTTTCGAGAAAAACATAAAAACAATAGAAATTTGTTTCGAGAAAAACACAAAAACAATAGAACATTGTTTCGAGAAAACACAAAAACAATAGAACATTTTTTCGAGAAAACACAAAAACAATAGAAAATTGTTTCACAAAACACCAAAACAATATAATATTGTTTCACAAAAACCTAAACAATAGAAAATCAGTTTATGAAAACATATCTTACAAAAACATTTACGTGCATTGTCTTGTTTTCTTTCTTTGCTTGTTGCTTGTATAGTGTTTTGTGTGCTCGCTTTTGAGTTGTTTGTTTCATGGTGTACTTTTTCATAGTTTATCTTTTCTTCCTTAGAATAGATTCATTCTTTCTTGTGCATATTGTAGGGGATTTTGATATGCTAGTGTTTTAATTCTTTCTTTCTTTCTTAATGCATTTGGTTGTGTTTTGTTACTTGTTAATAAGGCATGGTGATTCATGTTGTATTACATTGATTCCTGGTGTTCTTTGTAGCATTTGGCTTTTTTTCTTGCATGTGCTCTATTTTTTTATCATTCACATCACATTACCATCACTATCATCACATCTAGCATCATCTATACATTATATATAAACAAAAATGCTAATTTTTACATCATGCATGTATACTAAGCTAATCATCACATATCATATCATCAATGGGGGAAAGAGGGGTTACGCATAATCAAAAATATATCCCCCCTGCACCAATATCATCATATCATCCCATCCATAGACATCATTTAATAACACTAGAAAACAACATTTGATATTGTCTATGGATCTATCATCTACAATCTACAGCACGCCTCAAACGATCACGTGCGATCACCATCTCTCTTGAGTGTCAGAGCCTCATGGTAAGTTTTCTAAACTAAGTGGTTAAAATGAACTGATTGTGATGTTTTAACCCCCCTGGGGGGTATATTAGCCTATTTTTCACTGATCAGACGGCCAGGACACCTATTTCACTCACCGTTTTCTCCTATGTTCGTTGTGGAATAATTATTTTTAATTAAATAATTCTTTTTATCTTATTTTTCACTGTATTGGGGAATTTTTTGTCCAATACCCCTTTCTTCTCCCCCGGAAAATTTTATTGCTCTCTGGCGATTTTTATTCTTCTTCACACCCTCATAAATAATTATTTTTCAAATAATTATTTTTTCTTTATTTTTGCACTAAACAAGGACATTATTTGTCGTTTGTTTCTCTTTTCTTCCACCTAGGACACTTTCTGTTGCCCCTAAGCCCTTCGCTTTCTTCTTCTACTTTCTTCTACTGTTCACCATGGTTTGGAAAGAAAAAGCAAAAAAAACAATATATATATATATAAATAAAAAAAAAAAGGCAAAATTTTTCAAAAATTTACTAAAAAGTAAAACACCCTACAAAATGGTAACTTACTTCTTGCGGCTAAAACTTGTTTCTTGTGCATAGTATTTTCTCCATATCCTGTTGGTTTGTCTCACATCTTCCCTAATTAATACGACTCGCGGATCACCGGATTCACAAACATTCACAACAGCTAGCTACTTGCTTCGTATGTACTCTGGGGCACTTTTGATTGCCTAGTGTTGTTTCGTTGCACACAAATGCTTTTCATGGACCCCGTGTCCATTTTAATTTCCTCTTGCATGTATCCTTGCTTGGGGCATCATTTTTAATCCTTTTCGTTAATCACAAACTTGTGGATGTCTTTAGCACTGATAACAAAACATTTGTATAACTGTCTTGACCATTGTTAGGTTGGATATGTGCGTTCGTACTTGTTTTCCCTGTTATATGAGCTTGTTTCATTCTCGTATTGCATTGCATTATTATATGTTGCGTGGAGTTGGTACTTTCAGCAATGGAAAATTGTTCGTAGTATGGATTTTCATGTCATTCTACCTTTGGCGTATGTTTATATTTTTCATAAGGACCGATGATGTAGTACCTATGGCAATATGATGACATCAAATTTGTTCCAAACAAATAAGTGGCTAGAGGTTAAGCTCTTCTCTCCTCTCATCCATATTTCTTCTACACCACTTCCCTTTCACCCCTAATTCTCCCTTTCCTTGGGCATCCTACCTCGTCCCCATTCTTCTGCCTACTTCTCATCTTTTTCGATCATCGATCGGCTTCCTTCATCACCCCATCGACACTCGAGGGACATCTCTCCCTCTTAATAATTTTTCTTCTATTCCTTCAAAATCTCTTTTGTCTACTATCTTTGAAGTGGCATCACTTATGCCACCCCAAAGAGGGGCAAATGCTAGACACCTATAATTACACCCAAGCAATTTAAATACTTAAATTGTGCTAATTATCCCCTTTCTCGTAAATCAACGACGTATTATCAAAAGTGCTCATTTTCCCTCATATCATCATTAATTAATTACAATAAGCTAATTAATTAAGTTTCCTATCCAACAAATACCCTAATTAATGACCTTCCATTAATAAATCACCCCTTCTACCTAGACTAATTAATTATTATTAATTAATTAGCTTTCCCTTCCATTTAACCAATAAATCAATATTTAATTAATTTAATCCCCTTATAATAGCCTGAATCACACTAATATTCTTCTAATTGGCTTCTATAAGCTTACACCTACCTATTAATTAATCACCTTTGATTAATTAAAATACCCCCAACTCCCATGACTTGCTAAACATGTATTAAACCCTTCTAAAGTAAGGTTACCTTTAATAAAGCAACATTATCCATTCCTAATCATGTTCTACCTTTATCCCACATTCATGAGATTGTGTTGAATCATTTATCCTTTGGGCTATACAAAGAGCCCTCCACCTACCTTTTTACTACACACCTAAACTTCTTAGAGAGAAAATGCAAAGCATATAGCAAAGAGACTAAGAGCTTGCACCTTGCCCTTTTGAGAGTTCATCATCTTGAAGAGTTAATCCTCTTTCTTAAAGTGCTTGGGTCATATGGGAGGTGTCAAAAGGGTATTGTAGCCCAACTTTGATTAGCCCCCATTCCTAGGTTCTTGGAACATTAAGGACAACTATTTTGATAGCCATGGAGCTTACTTAGGCCTATTCATTTATTTGTTGTTAGAGAATAGAGGAGTTTAGATATTTAGCATTGTTAGTTTCAAAGTTTGTATTGATGAATGCTAGCATCTAACCCTTGTTTAATTCTTATCATGATGGTGTTTATGCTTTGTTTTAGCTAAATTTTAGAACTATTTTAGGTGGTAGTTCTTGCTTCATTTGGTTTAGCATTAAGTAAAGTATACATGCACACACCCAACACACCCAAAATTACACCTATTCTATTTTCTGCTGATGGACACACTCTTATTTCTTATACACTTCTTACTCATGCCATTGGGATCTTTGACTCTATATTTCTTTCCCCTTTTCCATCATTCTCTTATAGATATTTTTCTTCTCGATGTTACACCTATTCGTGTTTCTATGGATGCATGACCCCACTTTCATGTAAAACTAGGTCCTTGCCTCATGTTCACATGTGTTCATCATTTTACCTTAACGAATCACAAACACCTTTATGCTTGGCTCCTCGGAAATGCTTAGAGGACATATTCTCCTAGTGCATATTCTCTTATTCATGACGGCTCCTTAGCCTTGACCCCTCATATGGTATCTGGAGCCCTTGCTCCTCCAATAGTACCTTTTACACATCCATCTTAGTTTACTTCACATATGAATACTATGCATAAGCCTCTTCGCATCCATAGATCCCATATCCCACCTCATAAGGGTAGCTCATATGCTTCACATACTCCATCTAAACATATTTCATGTTCTATTTCTTAAAATGCTCAATCTATGTCTAGCTCATATACTTGGCCTCATGCACTCTCCCATGAGCATCGTACCCTAGATCATGTTCACACGCATATTTATTTTACATCAACTAACTATGAACCCTTGCCTAGTACTCTCATTACATAGATAATTTTGGCATTCACATTTGGGGGCATCCTAATTCCCCCACATCACCTGATGAAAAACTCTTGTTCCTAGTTCATACTTTATTGTTAAGGATTTCTTCATATGGACCTCACTTTGCACACACATTGGGGGTCATCCATATTCCTCCATTTTATATGATTTAATTTTACATATTTTCAATCAAAAATCCAAAAATATGTTAGCTTAGATAAATTGATTGGATGCATTCTTCCTTGTTTACACTACTATATGTTACACCGTTACTTATTATGTTAGTATGATTCATTGTATGCTTTATCATTTTTCATACACACATTCACATTGATATGGTATCTTTAGGTGAGTAAATGTCACTTTTAGGTTTTTACACTATTTATGATGCCTATAACTATACATTATAAGTCCCACAGAGGCTCTTGGGGGAATCTGCATTTACTCACTTTCTATTAGACTCTATCATTGCTCTATTTAACATATTCATTCCTATCTTTAGATATTACATTGTCGCATACTATTTACCTTCCCTAACATGCTAATGAGTGCTTCATGTGTAGCATTTTCCTTCCAAGATTCCTTCCAATCATGGTTATCTAATTTTATTCTACTTTATTTGTCACCATTTGTGGGATATGCCCTATTTTTTCTTGTTACCTTGTTTACACAGGCCTTGACAGCTCCAATTGTCCTTTGACATCCTGGGTGGTGTCCCATGTATGCAACCAGCTACTCACCAAGTCCTTGTTTTCTATTTTCCTACATGCCTTTACTAGTTGTTATTTCAATGTGCATTACTTGTTTGTCACTAACACTTGTATGATAGCATTTTCCATTATTTTTCTTGCACCATGGAAACTACCATGCATATCATGTATTCCCCCTATAGGATTCCTATATCAGATGTTCACGTCAGTTTCATCCTTCCTCGTTCAAGATTTGTTCACATTTTTTTAACTCAGGCACCCTAAACGAGTGGGGGAAAACATTAGGTGAACCTTTTCACCCTCTCAATAGTCACAGAAATTAGTTACATAAACATAAACAACATGAACAAAATAGAAATTAGTTACAAAACATGGCTAGAAATAGATGACCAAAATTCATAGCATGGGTAAAAGCACCTAGAAATAACAGGAACACCTAGTTGTTAATGTCCCACATGGGTGCTTCTGTCCTAGGAGAAAAAATAGTTACATATTTGTTTCAGAAGTTTCAAAATCATAATTTTCTCCAATTTCAGCAGTTACATAACCACTTTCATATTGCAATCGATTACTAACAAGAACTAACTACTAATTCAAGAACTAAAGAAAATCTAAATAAGGGTATAAAACCTAGGGCATATGTAGAACATCGATATCCCTAGAGCATTTTTATCACCCGACGCAAGTTACAAATCGATTTTTTGATCATTTGTAGTGGCATTTATCCATAGGTAAGAATCAAAAATTGGAGGGAAAAACATACGTCTATCACAATACAATTTCCCTTGGCAGTGACAAGATGTTTGAATCTGAAGTTTAGCTTCGAGACTCTCAAATACCTATTTTGGTGACAGGACGCCCAAATCTTTCGTGTTATTCTAACCAACTCTTAAGAATTTAGTCTTCAAGTAGGAACAAATTTCTACCCATTTCTCTTTCAACACTCCATGTGTACTCTAACCCCTTGATTTAGGTTTTCCAATACACATTTCCATTTTTACATATTTTCCAAGTTAAAATTCAATTACATTTACCTAGAGCATTGACTACACTTATTTTCTTTTGCATATCCTATATTATCCAAATGAAGAAAAAACACACAAGAACTATGAAGTAAATCTCAAACATGCTTCAGAAAAAAGAGCTACACAAACACATCACTATCACTAACACACGCAAAAATCACCCCTATGATCATTATCCTTTCATGTCCTTATAATTTCACAATACACATCTTACACTATTCCATTCGGCATGTTACAACACTCATTCAACATGTTATTGGGTACAATCTTCATTCGACTCTGCCAAGTGCACTTTTATTTTCTACTTTATGCTACCAAATCCTTATTCATTAGCATAAAGTGGGCACAAATTTAGTCACTAAATCACACACTTACTATGTACATCTAGCCTCTAAATACTTGATTTATATGCAAGATTCCTAATCAAGAGAATTACTCACTAACATCCTTCTATTTTACTTTGACATTATTTTATGGTTTTCATATCTATTCCTTATTGATTTTGATTGAAAACTCATAGGTTTACCTTCCAACCGACATTCTACTCAGCTCTGATTTTATTGTCTGACCTTTTGAGCACCCTGCATAGGACCATCTATTAGGGATAGGAGTTCCTGAATGATATTCTCCCCTTTGGGTGCCTATGTGGGTAAGTGCACAAAGATGGGGGTCAAAAAGGGACACCTTTTTCCTGAAATTAGTGAAACCTAAACTTCATCGAATAATTTGGCATGCCTATGCTCAAAATTTTACAAAGTGCTAAAAATAAGTACCATAGATCTCGGAATCTAGTATCTAGACTACTAATTTTTTTTAAATGGTTGAGATTAAGAGGCTTAAATGTGGTGCACACACAAAGTATGTCTATTTTTGTGTAAAAAAGATGAGAACCTATTATGTGTGCGCCCCCCCCCCCCCCCCCCCATTTTTTGAGTTGTATAATTTTTTTTCAAATCCCTTTGGTAGAAAGTTAGCTAAGACCATGTACGAGGTCCCACTAAATTTTCATAATTTTTAGATAAATATATATTTTTATTAATTTTCAATGTGCACATATCCCGAAAATGAAATATTGGTGTGTGCACCCCCATAACTTTGAGAAAAAAAAGTCTTTTTTTTAGTGCGTGTAGAATGGAGTTTATAAAAAATCACTTTTTTTTTAATTTGGATGATTAATCATAAATTGTGCACCAAGACATATGCATAAGTTTTTGCAAGAAAACAAGGCACTAGTAAAAGAAATTATGGATGAAAGCCTTAAACTAATCAGATTTTAGAAATAATTATATCTTCATCAAGGTAAAAACAAGCTTGACATCATAGTATAATTTATTTTTGAATATTATGTTTTAATGCACGAGATATTGGGGTGCACACGTGAAATTTGGATGTTTTTCTGTCAATCACGATTTTAATCACACAATACACAGTTCAAACCTTTGGTTTGGAAATCCAATCCTTTAGATTGGGTATTCCAAACCCTAACAAGATGAAATGTAAACGCATTATAACACTCTCACATTATAGCGCACTCGTGTTCCTATTTCCAATGTAGAATATGTCCATTTGGGAGGGATAACGTGGAAAAACACATAGAAAACCATAACACGAGCACGTTTCGGCTTGGTAAACCCGAGCTGTAACACTACCTAGATTTTCATTGTTCACGTTATAGCGTGAATGAGCCATAATGTGAATGCATTATGGAAAAAATTGCTAAAAAAATAGATTTGTGTCCACTTTTTGGCTCCCCATCTTTGTGCATATGCCCATGTCCTCTTTACCTCTTTCTTGACAATTTGAATGTTACTTATTTCTTGTCTTATTTTATCATTCTTAGTATTCCTTTCACTTGTTAATGACGAAACATAAGCAATTGAATCATATATATATATATATATATATATATATATATACACACACACATACATACATATATACATACATACATAGATATATCTATATATATAGGTATATATATATACATATATACATGTATATATGTATATATATATAGGTATATATATATACATATATGTATGTATATATATACATATATATATATATACATATATACATACATACATATATACATACATATATACATGTATTATTTAACCTCATTAGGGGGGAAAGCATTCAAGAGGAACATACTAATACAAGGAGCTACTATTTTCTATTTACTACGCTAAGGACAATATTTTTACACTACATACTTTACTGCATCGGAGGGTTTATTCTAAATTCCATACCAAACATTACAAATTAGTTATATCCCTTTATCTCTTTATGTGAATGACATTAGGGAATCCTAGCTCAAGGGACACTATTTCAATCACACACACACAAGAACTACATAGTGCAACACTTAGTGAAAAGCACATTAGGGTGATCGTGAAGGTCATTTTGACTCAAACATATACATATTTTTATTCATCTAATATATTTTTGAGTATTGTGCACGTAGCCACAGTTTATTTTGTAGGTATAGTTACGACATAGAAAATTTGATGTGGCATACATCAAATAAGGAACAACACATAAATAACCAAATCTTGAGTCTTTCCATAGACACCAATGCCTAGATCAGACATTAACGCCTAGGTGGAAATGTCCCAGTCTAGGTGCTTTTTTCCCAGAGATTGACATACCCCAATTTTATAATTAGAGCTTACAAAGTCTGGAATAACTATTTCATATTATCCATCAACCCAGAATCAGTCCAGATCTTCGGTAAAAAGTCAAGTCATTCCCCAAACCCTATCCATCACTTTTTCTTGCCTTTCCTTTACTTGATCTTAGTTGAATATTTATCTTATCAGAAGTGCCCATACATTAGATTTATTTTTTTTAAATCACCATCATCCTGAGCATAAGTTGTAAATGATAGATTGCAGTAAACAAGTTCAAGATAGGCTCCATTTTAGATATAAATTTGTATACAAAATTGAAAGTGACGATGTGACATGTAATGTAGATTTTCATCATTGATTCTATTAACAATATATTTTTTCATAATTTTTAATTCACATCCACGTAATAATGGGTCGACATCTGTAATGCACTCATCAATCCAATCTTCCCATTATTTTCTTGCATCCAACTTAGAGTTTAGTTCCTGTTAGTTATTTTTGCATTATCAAGAAAACAATATTAGAAAATGATAATGCATTTTCAAGAAAATAATATTAGAAATTGAATTTTAGGAAAACTAAATTGTAGTTTACGCATTCTAGTGTTCAAGTGAATATTATTAGTGTATATGTGAGCTTATAGAGGTATGGTTATAACTATGTGTAAGTTGTTTAACAAACTTACTAAGATAGTTTTTAGGAGGTTTGGGAGATATTTTAAGGAGCTTGAAAATAGGATTTCTATATCTTATAAATATGTAATGAAGAAATAATAAAGTTAATTGTGTTTTATCTGTGCAAATTTGTTTTGATAACATGATTTAGTCTTAGAGTGTTCTTCTTCTTTTGAGATCACTATGGAGTATTGAGATTTAAAGGGGAAACTAAAAATTTGTGGCTTCCCCAGTAATGAATAAAAAATCCATGCATTGGTGATCAAAAACCTATACATCCTATTACGTATTCATGTCTATCAAGCAATGCATGCCATAATATATCTTCAAAGGTATCCAACTTAGATCAAGATCATTGTTGTTATCTTTCAAATTCGTGGGATATCTATTTGAAGATTTGTGCTCAAGATCTGTAAGTTGCAGTGATAAAAACAATATTTTCTTATTACGGATCCACTATAATCACAAGCATGTGTACTCTGTTATACGTCCAGATTACATTGTCTGCATCATGCGTGGAGAATATTCATTCAAATTTTTGAGCATATTTTTGATTCATCTCCATTAAAATCTAAAAATATCCCTTCTGATATGTTCCAAAAGGAATTTTTTTTGCATGCAGTTTGGTCTCTGTTTAACCTGCATCGTCAGATTTTGTTTCACAGTCTTTGTACTCACTATTAAAAATTTGGAATCCCCATGTACATGCATTTTCCTTAAAGGTGTGATAAGTGAAGCATGGAATATCCTCTGAATCCACCATGTAGAAACCAAATCTAATGGAAAGTATACACATTTAATGTGTCATAAACTCTTGGAATGGCTATTACCATTCTATCATGGCTATCTACATCTCTGTCCAGTTGGTACGTGATTAGATATTGACCAAACATTAGATAACTATTTTTTTAGAGATATAGTTTCGTGTCTTTTTTTCTGAATGTAGTATTTTTATAGTTTGATTCTCTTATGGTAAAGAGTTTTTATTAATGTCTATAGGTTGTGTGTTAGGAAATAAGGGATAAAATAAATGAAACAATCATTCACAGAATCGCAACAATAGAAAACTAATATGCATGAATTATTACAAATCTGAAATAAAAGTGCAGAATAAAAAGAACACAACACAAAGAGACAATATTTAACATGGTTCACCCAATTTGGGCTATATCCACTAAGAATCACTTTCTCATATTTTATTACAAGCCACCTCTTCTCTCAATACAATACCCAGATCTTTTTGGGGCTATGCTTAACAAACTCTACATAATTCACACCCAAATTCACACACATATGCAATGTTACATCAACCCTACCATATGCACAAAACCACATAAATAGGAAACTGATTAAGAAGTTTTACAATACCATGGGTACCAAAACCATGGGCCAAAACTGACCCATAAACCTATGGGTCAAATAATCCCGCCCATATGAGAAGAGTATGTTTCCTGAAACAACTATGGAAAGTGTACAGTACTTTTAGTGTATAGTCTTCAACACTTCCACACATGAAAATAGGCTCCACAACCTAACATTGCGTTGGATTTACTCTTGTTGAATTCATATCTTATGTGAAGTTTTATAGATTCGTTAATTATCCTCAATTTGGGTATCAATTATAGGTTGTCAAAGTTGTTACTTTGTCTTTATTCTTCATATGTTTAGTTATTCATATGTGGGTATTAATTTGTTCCACGAGCCTGTGTCTCACTAGAATTGTCACATATGTATTATTTAAAATTTGTGTCTTTATAATCTTGTTGGAGTCATCAAAAGAGTTAATTGTTTATTATCATTTGTAGTCAAGTATTGTCATTGAGAATCAAAGTCAAATATTTGTAGAATAAAAAAAATTGCCTCATTTTTAGCCAGATGCATTTTTAGTGGAATTCGACGTCTGAGTTGTAATTGAGCTCCGTGATCATATAAGTTTGAGTTAGCATCTTCACACCAGAGGCAGGAGGCAAACGGAGGTTGGAGGTCAATCAATGACCTATCGTTATTTGTCAATGACTGGGCCGCATGAAGGTTTGGTGACATGTGTGTTTACAGTTTGTGCAGTGTGCTTTTCGTTATGTTTTTTAAAGTTTCAATTTTAGTGTTCTTGTTTGCAGTTTCATGTTTGAATAAGTGGAAATTCCACATTGAGGGGGGAACATGATCCCAATTTTCCATTTCCATTTTGTCAGCATTTTCTATGTGTGTACAAGCAACATAATTCAATAGAATTTCCTATGTTTTCCCTGCGGTAAGATGTGATGAGGGCTGATAATAGTACTTGGCACATCATGATGTGGTTGTAGGTAAACCACTTGAAACCCTTCATTTTTGGTTTGTGGTACTCCAATTGAAAACCACCATTTTTGGTTCATGGTTAACCATTTTAAAACCATACAACATGTAAAAGGAGCGATAACCAGATCGTACCAAGCTAAGAACACATATGCTAATCAAACACCATGATCAATAAGATGAAATCAATTCTCGAGAATAAATATACATAAACCTTTGCAAAAAAATGACCAGCAATATCATATATTATTATGGAACTCAATGAAATACAATGAGAATGGGCCTTGCTTATATAAGCAAGGAATAAAAATCTAAGAACCAGTCAAGGTCATAGATCAAGCCATAAATCATGGAAAGAACTAGTAAACACCATATATTTAGGAAATAACAAGACATCAAGGATCTAGTCAATACCATAGATCAAGGAAAGAACTATACCTAACAACTAGATAATATCCCCGTAGCATCTAAATAAATAAAAATAAATATTCACACACATAAGTGGGTGAAGATAAATACAATAAAGGTAAATAAAGCACCTAGGTGAACATGAGGTAAGGTAAATACCTACTCTAACACTCCCCCTCAAGTGAATCTAGGGGCCAAAATAGAAGTGGCATGTCACAGTATGAGTCCCAACAACTAGGCCTGATGAGGTACTCATGTACAATATATCCATGAAGAAATATCGAACCAAAAGAAGGAAATAATATTGCTAGAAGAAAAGAAGAAGAAGAAGAAGGAATATGTTCTCATGAACACCCCCCAAGAATAACTTCTGAAACCCCAAGCATTCCACGCAACTCAAGGTAGCGAGGTGATGCAAAAGGCTTTGTAAATATGTCTGTAACCTATGGCTGAGTCACAATATACTCCAAGCAAATAACTCCATCTTTAATGTGGTCACGATTGAAGTGGATGTGTGTCTCAATATGCTTGGTCCATTGGTGCTCAACTAAGTTGTGAGAAATGTGAATTACACTTTGATTGTCACACCAAAGTACAGTCGGGGAATCCTGTGGGAATCCAAACTCTGTCAATAACTATCGAAGCCAAAGAATCTAATGACTCGCTATAAATGTTTCCTTGTACTCTATCTCTGAAGATGAAAGTGCAATATCCTGTTGCTTTTTACACGCCCAAGCAACTGGAGAAGAAACAAGACAAAAAATATAGCCAAAAGTTAAATTCCTATCATCAATAGAACCTACCCAATCTTAATCTGTATACCCAACCAACTGAGTAGAATCCCTAGTGTAGTGTAGGCCAAAGTGGGAAGTTTCCTGCAAATAGCGCAAAATCCTTTTAGCATCCTGTCAATGACTACTATAAGAGGAATGTGCAAACTGAGATACAATCCCTACTACAAATTAAATATCAAGGTGAGTATGGGTCAAGTACATGAGACTACCAACCAACTGCCTATACAATATAGGATCACAAAGTGGTGCGGTACATGTGGAAGTAAGAGTAAATCCAAATTGAAAAGGAGATGGACTTGACTTGTAATAAGCCATATCAAAGTGTCGAAGAAGATCATGGGTGTACTTTTTCTGACTCAAATGAATCCTTGAATCTGTCTGAGAAATCTACAAACCAAGAAAATAATGCAATATCCCAAAATTTGTCATGTAAAACTGTGTATAAAGAGCCCTTTGAATACTCTGAATGTGAGAAGAAGAGTTGTTAGTAAGTAACATATCATCAACATACAAGACAAGTATCACAATATCCTAACCAACATGTTGGAGATACACTGTATGATTGGAGTGGCAATGAAAAAACTAGTAGATAGAAGAAAAGAATCCATCTTCTCATACCAAGCATGAGGGGCTTGTTTGAGACTGTAAAGAGACCTTCGGAACCTATAAACAAGAAAATAATCCTGAACAAATCCAACCGGCTCCTCCATGTATATTTCCTTTTCTATGTCTCCATGTAATAAAGCACTTTTCAAATCCATTTAGTATACGGGTGACCCCTATGATGCAGCAATAGCAAGTATAATGCATACAGAATCCATCTTGGCAATAGGTGTAAAAGTATCAGAGTAATCAATACCTTCAACTTGTGAAAAACCCTTAGCAACAAGACAAGCCTTATACTTGTCAATGAACCCATCAACTCTGTATTTGGTTTGGTATACCCACTTATACCTAACCATATTTCTTCCTTTAGGAATAGATATCAAATCCCAAGTATGATTCTTCATCAAAGAATAATACTTATTTGTCATCGCATCATCCCACTCATGTATCCCATTAGCCTTTAAAAAATACTGGATCCTCAAAAAATGCCTGACACAAAATTCCAGAACCTGTAGAATGTGTGTGATGATGCCTAGTGGGTGGAAGATCTTGTATGAAAGGTGTTGCCTCATAAACTGTAGTATGAGCCCACTTAGGCATAGTGACAACATCAATGGGAATAGGATCCTCAATGGCATCTCTCACCTCCTCATCAATCTCCTCAAAGAAAGAATCCTCAAGATGAGATGAAGAAGAAGGAGGCATGTAATAAGATGAAGAAGCATGAGGAGTGAAGCGCTCATCAAACTGAACATATGTTTGGAAAATAACGTCATGTGTATCAGGATCTAAAATTTGATAAGCTCTCATGTCCTCACAATACCCTACAAAGATCAAGGGTTTACTCTTCTTATCCAAAGCTTTCCTTTTCTTCTTTGGCACAAAGGCCCAACCATGGCTCCCAAAGACTCAAAAACATGAGACATCTGGCTTAGTGTTGGACCAACTTCCTCTGGATTCAAATGCTCAAGTGTTCTATGTGGTGTGCGATTCTGAATGTAGTTAGCACAATTAATTGTTTCTTCCCAATAGATAAGAGGTATATCTCTAGAATGCATCATACAATTAGCCATTTCCTTCAAAGTTATATTCTTCCGTTCTGCTAATCCATTCTGTTGTGGAGTATGAGGAACAGATTGATGGTGAATAATGCCTTGAGTTGCTAAAAATTCATAAAACTCATTGTTGAAGTACTCCCCAGATTATCAGTACGAAGGTTCTTTATACAACTAGAAGATTGTTTCTCGCCCAAAGCCTTGAATACTTTGAAGTGTGAAAAAACATCACTTTTCTACTTGAGAAAATAAACCCAAGTACACCTCGAGAAATTATCAATAAAGGTAAGTGCATACTTAACTCCATTGAAAGAGGGGGTTAGAAAAACCATCAAGTCACTATGCACAAGCTCAAGTGGTGAAGAAGCTCTCTTAGACAAATTCTTAGGAAATGGATCTTGGTGTTGTTTCCCTAATGCACAGACAAATAAAACTCCCTTAAGACAAGAAACTCTAGGAATACCATCTACCATACCATGAGTTCCCAACTCCTTCAAATATATGTAATTAAGATGTCTAAATCTTTCATGCCAAATCTTACTCTCTTAATCTACATGAGAAACCAATCCTATCCCTATAGAAGAATTGTCATCAAAACCCTCAAAGTTATATAGTCTATAACTATGATCAAAAATACCTTAGGAAACAAGTGAATAAGGCTCCAACAAAGTTCTTACTTTTTCCCCTTGTGGTGTAAAAGTCGTTATTTTCCCTTGACCAGAATGACAAATTTGATATACAGAAAAAAAAAATTGTAGTGATGTTAGGAACATATAGTGCATCTTGGATACCATCACCATCAAGTTGTATATCACCTTTTCCCTCAACAGAAAGAAAGGAAGAATCTCCAACCTCAATTTTGGAAGTTGAACTCAAACCTATAGAAACAAAAGATTCATGTGATGAGAAGCACTGCAATCTATAACCCAACTGTCTGCAAGCGGTGACTAAGATCTCCCAACAACTTTAAGTGCTTTTCCGTGATGATTAGAAGGAGGTGGAGTAGAAATAGAAATTTTTTGTTTCTTAACCGCATCCTCTAAGTCTTGCATTCACCTATAACACATATGTTCTTCATGACCAATACCCTCACAAAAAGAGCATGAAAGGTTAGACTTATTCTTGGATTTAGAAGAATCCTTGGGTTTAGAGTTGTTTTCTTTTATTTTAGAAGCACTTTGAGATGGAGAAACGGTGGATTTGGTTTTACTTTTTGGTTTTTCCTTGCCCTTAGGATTATATGCAACTAATTCCTTTTGAGAGGTGGAAGACTCAAGGTGAGACAATTTGGATTCTTCCCTAGTAAGTCTTTCACAAAAAAATTCTAGGGCATTTTGAATGTGTCATCTAAGGCATCTATGCTAGAGAAAAAGGTAGAAAAAAATATTTGAAATGGTCATCTCATCTTGGATAGAATCAAGTAAACACACTCTTCATCTTTCTTATCTCTTCCACTCCCCTTCAACTGTGTCAACAAATGCTTGAACTTGGTAAGATAGTCTATAATTGTTGGAAATCTTTAGGATTAAGAGAAGTGATCTCAATTTTAATTTGCATGGCTCTCATATGATCCACTTTACCAAATAAATCCTCCAATTTCTCCCATAATTTGAAAGGAGAGTCATACTTTTCCAAATGAAACAAAATACTGTCACTTACATAAGTTCCTATCAAACCCATACACTCATCAAATTTACACCGGTACTAAAATTTCTCATATTCTCTAGTGAACACTGGTTATTCTGAAGAAGTTAAAGCTCATAATCCTTTCCGCTTAATTATTATTTCTATTCTTGGTTTCCATGTGTGGTAATTATGTGTTGTTAATTACTCAACATGATCTAATGTAGAAGTAGATGTCATCCTCAAAAAATCACCAAAAGAAAATGCAAGAACCAAGCACTGCAATAAGACCCCCAAGAAATGCAACAAGAGCCCCCCAATTTTTGGCACTTTATAATGAGTGTGTGTTATAATATGGAACTTTATAATGAGTGTGTGTTACAATATGACACTTTATAATTATAGTGCAATTCTCAAAATAAATATTTTCAATGGAAAGAGAGCAAAAAAACAAGTACTTTTGCAAAACCCGGCACTCAAAACCGAGTTACTGATCAAAAGTTACAAGTTTTTCAATATTATGCTCTGCTATTTATTTTAGTTGTCACTAAAACAGAATAAAAAGATCTTTCCTTCACCACACAAATAAAATAAAAGGGGGCTGGAGTTAAGCACCTACTTGTAGGAATCACAAGCTTTAAGCCCTCATATGATCATGGGCTAAGGACTTCAATGGGAATAAAACTTACAAACGGATGCCAATAGCAATCTCCTACTTTGATACCATAAAAGGAAAGATAACCATATCGTACCAAGCCAAGAACATAGATGCTAATCAAACACCATGATCAATAAGAGGAAATCAATTCTCAAGAATAATTTTACATAAACCTTTGCAAACAAATGAGCAGCAATATCATATATTATTATGGAACTCAATGAAATACAATGAGAATAGGCCTTGCTTATATAGGCAAGGAATAAAAATCTAAGAATCAGTCAGGGTCGTATATCAAGCCATAAATCATGGAAAGAACTAGTCATCAAAGAACTAGTCAAGACCATAGATTTAGGAAAGAACTAGACATCGAGGATTTAGTCAATACCATAGATCAAGTAAAGAACTATACCTAACAACTAGATAATATTCCCCTAATATCTAAATAAATAAAAAGAACTATTCACACACATAAGTGGGTGAGTATAAATACAATAAAGGTAAATAAATTACCTAGGTGAACATGAGCTAAGGTAAATACCTACTCTAACAACAGGTTTGTGATCATCCTGTAGTAAAAATAACCTATTCATGAAAGCAAGTGCAAGTACAAAGGTAGTTTTTCCCCATGTTTGCACTAAGGGGGGAATGTTAGGAAAACTATATTATAGTGCTCACATTATAATGTTCGAGTGAATATTATTAGTGTATATGTGAGCTTATATAGATATGGTTATAACTATGCGTACGTTGTTTAGGTTGTTTTAAAAACTTATTAATATAGTTTTTAGGAGGTTTTGGAGAGATTGTAGGGAGCTTGAAAATAGGATTTCTATATCCTATAAATATGTAACGAAGAAATAATAAATTTAATTATGTTTTGTCTATGAAAATTTGTTTCGACCACATTATTGAAAATACTTAGTAACGTAAAAAATAATTTAAAAGTATTATTCAGGAACTTGCATGGAGCAAGTTTGGTGTCATTATGTACAACATGGAAATGGTAAGGAAAGTATCTTCATCACTAATAACATGCTTCTTGGTAACCATCTGCATTTATTTCTTTAGGATTGTGCACCATGGACAAAATTATTTTCCCATAACTAAAACTTCATTATTTCAAACCAGACTTGTTATGGCCATATTATCATGGAACTCATAAAATTTCACTATGACATCCCTATCATCAAACAATTTAATTCCATTTTGGAAAAATAATAACGTGTTCATTATTTTCTTTTGATCTGCAAGATCAATGACATGGGATAAAACCTACATATACTCCTCCTTACCATCAAATGTTTTCAGGATTATACTAGATATGAGACCATTATCCCGCATTAGCTCAAATAATACCTCACACACTTGAACACCTCTATCATAATGGACACGAGAATCAATATCAAGCCTGAAAAAAACTTCATCAAATCTAGATCCATTTTTTTCTCATATGAATCAACCATAAAAGATGTATATGCATTTACGTCTTTAAATTTAACACCCACTATAACACCATATATTCTTTCCCAACCAATATTAATTTCCTCATCCTCTTTAGCCCATAAGTTCATCTCCTCACAATATGAGGTTGCATTAACCCCTTGAATCACTTTGTAAGTGTCAATGAATTTTAAATATGTTAATGACTTATGGGACATGCTTAATTCACTAAACACCGATGCTAACTTATGAGGCTTAAAGTCACTGCAGATCTCATCCATAACAATTGATCAATTTTTTTCCAATAATTTATCAAATTTCACAATCACGTATTTCATTACAGAGTTTTCATCACAATTCTTACTTATGTAGTACCTAATTACACTAATAGTGTCATTTCCATCCACATCATCAATTGATTTCCCAAAGAACCATGACCATATGTCCCTAAATAATTCCAATCCCTCCACCATTTTATGATAATTCCGTCCCAAGCATTTTAATAGGTTCATAAAACCTTTCATTGATCATTCTTTTTTTAACCTATTCTCTTAAGTCATATATCCTCCAATTACATCAAGTACATTTTTTCCATCACTGGAAACATTGGATTCACCAACTTCAATTGTTGCATCTAAATGTGCACCAATTTTATCTCCATCCTCATCTTGTCTAAAAAGGTTTAAATCTTACTTGTTATAGAGGAACACATGTTTGTATTTGGAAGACCTATTGTGAAGGAAGTTTGATGGTCAATCGTGTTCAATGGAGTTGGATGACCTATCATGGAGGGAGCTTGATGGCATGTCGTGTTGAATGGAGTTTGAATTCCTATCATGTTGAATATAATTTTATATCCTTCCATAAACAAATGTTGATGACATGCCACGTTGAATGGAGTTTGATGTTTTACCGTGAAGGGAGGTTGATGTCATTCCATTTGAGTGTATTTTTATGGCATACCATGTTGAATATAGTCTTATGACCTGTTATCAAGTGATTTTTATGGCCTGCAATGTTTAATATAGTTTGATTCCCTACCATGAAAGGAACTTGAAATAGAGTCTGAGGTAGGTTGTTCCTTAGTATCTATTTTTAACCTTTGTTAGTACTTTAACTTGAGGTAAGAGGTTGTAGTGTTTTTATTGGAAGGGTTTATTGCAATTCATATTAATTGGATTTAAAGGGTTTCCTACAATCAGGGTGTTGAGAATCACTTCCAACCATTATATTGTAATTTGTTGATGTAAGTGCAATTCTTTTTCATGTAGGTTCAATGTATTGTTGAATATTACATTGTGGGAATAAGGGTTTATGAATAATTTAATTTTCCTTTTTATTTTGTCATCTTCTTCATAAAGGGATCTATGATGCTCGTTGGTTTGTAGAATTTTCCATTGTAGAACAACTCTAGAAAATAAATTAAACTCAACTATAAGTGAAATTTAATTAAAAATATATATGATGACAAGTCAACTCAACTATAAAATACATACTTTTTGTTGTATTAAAAATGTAAATTTCATTTAAAGGATCCTTTTACAATAATAATTAAAATAAATAAATTCAAATATACACAAATCTATTATAACTCGTATAGAAAACTTTCCACATCTAGAAACTATGATTTACATGAACAAACTCTATGTTGAAGAGGCTACTAGAGAAAATGTGGGAGTACAATTGTAATAATATTATACACCATTAACACCACTCAAGTCAATTCCTCTCCATAGTAATGGACAAGATAAAAACTAAATGGGGCATGGTGCTACTCTACAAAGGTAACTTCTCCATTCTTTGGGCGTAGATATTTTTTCCAAAACATCCCATTCCACAAAATTAAACTATGTAAGATATGAAGAGAACAATTATCTTTTTCTATGGGCCACATAATAAGAACATTTATGTCATTGTGGGAATTTATTTACATCTTTGATGGTAATCCAAAATTTACATTCACATGCATATATAAATAACAATATCATTATATGCCTTTGACAAAATAGATTTCATATTACTCTTACAAATGTTAACTTAGTTCTCCACCACATGATTGGATTACTCTGTTAGAAATGAAAGTGTAAATATATTTACCTTTATGAGAACATAAAGTGATTACATTATCAATTATTGATGAACAATCATTATTTATAAGCCTACACGAGAAAACACATTAATGCATACACATTAGTTGACTAGCTAAAATCTATGCCCGGATATCTATTTACCTACCGAAAAACATAATTTTCTCCAAGTAATGTACATGATTGCACATGTAATCGCATAACGGTGAACATTTTTCTCTCCAAGGAACAAACATGGTTGCATATGTATTTGCTTACCATCTAAAATTTATGTTCGCATATGTATTAACCTGTCGATGAACATAATTTTTCTTTCTTTTTTATGTATAGGATGATCATTAATCATATATTTTAATCAAAAAATAAAAAATATAGGAGATAAGTGTAATATTTTTAAAAGAGAGTTTCGCAACATTTACTAGACGAGATCTAATGCACACAAAGAAGTGAGGAGAAATTTCAATTTATTTAATATTTGTGTAAAGTGGTCGTATGAAATAATAAGGTAAACAACATGAAATGAATTTAAAATGATTATAAATATACTTATCATAAAAAGGGGAAATTTTAATTTACTTTCCATATATTCAATTTAAATTTTGAGAGGAACTAATATCATGTAGTATCAGGTAAATATCATGTAAATATTATGTAAATATCATGTAAGTATCAGGTAAATCAATATCATGCTAAAATAATGAACCATGCATTATATTCACAATCCCAATTTAATTATTTACTATGATTTATTATTTTGTTAATATTAAGATTTATGATTTTGAAGTAAAACTATATAGGTTTTGGCTAGTAAACTCAACATTAATTCACCTCCAACCCACAACTTTTAAATTCTCTAGTATAGTTGGGGTTATTCAAGACAGAAAATGTCTCATACAATAAAAAAAATCCTCTTCTTATTCATCCAACATGGAGGGCTCAAAAAAACATAAATTTTCAACATTCATAACAAAGTAAATCCTTATGTAAGGAGGAAAATACAAGAGAAATGCATTCTTACCCACTTTTTCCATAATCTCAAATGGTCCATACCGGAGAGGCTTGACTTTATTAGCTTTTCCATGTAGCCTATCTCTGCTCAAGTACAACCATACCTTGTCTCCAACAAGGAAGGAATGCTCAGTCATGTGTTGATCATGTCATGATTTGTACGTGGCATGTGACTCTGCCAAACTCTCTTGTACCTGAAGGTATATCTGTTGAATTTTCTCAATGAACTTCTCAATGTTGTGGACCTCCAATTCCACTTTTCTATTCTCTACATGGTAATCTCAAAACAACATCAAAATTACTCTTAGGTAAATAACCAAAACATGTTTCAAAAGGAGTCTTATTAGTTGAATCATGAACTTCTCTATTATAAGAATGTTGGATATATACCAAGTTCTTATCCCAAGTCCTTGGATGTTCCCTGTTGTACCCTCTCAAGATCTGGACCAAGGTACGATTTACCACTTCCATTTTCCCATCTGTCTATGGATGAAAAGCAGTAAACCTCTTCAGCTTCGTATCCATTTTCTCCCACAAAGTAGACCAAAACTTTCCTATGAACCGTGAGTCCCTATTTGACATAATAGAATTAGGAAAACCAAATAGAACCCACACATTAGCAAAAAATAATTTAGTTGCATCACTGACCTTAATGATCTTCTTGAAAGGATATAGAATACACATTTTCCTAAATCATTCTACTATCACATAAATATAATCATGACCTCTCTTGGAAGTAGTCAAACCACTCAAAAATCCATGGAGATACTTTCCCATGGTTGGGAAGGAACTGGAAATGACATATATAACTCCAACTTCATGTTATTAGGATTGCTTGTACTTCACAAAACATAACCCCTGATGAATTTATCAACTTTTTCTTTCATGTTTGGCTAATAAACATACCTCTGTAAGTGTGTTATAGTCTTTGTCACACCAAGTGACCAACTACCCTAGAAGTGTGCTCTTCCCTCATCAACTAAACTCTTTCCCCCTTAGGCACACAAAGTTTCTCATTCTTGTAGTGAAAATCATCCTATTAGTATTATTCTTCTCTAGTTGCAAATCCCTCGCCTAGAGGTTTTTGTTGAAAAATACTAGCAAAATCCGGATCTTGTTCATAACCTTCCTAATATGCTTCACACAAAAAAGGATCAAAAAGAGTTAACGTGCCCTTAGATGAAAGAAAAGGAGGTCTAGATAACATATCAACTAATTTTTTAGTCAAACATTTCTTATATTTTATAATCAAATGAAATTGTTGTAAAAATCCCATCCATCTATAGTGTCTAACCTGTTGAAGTTTGTTTTGAGCCTGCAGATATTGGAGAGGTTGGTGATTCGTGTGATTAATAGTTTTCTTATCCATCAAATAATGTTTCCATTTCTTGACCGCTTGCACAATAGAATAAAATTCCTTATCATATGTATAATAATTTAGAATTGCACCATGAAACAATTCAGAGTGATAGTATATGGGATTACCTCCCTGAAGAAGGACATCCCCCATAGCATAGTCATTGACATTGGTTTCCACTTCGAACGGAAGTTGTAAGTTAGGTAATGCAAAAATTAGAGCATGAATAATCTTATATTTAAATGAATCAAAAGTAACATGTTATTTCCTACCCCAATCAAAAGCCTTACCCCCTGTTGTCACTGAATGTAGTGGCGCCGCTATGGATGAGAACTTCTTAATGAACTTCCTCAAATACTGAACTGCACCAACAAAGCTTCTGGTCTCGGTCAAAATCGATGGTGTAGGCAAATTTTTATTGGCCTCTATCTTAGGCGGATAAATCCTCAAGTCTCCATCTCCAACCACACGACCCAAAAAGACAAGCGACTTTTGAAAAAACTTGCACTTCTTCTCAACACTAGTCGGTTCTCCTTAAGAGTTTGCAAAACTTGATGCAAATGGTCAATATGTTCTTCAAAAGTTATGTTAAAAACTAGAATGTCATCCAAGTACACAATAATAAAGGAATCAATAAACGACCTCATTACCTAATTCATCAATCTAATGAAGGTAGTTGGTGCATTGCATAGCCTGAATGACAAAAACCAACCATTCATATAGCCCTTTTCTAGTCTTGAATGTTGTTTTCCATATGTCCTCTTCCTTGATCCACACTTGATGGTACTCAGACTTCAAATCAAGCTTAGAAGTTCATTAGAAGTTCCAATACACTTCATTAGAAGTTCCCGGTCCACTAAAACTTTTCCAATCTAGACAGATTTCTTCCAAAACTAGCTAGTGTACTCCTGCACATTCTGGACTTGTTTTTGTCTGAGATACTGCCAATATTTGGAGATATCTTCCTCGTAACAAATAGGATAAAAACAAATTTTTGGTTATCCTTTTAAAATCATCCCACTTAGTAAGCAGGGGAAGCTTCTTAACAACCAATGAATGATCATAACTTTCAAACCAAGTTAAAGCATGATTGGGCAATTTTAACCTTACAACTTGAAATCTATTGACTCTCGTTGATTTGATGCAAACTGAAATATACCTCCATTTAATCTAGCTAATGGCCTATCTACTCTGCATTCATGCCTCCATCATAAGGTTGAATCTCTATATAGGCCTCTGCTTTAAATGGAAGAGGTGTGGGAATGGAACAAGGCTACTCTTCTTCATAGTCACAAGTATCTTCTTCATGGTCTACCGGTGTCTCATTTGGAACACCAAGTTTCTCCATGACCAATCCCATGATGGACTCCAATTTACCTATGGAGAAGGAAATATTGTCCACATCCTTGGACAAACATGCCACATTTTCCTCCAACTTGTAGAAACATTCTTCTCCAGTTTCATCTACATCTTCTCTATGAGCCATGTCTTGGATTTCTTGCTTCCACTTCCTGGCAGAAATATCTGCTTCAAAAGGAATAAGGATACCTTCATCACTTTCTTTTCCCTTTCAGGTAAGGGGCATCTAATTGTAATCTCAACACAAGTTAACCACGCAAAAACTGAAATTTTAACTTCTCTAATACCAATATGATCCGTAAACTACCTTTTCCCACAATTAACAGATCATATTTAGTGATAATTGAATGGAAAATGACTAAGTTCCCTTTAACCAATATAATGTGTAAGAAATAAACACAACTATATTGCAAATTAAGGGAACAAAAGAAAAGGAGACACAACAATTTATCCTGGAGAACCCCAAGGTGGGAAAAACTCAAGTGTGTAAGAAAATTGCTTCCCTCTCACTATGTAATTCTCCAAAATACAGATCTAAGTACCAATAAATGAACTTCAACAAGGATTCTTCACTCCTCTTTGTATTTGTTTACTTACAACTCTCAACCAATAGTAAACTCGCTCACAATTAACAAACAAGAAGGAACTCCAACTTCTCCTCTTTGCTCACATTAGAATCCCCTCAAAATCACTTGCTAGAATGTTTCTACAACCTTGTATTTATAGTTACTTTTCCCAAGGTCGAATGGAAAGACAAACCAAACTGTTTGGAATCTCAAACATTTGCAACTGTTGAGTTTCCCGAATTCTAAAGCCATCGAGGACAGAACCACCAATGAAAACAAAGTGGCGATTATGCAACCGCTATGGAGGTAGTGCAACTGCCGGCCCCAGTAACCGGTGGTTACACAACCTCCGCTCTGTGAAGAACGGCGGTTATGTAACCGCCGAGGCGGTTGTGTAACCGTCGCCTATAAAATCCCCTGAACAAAACAATGATGGCCTGAAACTTCAATTGAAGGTGTCTGGATCACCCTCAACCTGATTGGACCATCTCCTGAAGAAAGAATAAGCTGAGAATCTACACTGCAAGAATCAAAGATGGAGAATACATAGAATTGGGTATTTTCATATCCATTTTTGGATCACACATATTGAATCAAATTGACGACATTATCACTGAGACATTGAGATCATTTGCCCCATCGTGGCTAGTTATCCATAGTACTTTGATTACATATCATTTTCCTACTCTCCTCATGTATGTATGTATATATACCCAAATACCATAAAAAATAGTACCCAACTACCATCAAAAATCGTGTGTGTGTGTGTGTGTGTGTGTGTGTGTGTTGAATTGGTTTTATACATTGATAAAATCATACAAAATGGCTTTGACCCATCTAAAATATAACTCAATGTGCATGCTAATATCTGTTAGGAATTATTTGGTTTAGTGCTCACATTTATGCATTTATGTGAGATAATTATATATATTTGAGAGGAGTTGATAGTTTAGTTGTCATGTTATTTATAATAATATGCATTTAGATTGTGTCTTGTTTAAACAACTCACCTTATATGGTGTTTTTAGTTACCGGAGTTAGAATAGGAATCCTATATTTTAGGATATCCACTCCCTATATATTTGTATAACATCCTGTATGAAATCAATTAATCAATCAATCAAGAAGTATTGTTTTTTTTGTAAATCTCGTACCAACCTTTCATTTTGGTATCAAAGCAATATTTCTCCTGCCCTGTGATGGTAGATTAAAGTGTCTGAAGGGGCAACTTTCTGCCCCGTTTTATGTTTCATTTTGCAGTTTCGCACACTTTCTAATATTTTACCGTGCTTGTAACTTCTACTATTCTACATTACATACTTGTTCATCCATATGTCCTGTGGCATCTCTCCCATAGATCTAGTCTCTGTGCATTCTATCTACACGGCCCACGTCTTTTTTTTGGTAGCATATCTACTTGTAGTCATTTTCATCGTGTTGATCAAAATCTAAGAAATTATTGCATACATCCACAAGCCCTTTCCTTGTGTGGATATTTCTCGCTAGCATTGAATTTCGACCACGTCTCTATTTTAAAATTTGAAGGTATCACCAACTGGTTTCTAATCTATGCGTGATAGTGCAGTTTAGACCGATGCGAACCTGCATAGGGATAGCCAGGGACTATTGATTTATCATCTGATCTCCCAGTTTGAATATGCAGTTCTATTTTTTGATCTTCATCGAAGGTTTCTAATTCTCAATTGCTACTTGCAACGACTCCTCCATTTTGTTAGCATGTTACTCTCATTGATAGTGGATTAGGAAGCCCGCGGATTAGCCTCTCGTGCAGGTTGTCTCCACATCTATCAGATCTGTTTGTACATTCAGAGAATAACACGAGAATACAAGTTGTGTAATGCGTTGAGATCGTTCATCAAGTCGTCTAACCCCTTCATAAACATCCACGAGTTGCAGCAGCCGCAGTATCTCCATTTTGATCCACGTGTGCTCAGTTAATAGTGGTCTTTAATAAACTCAGGTTTTTGCATATTGTTTGTTTTTGAAGTTTTTTTTAAGTAGTCCTATGTATTAGTTTTTAAAATGTAATAGTGATATCAGTAGTGTTGTGTCCATTGTTTAGTCATGTTAATATTGGTTGAATTCGTCAATACGTTAAAAATGTCATATGAGTGTCATTTAAAGTCATAGTTAAAGTCATTTTGTATTATAAAAGTATCAGTTTATAATCACAAGAGTCATATTTAACAATATAATGCCTATTTCATGCAATATTGTCGAAAGAGTCAATTAATTATAGATTATTTTGTTGTTATTTGTCCACAGTTCTATTACAAGAATCATTGTGAGTCATTTATTAAAAGAATGTCTATCAAAGTCTAAAAATGGCAATAAAGTTGCTATCTCTTGTTGTTATTGTCAAAATATCTTGTCTAGTATTATGTAAAAGTGTCAAATATTTGTAAAAATAACAAAAAATTGTCTTACGGATGCATTTTCGGTGGTATCCAACGTTCGACTGAGGTATGTAAAATTGAGATTCATCATCAAATTCGGTTGAGCTAACAACATGATATTGGAGGACGGAGGCATCAAAGGTTGGAGGTCAATCAACGACCTCTCGTCAATCACCAACGACGGGGCCACATATCAGTTGTGGTGACATTTTAGTGGTGTGATTATTTAGTTTCAGTATGCTTTCCGTTGTGTTTTTCAGAATTCCAATTTCAGTGTGCTTCAATTTGCAATGTTCCTATTTGAATAAGTGGAAATTTCACATTGAGGGGGGAACACAATCCAATGTTCCATTTCTATTTTTTAGTTTGTGTGTATGAGCAACAAATTTTCTTATGTTGTGAAATGTGATGAGGGCTAATAATAGTACTTGGCACATCATGATGTGGTTGTAGGTAAACCACTTGAAAACCTTCATTTTTGGTTCGTGGTGCTCCAGTTATAAAACCACCATTTTTGATTCATGGTTAGCTGCTAGAAAACCATACAACAAGTTTGTGATCATCCTACAGTAAAATTCACCTAATCATGAAAGCAGGTGCAAGTACAAAGGCAAGTTTTCCCCATGTTCGCACTAAGGGGGGAATGTTAGGAATTATTTAGTTTGGTGCTCACATTTATGTACATTTATGTGAGATAATTCTATGTATTTGAGAGTTGTTGATAGTTTATTTTTCATGTTATTTTTAATAACATGCATTTATATTGTGTTGTGAGTTGTTTAAATAACTCACCTTATATGGTGTTATTAGTAATGGGAGTTAGAATAGGAATCCTATATTTGAGGATATCCACTCCATATATTTGTATAACATCCTATATGAAATCAATTACTCAAGAAGCATTTTTTCTGTAAATCTCATACCAACCTTTCAATATCTTCGCAATTTCCCGGATACTTTGCCCACCAGACGAAATGATCTCATTGAATCTCCAGTCGTCGGTATTATTGGATCCACAATCACTGCAATGTCCTAGAAATCTAACATGGGGTCCATGATCTCATGGTCGGCACTCTCAATTAGGGAGTGTCACTCATCCATCATCCACTCTACAAAACCAAAAAAATGACACATCACTCACAATATCACATACATTTATCAAAAATCATCTAAATAACATATTATCACTCGTACATGGTTGTCGAGGTCTCTCCGTAGCGGCCTCTTCGTCTCCTCAGCCACCTAATACCTCCTTATCCTCATCATCACAACGAAATCTAGCTCCTACATAATGGGTCCACTTGTCCCAGGGCACTAAAATCATATCCCCTCTCTGTTGTGGTATGAGCCTCTATCTCAAATGCACGGCCATCTATACTCTGATTGGCGTCAAATATATTTTTCTGGGTTTTCGCATCTTATGCTCTTTGATCCATAATATTAGTTGTCATGCTCCTCCTCTGGTACTCGGACCCTCTCCGATTGTACCCCCGACCTATGAAGTCATATCTCAGATCCCACCTCTGAGCCACTAACCACTGTAATTTTTGGCTAGCCTTAAGCATACTCACCATGCTTTCGTTATCTCTAACCATGTGTGAGGTTGTAATGCTGGTACCCTCATCTCTAATCTTGTTACATGTATTGTGCTTAGGAAAATGCATAGCATGTTATCATCATATGTATTTCTCCCAGTAACCCATATGGAAAATGTTATCCACTCTATGGTATCTAAACTCAAATCACAATACATGCAGGTACCACCAATCGGTAAGCCCATAATTTCATATACATCCTCTAATGCCAGTGTCATCTCCATGGTCTCTAACCTGATCCACCCTCTAAATTTTTTTGGATCTGGTATCTCATGCATCCACAAACATCTATAGTAAATTCATATCCAATGGTATCTGGGGCATTTGTATGATGCCCCCAAAACCCCAACCCTGTAACTGGGTCACTGCTGCATGTGACAATCCAGAAATCATCCCACTGAGCCATTATACATCTACACTCTGCCATAGGCAAAGCATGTACTTTGCCTACATGTACACAGTGACAACAAGCAAACATCAAAACTCTGAAAAGTGAAAAAACAATTTAGATTGAAAAACTCAAAGCATGCAACCTATTCTAATAACCTCCCTACGCCATTGGCCCCTTGCTAGACACCATCGGCCCCATGGTAAAAATTATCATCCCTTTTGCTCCCTCTTTCCCCATCTCAACTCCATTGTCCCTTCTATTACAAAGTGGCCGATGGCGTTTGGCCAAATCATGGTCCCGACTTTTAAAAAATTGACTTTACAAATGTAAAAAACCACAAAATAAAATTCAAAACCCTCCCAAACCCACTTGTATTTCATCCTAACCTACCTGATGACATAAGTTTGACTAATTTTTACGCTCTAATTACTCCAAAAAAACTAAATATCTAAATTACACCTAATCTACTCAACAGAAATAAATGCAACAACTTACCTGTGGTTGAGCACTGCCACATGCTCCGCCTCTTCGTCCTCCATCGCCACCTCATATTCATGCCATGACATTGAAATACATCTCAAAATTGGAATTCCATAGCTTAGTTCTCTCAATTCCAAAAAAAGTAATAACCAAATCATAATCAAAATCAAAGTCACTATATAAAACTTAAATTTCTATTCAAATTTAGTCGCAATCAACCTAAATCTTGAAATGACTGGCATTTTTGCTCCCAAACTCCACAACACACATTGTTCATTTCATCTTAAATGTAATCTCATGACATTTAGTTTGACCTATTACTCGACTATCTCTGACGATTCTTAATTTTCACCTATTTCTGACACCATATCATCATATCAACATCACGATATCGCGACATCTATCCAATGTACCCCTAGCTAGGTGATTTATGCCTTATTTTACTAATGATCCTCTAGTGTTTCATTTCAGTTTTACTTCTCTATGGTTCTTGGAGCATGGATTATGCATGTGCATGGCAAGATGAGTGATACTATCAAGTACGCATTGTGGGTATATTTCATTTCAGCTTGTCCTTTCATCATTCCTTTATGCAATTATTATTAGTACCAGAGTTATAGACTGTCTTTTCCGTTGACCACCCCATGTTGTGCTATTGCGACACGCAGTGATCAATGGTTGGGGCATATGTATACACCTAAATTTTCACTTTTCATCTTTCATACATGTTACTAACAATTTCCTTTGTGCAAATAATGGTCACTTATGCATCTATTTCTAGAGTGGGTACCTTAAGGGGTCTGTCGAGAATGAGGAATGGTTATTCATGTAATCCTTATGGGTTAGATACAATACACACACAGAGTTTCACTATTTGGTCTTAGCCTTAGTTGTCCTTACATTAGTCATCCTTTTCCATTTAGGTCTCACACACATTGCATTCATGATACTTTGTTTGCATCCCATCATCTTGGCACCCTTTTCATCCACTTATTTGATCCATGACACCTATTTTTACTTCACATTACATTTTATCATCTATGGACGACACAATCACCGTGGGTTATTGTGTCGACATTTGATTTTTCCCTGGCCGACACAATCACCCACAGGCGATTGTGTCAGGTATATATATATAACACTTGATAGACAAAGAAAGGATTTTATAATCATTCAAACTACAATTTTCTCTTATCTTTTGCATCATCTTCACATTTTCTTGCCTAACTCTTGGTTCATCTTTCATCTTGTTTGGATTGGATTAGATACTCTTCTTAGTGGATGATTGTTTGCACTATTAGGTCACCTAAGTGAGTCTAGGACATGAACAATGTTCCCCTTCTCTACCTAATAGTGATTCTCTCTTGGTGCGCTACTTCTTTCGAGAGATAGATGCATTAGTGACCAACCTATAGGTACAAGGTGAGTTCTCTAACCATATTTTTTCATTTTACATAAATAAGTTCATTCCCTTTCCCCATTGTGTTATGTTAGCTTAGTTTTACATATGTTTGGATGTTAGTCAGCATAGTACTCTTATTAATAATCAGCTCCTTAGTTATCATCACTTTCATTTCAGTTATATTCATTGTTGATCCATACCTTTCGACACCCAACTATCGATATCTCAGTAGGGTTTCTTCCTCTATCTTGAGCTCGGACCTTGGAAACCCTAGGTTGACTTAGTGTAGGGATTACTGCCCTCTAGATCTGTAATCCTAGTACTCATTGTATCCCCTTTAAGTCTACCCCTTGTATGTTGGTACATGTGTGTTTCCTACTCGTTTCCTTGATACTCTAGTAGAACGAATGATTTAGGAGTGCAAGTCATTGAGACACATCTTTAGCCCACATACAAAATGATTTTAAATAATTTACATTCAAGACATAATATGAGAGATGGTGTAGCATAAGTTTTCCCTCTTCATTTTCATAAACCAGATTCATATGGAAAACTTTTTGCATACTTTATGTCCATGAATCATTCAAATGGATAATGTAAAGTTTGGGATCATCGTCGCAAGAGTCCAATCATGTCAACTCAAGGTTTATTTTGTGAGACTCATGAATAACTCTAAAGATAACTACATCTTGTCAACCATTTTCGCCATCTTTAAGAAGAGAAACAATATCAAATGTTGGTAGACTTCCCTTCATATAACAGTTACAAAGAGCACAAAGATGGTACAAAATGGGCTTCTCATTTCCTTCAATTTTTGAATCATTGCTAATGGAAGATGAGATTTTATTATCAAAGGAAGATTTAGGGTCTCACAATGAGGTTCTTAACTTCTTTTATTGCTATAATTATTCAAAAGGAGTAGCATCATCCTCAATCTCATTAGTAGCCACAAATGATGAATATTTGACAATTCCAAATTTAGCAACAATGCCAATTTCTTGTGATTTATTTGTATGTTGATAAAATCTTCAAGAGTGGCATTATCTGGAATCTCAGCACCTTCAACTCTATCGTAATTACTAGCATAGCATTCTACACCAAATCAAAGTGCTTCCTCAACAACTCCATGTGACAGTTGAATGTTTTTTTAGGGTAGCAATTGATGTTGTTCTAAATTACTACCCATGACTAATCACAAGCAAAGAGTAAAATTTAGTCATTACGTAAAGGATCTGGTTAAAAATTCACTCATGTTCATTTTTTCCCAAATGAAGAAATAAAACATTAAAAAGGAATATGAAGTTAAAGAAAAGTACCTCAATGAATTAATATATTCAATCAATTAGGTGTAATATTTAATTTAATTTGTAAAAATTCAAAATGTTGGAAAATGTTAAGAAATGGAACTGGGTGGGAATTGAAGAGCAACTATATTGTGTTTTTGTAGTAGACAATTGGTCAACACAATGGCAAAGCATTGTTGTGTATGATAGGATGAGTGATGAACACAATGATAATTTTGTTGTGTTTGAATAAGACAACCGATGAACATACTTAAAGTTATTTTTTATGTTTGTATAAGATGACCACTGAACATAATACATAATTTATGGTTTTTTAAATCAAAAATTTGGCAACACGACGTATCAAAAAAAAAATTGAACATTGAGATATACCTAGAATAAAAATAACATTAGTTAATCTCTCGCTATGGAAATCTACATTAAACAAAAACCCGGTATTGCCAAAATTAAATTTTACATCCACGAAAATGAAAACAACCAACAAATGTCACAACATGCCTATGGATATGAAAATCTACATTGGCTTTGCAATTTTGGTGCACATATGCTATGGGTACATTGTTTTTAGTTTTGGTTTTTTTTTGTTTCGAAATTGTTTTATTTGGGAGATTAATTTACATTTTTTTAAAAAACATGACGACATACTATAGAAACTGACATCTTAATATTTAATGCTCGAGTTCAGGTATGGTTGACGGAAATATTTTCTTATTGAAATTTGCTATCAAAAAGTAACATGAAATAATATTTCATTTAATTTATTGAATAAGAGAGATTCTAGGGTGGCTAATTTCTTATGTGAAGAAATCCATGTGTGGATTGAAATGATTTACAAGGATGTAGAATCAAAAGTTTGATAGGCTTGCGTAAAATCTTGGTCTCGTGCACAGTGAGGCAAATCCTCAAGTGTACTTCAAATAAGAAGGAAATAAATTTATCATCATAGTGCTCTGTGTTGGGGACATGCTACTAATTTTATATTACAAGGAAATGATCGAGAAGGTAAAGTCTAATTTTTCTATGCAATTTGACTTGAAATGTATCGGTGCTACAAAATTTATTTTGAGCATGGAAATTGTGTGAGATAATGCAAAAAGGACTCTCTAGTTAAATTATAAGAATTATATTAAGATATTTTTGGAAAGGTTTAAAAGGTAAGACAATAAACCCATTAGCAAACATTTCCCAGTTGGTCAAAAACTCTTGGTTGTACAATGTACAAAAAATCAAGAGTAGTTAAACAAAATGGTTTGGGTATCATATGTTAGTGCAGTGGGAAGATTTATGTATGCAATTGTTTTATTAAGACCTAAAATTGTACATGCAATGGGATTTGTTAATATATACATGAAAAATCCCAAGCAAGAACATTGGACTACAGTGAAGAGGATTTTCATATATTTGTGCCAATCGTTTGGTCATTTGATTTTCTATAAGGGAAATCTTGGTGAAAGAAAGGTATATATTTTACATGGTTTTTTGGACTCTAACTAGGGTGTAGATTAGGATTTTCACATATCCACTACTGGGTACAAGCTCAATTTTTTCAATGGAGCGGTAAATTGCTTGAGAAAATGTCAAGCCAGTGTTATGATTTTGAACACTAGAGTGAAGTATATGGCAACTATTCACATAATAAAGGAAGAAATGTGGCTTAAGAGATTGTGTTTCGCAATTTGGTTCATACAAGGAATGGTGAGGATACATTGTGACTCATAGAGTGTGATTTATCTTGTAAATAACCTTAAGTATCAAGTACACACCAAGAACATTGATGTTCAACATCAATTTATAATAGAAATAAAGGAGGAAAGTGTATTACTAAATAAGGTGGAGACCAATCTAAATTTTGTAGATTCATTGAATAATGCAGTGACTATTGAGAATTGTATCTAGTGTAGGGAAAATATGGGCTTAGAATCCTAAGTATGTTGAAGAATGAGTTCATACTCCCTCTATGAAAAGTATTGAACAAGTGGGAGAATGTTTCAAATTTACAAATTTGCATGGTTTTACGAAAGGAATATTGCATAGTAGTTTGATTACGCAAATACTAGTGGGTAATGGTTGGATTGAGTAGCACTGTGTAGCTCATGTGCAAAATGCAAGAGCTGTGAATAATTATGTACTTCATTTATAAGCATGCATGAAAGACTGTGGGTACTTGAGTATTACGAAAGATACTCTAAAGGCATGTAAATGTAGTGTAAATGGTGTAGGGTTGGTGTAAGACTAGTTCATAGTGGGAGCTATGTTATGGTGAGTATAAGAGTGGTGCAACATTGGATAGTGATAGCCATGGATAAAGACGGTTATAGATAGTGATTATCATGTGTTTTCAATAACATTTTAGAGGAATGGAGGAGCAAAGAGATGTGTTAAGGATGAATAGGTGATGGTTATAGGGAATCTATGGATTATCTATTATTCTAATCATGTGATTTCTCTAAATCATGCCTTTATTTTAGATTACACTAATTCCTAGGAGCTAATCATGGAAAGTGGCTATGACAACTATTTTGGGGCTATTGTTTTGTTATAAATAAAAATTGAGTCTAGGATGAGGATAATAAGGTGTATGTGATTTAGTGTACTCAGCGTGCACTAAGTGTTGAATACTATAAGGTAATGTAAGAAAGTATTGTAGTTACACAAATGGTTGTGCAAGGACTATTGAAGTATTTCAAATGAAGTATTGTTCATATCTTGTTGTATTTTTAGGATAGATTAAGTGCAATAAGAAAGATATTTATTGCTAGGTTTATTACCCAAAAAGGTTTTTGAGGATAAACATGTGTTTTATTAATTTTTCATCATGTGTTGTTTTAATATTCATGTATGTTTATTATTTATTTCAAATTAGATTTATTTTTTTAGATTGGGTTTACATGGTTTTGTGTTTTAATTTATCCCAACACACTCTACATTATTTAATACATCTACTTAATTATGTGGCTATTTTATTTTATGTCTCTCAAATTATTTAAGTTGGCTACTTACTCATACAAATACTAACCAAAATAATTTTATTGTCACCCATATCAACCTACTATTAAAAGCATATCTAATACAGGAATTCAAGTGTGTTATCTAGCCATTTGATAAAGAAAACTCAATGAAAGCAATATAGATGCATGGAGTACAGTTCGTTACTTATATAATTGGGTTGTTATGCAATGTCATCAAGAAAAATCTCTTATGATTGAAAATCTATACATAATGCTTCCGCAAGGCATGAAATCACATAGACATCAAAATTTTCACTTAACTAGAAAATATGTCTATTTAAAGGTAATAGTTCCTAAACTTTTATTTTGCACCTCATATATTCCTCTTTACTTCTCATCCTTAATCCCATGACAACCCATTTTTTCATCTTTGATTCTCATTTGTATCCTATGTCGGTATGTGCACAAATTATAACTCGAATGTTAGACCTTTGATTCTCATCATTATACTAATGACAACCCATGTATTCATCTTCAATTCCCATTCTTTCATTTCCAAACTCCCCACACCACCTTTATGCTCAATACATGTCCTATGTTGGCATGTGCACCATCTAGGACTCAAACCTTGGACCTTCCATGAACACAACAGGTGCTCTTACTACTCAACTACTAACCCTTTATCTAGTTGTTAATGTGGATTTCTCCAAAGTCCTGTGTAACTTATTATTTTGCATCATTCCTAAAATATATCATGCACGACAGGGTATTTTAGGATTTCTAATGGGAAATACTCGTTGTAAGTGCCTCCATTCATCCCCACGTTATGAGAAGCCCAAACATGAGTAAACTACCACACACACACACACACATGTAGATATGTGTGTGTGTGTGTGTGTGTGTGTGTGTGTGTGTGTGTGTGTGTGTGTGTGTGTGTGTGTGTGTGTGTGTGTGTGTGTGTGTGTGTGTGTGTGTGTGTGTGTGTGTGTGTGTGTGTGCATGTATGTATGTATGTATGTATATATACATACTTGTGTGTGTGTGTGTGTGTGTGTGTGTGTGTGTGTGTGTGTGTGCGCGCATACATATAATGCAATAGCCAACTCTTTTCCTAATTTTTTGCTTACACATAATTTACTTGTCTTTTCTTTCATCTTGTTGTACATGTAACCATGTGACCCCATAGACTTAACCAATTTTATAACCTTCATATAGGGTGGTGCGGGATGGAGGGCTCATGTATTTACGATCATGGTAGAAAGAAAATTTAGGGACCTCCAAATCTTGTTTCACTCCTTCATGAGGAATAATTGAAGTTAAATAAAGGTCACTCTTAAGAAAGGAAATAATTAGGTGTATGAAACCCCCCTTGTGGAATCCCATACAGAGATTTTTTTTCCATTTACCATACACATTATTCAATGAGGTGTACATACCCCACCTACTTTGGATTTGAATGTACCTCCTACAAGCAATACACACACCTTGACTATTAGGCCCACTCACAATGTACAATAGAACATTGATTGTTATATGATCCAATTTATACTTTGGCATTTTCATCTTCTAGGATTTCCAAGCCAAATATTACACTAAGAAAATAGGTTCAACCCATTAAATTGCATATGCACAAACTCGTGAAGATGAATGGTCTGTGTTTTGTGAGGGTTTTGGTGAGGTGATAAATCTTAGGATCATATATATGAGTGGATTTGAAGTATGGAGTGGGAATTGGTTTGATTGCATGTTATAAAAATGCCCCATGAAACCTAGAAGATCTCACACAAGTTAGAAGAAATTTGTGATCCCAAATTGTGATAACTCTTATTGAACTCCAAGAGAATTTGGAAGCAACTCACATATATGAGTGCCTTTGAACAATGGAGTGGGAATTGGTTGGACTTCATGTCAAAAATATTACCTTGTGAATCCTAGATCTCGCGCAAGTTCAAAGAATTTTGTGATCCTGAATCACGATAACTCTTGTTAAACTCCAAGAGAATTTGAAAGCACATATTATGGCCTTAATATTACTCTTATGATAACCCATTTATTCATCTTAAATTCTCATTCTTTCATTTCCAAGATCCTCGCACCATCTTTATGCTTAATTTATGTCCTATGTTGGCATGAGCCCTAACTAGGAGTCTAACCTTGGACCTTCCATGAACATAAGGAGTTTTTTACCACTAACCTACTACACTCTATCTAGTTGTGACTGTGAATTTCTCCACCATCATATGTAGCTCTTATTAGTTTGCATCGTTCCATAAAATCTATCTTTTACAATGTGGTATTTTAGGGTTCCTAATGGGAAACATCTTTGGAAATGTTTCCATTCATTGCCACATTACGGGAAGCCCAAACATGATTTAACACTACTAAATATATGTATGAAACAATAGTGAAATCCTTTCCTACATTCTCGTCCACTTGCAAACAATTTACTTATCTCTAATTTCATGTTGGTGTACATGTAACCACATCACCCCATAGAATTAAGCAATATGATCAGCATCATATATCGTGTTAGGGGATGAAGAGCTTGCATATTTATGATCATTATGTAATGCCCCAATTTTGGTGACCCAAAATACACACAACCATCTATCCAGTAGAAATTGGGTAAAAAAAATTGATAAGAAAATTATTAAACAAAAATGAATGTCATTACTCCACATCATTTAACCCACTACATATGTACTATGCAGACCATGGTAATACTTACACCACTCTCCTATTGTTTGCATGGATAAGAGTAGTTAGGTTTAGTACATCCATCATCACCACACAGAGGAATGAAATACCGATGAGTTATATTTGTGCAATCGTTAATCCCTTTATATGTCACACCATAGCCTCATTATGGGGGTAACAAGCATGTTGCGCAGTACAAAAGTTTGATTGCCTCACTTAAGTCTCAAACAAATCATTTTTGATATATTTGCACCATAAACCTTTTTTCTTTTTTTTTTGAGAATTCCACAACGGTGATATAGATAAACTACTAATTGTACATCATTAACATAACCAATAAATGTGAAATAAAACTCATATTGTTGTTTATGCGATATACATTAATTCTAGTATTGTGTGATTTCACCATTATTAAGGCAACTTAGTTATCCAATGAGGGTGAATAAAATTATCTAAGTGACAATTTCTCTCAAAGATAACTCGAATTTATTTTATGTTTATTCTTTATCATCAAGCTTATAAGTGAAGTGTGGGATGAACCAAAATGTCAATTTTTGCCAATGGAGTTGTTAAGAAAATTACGATTTTTTTAATTTTATTTTTATTTTTAAAAAACAATTATTTATTTATTTATTTTTGTGGCATCTTGTTATCACGTAGCTCTATAACATTTTCTGAGTTAACAAATATAAATGTAACCCTTTCTTTTGCTACTCTATTCACGATTACTTAAATTTATAATCAAACAACCAATTCCAAAACATAGTCACTCATTAATATTTAAGGATTAATTAAAAATAAACAATTTAATTTGGACTTATCCCCTAACACTCATAAAATCACTTTGGACTTGTCCCCTAACACTCATAAAATCATTTTAAGCTAGTTTAATTTGTGTGTGGAGTCTAATTTATTATTTTCCAAATAAGAATGGAGGAGGAAAACCCCCACTTGCCCATCAAAATTTAAATGAATCACTTTAATGTACTGTTATCCAAAATTCACCCCTCAAGGTAAATTTGATAACATGCATCAAATTCTCAAGTCCCAGGCAAATAGATTGAGTCAGGGCAAAAATTTCATGTTTCTAGGGTCCCCTCATATTTTTCTAACTCCCCTGTCCAAGTAGAAGAGAGCAAGTTCTGAGGAAATGTGAAAAAATTGCAAAAACAAGCTCGGGCCAGAAAAAATCATGAAAAATGGCTAAGTCCTAGTCCTCACAACAGTTGGGACATTTGGGACAAAAGGGCGCGAACCGGCCGAAAGGCCGCCAGGCGGTCTGCACAGCATTTGGGACATTTGGGACAAAGGGATGCGCGGGACGCGGAAATCCGAACTGGCCGAAAAGTTAAAAAATTGACTAACTGTTGAAACAGGCAGTCTAGGACATCCGGGCAAAAAGTACGCGAACCGGCCGGATCGGCCGAAATGAGTCAAGGCAGCCCGGAACAGTTGGGCTGAAGGTACGCGAAGTACGCAAACCGGCCGGATCGGCTGAAACAGGGAACTTCAGCATTGGGACATTTGGGACAAAGGGACGCGCGGGACGCGGATAGCCGAAGGAGCCGAAAGCCAATCAAATCGCGCCACGTGTTACCGACAGAAATGGGACATGGAAGCCCATTTCGGGCGGTTCGGAAGAATTTGTCCCATTCAGCACTGGGACATTTGGGACAAAGGGACGCGCGGGACGCAGAAATCCGAAGCGGCCGAAGGCAGAGGAGAAAAGTCAACATTTGACCCGTGGAACTTCAAACGGCCATAACTTTTGACTCCGAGCTCCGATTTTCACAAAATTGGACTTTCTGGAACGAGCACGACGTCCTCTACGCCACAAAAAACTGGATTTCTTATTTTTAATGAGGGTAGATATATTTAAATAAAAGAAACATATTCGGCTCCAGTCAGTCAATGCTCATTCCCGTCAAATAACAGAAAACGCCTACCAGACCTAAAATAGTTGCCCGCACTCAGAAGGCCATAACTTTTGCATTTCTCAACGAAATCGCACAAAATTGGTACCGTTGCAATCGTGGTTCCAAGCCCGACGCATAGCAATCAAGAAATTCCACATTTGATCAGAAATTGATTGATATTTTTAAGAAAACGTGGCCGGGTTCAGAACAGTGTTTTATTTGGTAGTTGGGAGTGCAATTAAGAGGCATGGTCATCATTCTTTCTCTACTGCAGCACATGGGACAGTATGGGGAGCCTTTTGCAAGTAATCTATAACCATTTCACTCAATTTAATGCCTCTTACAGGTGGTTGAAGGACAGATTTCGAGATTTCCATTTTCCCTTCTCTTCTCCTTCTCATTTTTTCTATAAATTGGAGTGTTGGGCTCATTGTAAAAGAGAGAGTTTTTGGGTAGCAAAGCTCTGCCAAAATTGCTTTGTGAAGCCAGTGTGTTTCAGGCCCTTGTAGTGGACTCCTTGCATGGTGATCCAGGCCCTTATCTTGTAATAGATCGAACTGTGCATATCATGAAGCAATAAAATACCAGTTTGTGGATGTATCTTCCCCTGCTGTGTTTTCTTGCATCCTTCTTGCCCCTTTGATCTTTCTATAAGAATATTGTGTCTATTATTGTGTTCTTGCAGGGATTCATTATCATTGTGTATGCTTGGAATATTATTGTGAATGCATTTTGCTAGATTATGGTGAACTTTCATCACCTCTTCTAGTGTGCACTTTGCCTCTGTATTTCACACATTTGGAGACTACTCTCACATCCTCCTTTTCTGGTGTATCACCGCTTTAGTGTAAGCTTTCATTTTATGCATTCTCTTTCCCTGGTCCCTTGGAATTCTAGATTAGAATAGCTAGTTTCTCCTGCATTAGAGTAGATTGTGGCAGGTAGTTTAGGAGCAAGAACCAGCTTTCTCTGGAGGTCTATCTCAAGTAGCAAGTCCCACAACTTGGAGATAGTACCCATGTTATCCAATCACACTGTGAGTTCAAGTATATGCATAGGGGTGCTATGATTCAGTGATAACATGTACTTGTGGCATATTCCAAAATAAAAGGCAGCCATACCACCCTCGATTCTAGGAATTTCTATAAAAAAAAGCCCTAACCTCATTTTATAATTTATTTGTGACTTTTTATTGTCATTTCTTTTCTCTTACTCATATTTTTTTCCTAGGTTTTTTTTGGAGTGTACAAGGGCTCAAATAGAGGATAAAATTTGATTTGAGGGCTTAACATAATTTCCCTTACGTTAATCAAATTAGGAGATTCAAAGCAAAAGTGTAAGTCTTCTTTGTAATTATAGGGTTTCTTTCACACTTTTCAGTTAGAGGATATGGTTGAATAAATTTGTAGGAATAAATATTTATTTGTTTTTGTGTTCTTTTATTTATTTATTTATTCATTTCTTTAGTCTAATTTCATTCCTTTCTTTGTTTAAAAAAAAATTAAACTTGAATCTTTGTTTGGTTACTTGCAAGGTATTTGAGAATGAGAGAATATTTATATAAATTTTTGTGAGATGTTTAGTTTAATAAATATTTTTCTTTTATTTATTATTTTTCTTTTCATTAGGGTTTTACGGCCTGTTCGGGGTGTTAGTATTGGAGAGGACAGGTTCTGTGTATGAAAAGGGGGCTGGGCGGTCAAGTAAGAGCTATAGTGACACCAAGGTTGTGGGCCAAATGGCCAAAGTAAAGTGAACCCATATGAAACTTAACCATGGGGAGACGGCATATATATATAACACCAAACAAAAAAAAACTTTTTCAAAATGCCTTTGGAACTTACAGAAAATGATGGGAGGGTTTTCAAAATGGATGTGAAATTTATATGCAGGTTTGATGGTATTCTACAAGTGGTCTCTTTAAAAATATAGTTAATTAAATGCAAAGTAAGATTGGATCATCATGCTCTAATATTAGTAATATATATATATATATATATATGATTTCATAAATATATAAAACCATATAAATATTTATATATGTGTCTTAATCTATTATTATTATTATTATTAAAACTTATATTAATAAAGACAAGTAAATAGGATAAAGGAGGAGGCATCAAGATAACACTGATTATCTTTCTTTTTTATTTCAATAAATTACACAAAGGAAAAGAATTTCGCATTAACAAGAAAGGCCTATTACATACAAGATTTATTTTTTCTTTCAACCTACTTGGTGCAAGAAAACATCGAGGTCTTCAATCTAAAACTAAGCATCATACATTTCTTCTTTTCTTATAACTTAAAGAACACTCCAGTTTAAAATGCAAGAGTAATAACAAGTAGGTCTTCACTACATTACAACTTTAATTTACATTTCTCCTCCTTTTACAATTTAGAAAGACACCAAATAACTATTAAAATACAAGGATATTACAATACAAGATTTCAATCAACACTTGTTTGCTCAAACTACCATCACATCCCAAGATGGGAGTTTTACAAGGAGAGTTTACAACATAATTTTACAATAACCAAGTGAAAACCAAGTGATAAAATTTTCCCCAAAAATGGGAAACAACATGACAAAGTCTCCATGTATTCACCATCATTCTTTAAGCTAAGAATCTGCATGTTTTCACTTCCAAAGATCTTCAACACAAAGAGAAAGACTTGATTTACCACCTAACCTATAGGCATCATTACATGTCTTTCTAAATGTTGGAAGACATGCTAGCCTCTCCCTAGCCCATGGGAGAGAGAGCTAGCTTCCACAAATGTGCACAAGAAAAAGGCAAGGTAATCACAAGCATATCACATACAAGACTAACTCATGCACCATAAAACACAACAAATGACAACCAAACAAAAAGAGGAGAAAACCATATTCATCCTCAACAAGGGGAAGAGTGGATGGACATCCAATAGTGTCATAGAGTGTGGTCCAACCATAGGATGCACACTTACAAATCTTCAAAATCCTCCTTATCCCTCCAAAACAATCAACCCTCCTTATTACTCCTCTCATTCACCTAAATTCCTCCTTGGGAGGATTTTCAAACCCATTGGGTTTCCTCTCCAAGGATGGAGAAGGGGGTTCAAACCATATGAACCACCTTCCCCACCTCAAACCATATGAGGGGATAAAAGAGAAACCAACATGGCTTGTCCATCAAGCCATGAGGTTTAAGAGGGAAAATTCGTCCCTCTTCCTCAAAAAAAACTCTCAAATCCATCAAGTCATATGATGGATGGAGAAAACAACCAAGCAAGCATGCAACACACACAACAAGACCATACTTTCAACAATAAGAAATATACAATTTAACATGCAAAATAACACAAAAAGGATCAAAGACCCTACCTCCAAAAGCTCTCAAATCTCTAAGCTTCTCCAAATCCTTGTCCAAGCAAGAGCTCCAACTCCAAAAGCATACCAAGCACAAATGACAAGCCAAAAAGTTCCCTTTCTCCCACATGAGGGAGTATTTGAAGAAAACCAAGTAATTTTCCTCACAAATGAGGGGGTGACATGTGTCACCCCTCTCTTCCCTCAAGTCAAGATTCCAAAAAAACAAAAGGAAGAAAAGATAAACCCTCATTTAAACATTACTCCCCCAAATTACCCAAAAAGAAGGTAAGACAAACTCATGCAACTTTTCACAACACACAAACCCCAACCATTCTTACATGAATGGTGATAAGAGAGAGGCCAAATGGAAGGGAAACTCTCTTTTTTGCCTTGAAATTAAGCCCCCTACCTAATAGGTAGGGTCCAAGGGCTTATTTTTATGCTAAGTGAACCCCCAAAACCAAAAGAGGTCACTAAAAATGCCAAAAATAACCCAATTTCGGGTTTGGCACATTTAGACACATTTGTTGAGGATGTGGGGCCCACTCAAGGGTGCTTATGTGACCCAAATCCTCATTAATAAGAAACACATACACAAATATATTCCTAATGCAAGTGGGGACCATTAAGTCCCCCAATCCTAGTTTTCTAACAAAATTAAACAACCTAAACACAATTAATTTTACACAATATACAACATTACAATTAAGGGTCACTCATGGTGCCTAAACAATACATGCAACCAATAAGGCCTCATATAGCTAACATGGCTAAGACTCGGCCCCGTGGGCCGCTTGTGAACACTTGAGTAGCCGCCCTGAAACTCACGTTCTCTCATGCCTTGTAATCTGCACACTCATTGCAAACATTAAACGCATGTCCAATAAAAGTATAAATCAACTACTCAGTAAACCAATCCAAGTATAAACATGTTAACTATGCTAACACATCATCAACAAGGAATGAAAATGGAGTAACATACACAATTCCACATAAATCCATCATGTGTTAGTCATTGTAGTAACATATAACGACATATATCCATGTTATCATATGATCACATCAATTAACAAAATAATCCATAACATGCGATAAAATCATGTGTCCATCATATATCGCATAAGATCAATAATGTCGTAACATATTAGTATCCAAAGCATCTACTGAAATGAACTAACATACTAATCAAGGCTAAATTGGCGCTACGCGCCCAAAACATCATATGCGTCTATGAATGATCAAATATCATAACATAATATCAAAATGTGTCATAGTCCATGTCAAATCATCAATATGAGTTTAAAGTCAGCAGATAATTGAGGCTAGAAAATGTGGGCACTACACATTGCAAAAAGCAAATTTATGGAGCACCAAATTTTGCTTCACGCTCTCATGTGGAATGATCGAAATTAAATAAATGTCACTCTTAACAAGACAAAGATTAAGTGTATAAAGCCCCCTTTGTGGAAGCCCTCAAGTGGGTTGGTTTTTCATCTACCTTACATAGTATTCAATTAGGTGTACATACCCCACCCCCTATAGATTCAAACATGTGCCACCTCTAAGGAATACACACACCTTCACTATCAAAGTCACTCATGATGCATGATAGAAGATTGATTGTTAACAAGCCAATTTATATTTTGGCATTATCATCTTTGAAGATTTCTAAACAAAATATTTCGCTAAGAAGATGGGTTAACCCCATTAGTATTCTCAAATACAAATTTACAATATGCACATGCACAAGTTCATGAAGATGAATGACATGTGTTTTGTGAGGAGCTTGGTGAGGTGATAAAATTTATAGTCACATATACGAGTGTCTTTAAAGTATGAGGTGTGAATTGATTTGATTCAATGTGAAACATTTTAGCCTACTAACCCTAGAAGATTTCATGCAATTTCAAAGAAATTTGTGAGTATGTGTTGTGATAACTCAAGTTGAACTCCAAGAGAATTTGGTAGCAGCATGTTATGGTCTCCTAGGATTACATACTTTTATGATTCTCATACATAACATTGTGGAAATCCATACTAGAGAAAGTGGAAATTGATCCTCGTCACTTCACTAATTTTGTAATTTTTGTTAGGACTAGTGGGCTTTAATGGGCTTCTACATTATATTATTTAATAAATATATTTTGGTTGGAGGCATTAATTTTGTTGTCTTCATTATAACATATTATATCTCTAATTATTTAATTTTTAAATGAATAAGAAATCATTACCTTGCATACTATATTATTTTTAAAACTATTATGCTTTCATAACATAGAATACTGATATGAAAAGCTCATCGCCCTATATAGGCTAGAATCAAATATTTCCAAAATTGTGTAGCGTGATGTATATTATTGTGTTCCTTTTCATTTATGTATGCATGTTTATTATTTTTATATTATTCATCATATTATAACACATATTTTGAAATACAAAAGTGGTTTACATAACTCCTTCAAATCCTTTACAATAACATTTTCTTCACATAGCTCGAAAACCCATGTTTACTACTAACAAAAACACCTTTGATGTAATGATCATATATATATTGTGGCTACTACATACAAAAGCCAAAACAAAAAAAAAAACCCACTAGGCCACTTTAGTAGTTTATTTAGATAAGGACTATCAATGTAACCATTAAAATAAAGTAATTGTTGGTTAATTAGAACTAATGTCTATAATTCAACTTCCATGCTTTTATTATTATAGGTCTTTGAGGAGAAGAGCTAATAACAAGTAGGGTAAATTTAATGTTGGTTAATTCCTACATTCACAAACATGAGAAACAAATGATGACATAGAAAAGGATAACAAATGAAATGGATAATGATAACAAGACTTGTAGGGAAATATCATGTTCACTAAGAAAGTGATATGTGATGGGTTTACAGAAAATATACTAATTTAAGATGGTGTGAACTTGTCATTAACAAAGATAAATTGCCCAAGGATGCCAAAAACATCCTTAAACACAATGGGAGAGAACGAAAAATAAAATGTACTAACTTGTACAAATGATGAGTACAAACAAGTTCTTGAACTGGGGCCTTGGTTCTAAGGTAGCACAGGGCTCTTTTTTACTCCTTGGTTTCCATATTTTGACCCCTCCACTATAGTAGTCACTAAAATGTCAGTGAAAGTCTAGCTCCCAAATTTATCTCTTCCTTTTTGGCATCCTTTATCCTTCAAGATATTGGAAATTCATTGGGCAAATTCCTAAAGTCAAATGGCAAACAAGTTCGACAACATTTGTTCACTTATGCTCAAGTATGTGTCGAGATTGACCTTTGCAATGCTCTTTGTGACAAGATGATCCTCAAACAGGAAAAGTTTCAATGGATTCAAAGTTTGGATTATGAAAATACGATTTCTTGGTGTTGGTTTTTCATCAAATAGGGCATCTTCAAGATTTTTGTCCTCGAGCCCACGAGTAAAAAGGAGCATCCTTTCAATCCTAAAAGTTGTAAGTTCCATGATCCTCCTCTTTCGGGAACCATAGCCTAGAATACCAAAGCTTTTCATAAATTGGAGGGGAAGATAGAACATGATGATGGCATAGTAGTCAGGGAGGAAGATATCCATCTTACTTCAAAGGTCCCAGAAGACATAATGGTTGATCTTTGCTCATGATAAATAAGTATAACAGCAAATTTCAAGTCTAATAAGGAACAACCTTCAGTTGAACTTTGTAAATCCTCGCTTGTGGTTTTTGTTGGTCCTCCTCCTAATGATTGGTCTAGGGTCAAAATGAACGGGGGGAAACGCAAGACTGAAGACACATTGGAAGCACCAAATCTTCCTTAAGTGATTGTTCCTACAACACAAGGCATCAAGGTGTTGGTTTCTTTCAAGGTAATCTCGGGGGCTTTTGTTTTGCTCCCCAAGGTTCCCCTTCAATTCCCGTAAATGTTTGTACATATAGGCGTAGCTTGCATTCTCCAACAAAGCGTTAAGGCTTCTTTGTGTTGGTTTGTTTATTTTTCTTGTCTTTTCAAGCTTTGTTTTCTTTGGCTTTTGGGCCCTTTTGTCCCAACTTGATGATGGGTGGGTGATTTTTCTGGGCTGACTTTTTATTTAACCGATTGTGTTATGGTTTATTATATGATGTGTTCCAATAAAATGTACAAGTTGTGATTCCAATGAAAATCGAAAGTGAATATGACTATCGATAGATTGTAAATTAACAATATCACATGGACAACAACTACAAGCTACAAAGGTCATACAAGGCATCAATCACTCTTGTACCGTCAATGACTACCACCACATATCGCACTTCCATATAATGAGTTAAAAAGACCTTGCAACTAGCTTTATAAAAATGCATGGAATTTATTAGTGATGTATTTGATCCTTCTCATAAATCATTATATCAATGTATAGATGACAAAATAACAAGTGGATCGAATTTCAAAGACATTCGAACAAAACATAAATTAAACTACACATTTGAGGTAAGCATATACTTGGGCAAGGTCTAATCTAAGGTACTTGAGGCATGTCATTTTCCAGGACCATGAAAACAAATACTACAAGCGCCACCCATGTGATTGCAGACTAAGTATAAGGCTTCCATTATATAATAAGAACTTATTGGAGTAACATTCTAGACCACGATGGATGGCCAAACTGTAAATTCTTCCTACTGCTAAGGCTTGGAAAGAATAGACCTTATGATGCATCTGATCATTTCTATTCTTTGCCAATCAGCAACCTAAATTGAGGGGCAAAAATCAAAAACTATTGAGACATCACTTGCAAAGAGAAGAAATCTCCAAAGACCAGTGATGCAATTATCACCAGAAGTCAAAACAGCACCTCATTTTCGTAGTCTTTTATGAATGAATATATCATCATCGATGTTAAAAGAAAATACTGAAATCATTCAGATTCTCAATCAGCAGCAAAAGCATGAAATTTATTTAACAAATAAAATCATCGTAGAATCATCGATAGAAATCAAAGATTCACACAACAGGTCGATAATTACATCGAATTAACTAAGCAATGCCATTTTGCTGGAAGAGTTAAATCCAGCAAACAAATTGGAGTATTTCCTCGGTACCGGTACAAATTTAATGTCTGAGATCCTCCGACTGCTTTGAGGGTAAGATTTTAATCTTCCCAAAATTAATGTTTTTCCCATAAACTAGCAATGCTACATGAATACAGAACAGAGACTAAACTTTCAAATGTAAAAAATCCCATGTGGTAATAGAGTTGGCACCAAACTTGGAGTGGCTAGTCAAAGCGAGAGGAACACATGATATGATACAGGGATTGCAAAACATTCTTTCAAGTTAATACATGCAACAAGCCCTGCACAATAGAGAAACCGAAACACAAACAGGGAATTCAACGCATAAGTGAATGTACATCTTCCTCTTCAAGAGCTTTACTTGCTTATTTTTAACTTCCAGAGTTTGGCAACGAATGCTTCTTTGTAGTTGAAACAAGCCAACCAGTTGTGCCTGTGGATATCAATGAATATGTTACTCATCCTCAGCCTCTGCAGAGAAATCTGGCTCCTCCGGCTTCTTTAACCTGGGCATTTGATCAGTTGCACCATGAGAACTCATAGCCTTCATCCTCTGAACACCTCTCCTAGTGTTTGCAGCAAAGCGAGATGCCAATATTGTAGCCCCTAGACTTGTGTTATTCTGAGGAACCTCTGCCATGACTGTGGCAGGGGTACCATTATCTGCATTAGCACGATCTTCTGAGGTAGCAGAAGTGCCACTGGGTTCAAACTCTTGCTTTTGAGAATAGCTGGAGCTCTCTTTCTTAAGAAGTTCTGCTTGTAGCTTTCTTTTCTTGTAACGCCGCCAGGCTGCTTGTATAAAGCAGGCTGACCACGTCCTCCACTGGTGAGAATAGAACCGGAATGTATGCTGAAGTTTCCTGCTGTGCAAACGCCTGAACTGGTTTGCAACAAACTTTAAATCTTCTGCCTGCAATGCAAATGCTTCTACTTCCACCAATGCTTTAACTGTCCTTGTCGAAGATGGTAAGTTTAAACTAGATTTTGGGAGCAATGCCCACGTGAGCAGTTCCTCGCCACAGAAGTCACCAGGACCCAATGTAATTGAATTGAAAAAGCCAGTTCTACCTCCATTCGTTGTCGCACTATCCAAGTAACCACGGATGATAAAGAGCATTTCATTCACTGGATCTCCTTCCCGAACAATATATGTACCTTCAGTGCTAAGAGAAGGTGTTAACCGTTCACAAATAGCATCAATAAGCTGATCATCCATTTGTGAGAAAAAAGGGACCTGCATATCAGAGTCTATTAAGAACATCGTGTTTGTTTATATCATAGAAATAAAATTTACTAACAAAACTACCTTGCAATGCTTCTTCAGAATGATTCCATTAACAAAGTTATAAACAAAGTGCTAATGCACGACAAACATTCATCCCTATAAAATGTGCAGGTCATATATAGGTGTAATGTTGTTTACAACAAAAATGGGACATTTACAGAAAATGTTGATAAATGCAAGAATCTAAGGTATTTGAAGTCAAGCCCGAGCCCAGTAAACAGTTCATGCCAATTCCATCTAACATTCCAGTCCACTCACTATTTCGGTTTAGTGCTTACAGCTTTCAATTGTTTTTCAAATGAGATACTTTTGAAAGCACATCATATTCTGCATTACACACACATAATTTGAGCTTCTATAGGAATAGAATTAGATGGCTTAAATACAATCCATTTTTCAAATCTTGTGCGTCGTATAAGGTTGAAACACACATCATATTCTGCATTACACACATAATTTGAGCTTCAATAGGAATAGAATTAGATGGCCTAAATACAATCCATTTTTTAAATCTTACCCGCCGTACAAGGTTCAAACATAAGTGACGTTGTATATCACGACGAAGGTCCGTAGGTAAGCTCCGCAAAAGTGTCTCTTCATCAACCCCTCGAGTAGCAACCCATTTGTACTGAACATAGCGACGAACACGTTCACGGAGATCTTGAGGTAGTTGACGGTGTCTCATCCATTCCTCGGTATCCCTTCTTTTGACTCTCCATTCTTCAAGCCTAACTGTTAGAGATTGCAAGTAGGTCTGTAGGAAAGAGCATGTTTAGGTATTAAGATGAGTAACACATGTACTAGTATGATAATAAAAACAGATTTCAATATCAAAATAAAAACCTTATAACAAAGAGAAGATATTGCATACTTTGGAGCAACTTGTAAAAGAATATTAAGTAGACAGCAGGAAAGCTCCTAAGATCATTATGGTTCCTACTTTAAAGCAAGTTATATTGTACCTAATGGAAATGAACAAAAGACCAAACCTACTCAAAGCCTAAAAGTGTGTGGGATTCCTGCTTGCATTTCAATGCTTTTGAATCTAAAATGTTAGCTGGGGCATTGATTATATAGTCTATCAGTACAAGCACATTTCTTAATATGTAATTAAGCCAGCAGAAATCCTTTCTCACACAATATATTTAAATTCAGCTTTTATCAAAGAGAGAAGAAACCCATTCCGTAACACTGAAAAGCATTTTATTGACAATCACCAATGCCTTGCCCCAGAAATAAACAGAATTTTGGTATGGCCACAAAGTGCCTCACGTCAGTGTATCCTCAATCCCATACAGCTACTCATTTTATGTTACTTGAGAAATATTTCATACTCCCCAAGTTGTGGTTGGCTCAAACTTAGTAGAAAACTAAATCTTCAAGATAATTCTCTGCAAAGAGACCTAGCATTTATGGCAACTATTGAAAAGCGTGATTTAAAAACTAGAAGGTGACCTTCAATAAGTTTATTGCAAATACAAAATTCCTTCCTTAACAATAGTGATTGCTGAGAGCATCTTTAATTTTTCAAACATGTAAGTTTGCACGTATTACTCATAGCCTAGAATGATCTTCAAGATAATTCTCTGCAAAGAGACCTAGCATTTATGGGAACTATTGAAAAGCATGATTTAAAAACTAGAAGGTGACTTTCAATAAGTGTATTGCAAATACAAAACTTTTCCTTAACAATAGTATTTGCTGAGAGCATATTTACTTTTCCAAGCATGTAAGTTTGCACGTATCTACTCATAGCCTAGAATGAATAAATATATCAAAGATGGTGAAGTAGTTTCACCTGCATATTTCCAATCAAATGAGCAAATAATACCAAACCAACAATGGCAATAAGGATTGCAAATGAAGTCTCCCCAATGAAAGTGCTGGTTGTCAGATTTTGCCCTGTTGAACTGCATGCACACATCACACAATTACATCCTTCATCCCATGTTACGACACAATGAATGTGATCTTTCAAGTAACATATATCAGTGTAGAATTTTAATTGGAGTTACTTTTATGCATCATTCTCCATCCAATCAATCAAGCTTTTTCCCATTTGAAAAAGATGAAAAAATTAAATCAGAAAGCCTACAAACAGATTCTCACTTGTGAATGGTAGAAAGCCTAAATCTGGATTCTCTCCAGTCCTAACATTGCTTAGAGGTGCTTATGTGCTTTGTGGTTCCACTTGTCTTGTGATTATTGCCAATGTACATGGGGTTAAAAAGTTATCAAAGAAACGACTCCTCATGGAAATTGCCGTCGAAGCAATGACTTAATATTAATAAATATGGTTGAAAATCCCGCAAAAATATAATGCCTAGCTGAAGTAGAACACTATAAACTAGTTTGTGAAAAATAAACAAATTTCTGTTTACTTACCCTTAACACCATGTCACCATCAGATGGCGATATCTACCTTTGTTTCTTGAGATAAGAATAATACTGCAAAGACTGCCCCAAGACTCGTTCAACTAGCCATCCTAATAGATTGATAACGACAAATTTTGGTTTCTTTTGTCAAAATATCAATTTTTTTAATTCAGGTACCAGCACACACATATATCAACAAAAAGCTACTGAAGTTTAAGATACACTTCCCTCATGACATACAACAAACCTAGCAGAAGAGTTCTTCCCTAAAACCATACTTGTCTTCAGCATAAAATTTAAATTTTGTCATAGAGACATTGTTGAGTTATGACATGTCCCTTCTTTTGTTGTCTTAGGTTGATCTCTATCTTATATCCCCCAAATAATGTTTAAGGGTAAATGTAAGGTAGCGAACCTTTATTTGGGTCTAAGAAAAGGTGTCCTAATTCTTTTATTCCGTGTCTTTCTCCCAGTAAAGTTTGCAAACAAATGTCTTCGGAAGTTACAGATGTAACCCCCACATTCACTCCAGTGGAATACTGGAAATTAATTTTGTAGCACCTATATTCCTTCCATAAGGAATAGACATGTGGGGTGAGTTACATGTTACTCCTATACTCCGTAAGGAATATATCCAAATGAAAACAAAAGAAATGTTGGACGCAACTAATTACTAATACCCTTTGATGTCGAATTAAAAAACGAAAGCCACATATAACCATAGAGACAAATATTTAGAAAAAAAAGAAACAAAATAATTAAGGCACCTAAGACCTACCTTAGATCCAAACAAAAAATAAATTCCTAAAATACATTAAGTCGGGAAAAACAAATGACCTGGGACTCTAGCTCTTGAACATCATCATATATCCTGATCAGTATACTATTGGATTCGACGCATATATATACAAACTATGTAAATTTTAAATGATCATAATTATAATCTAGATTATACTTTTGAAGAAATAAATAATAAAATTATAAATGCATTAATAAATATCTATTTTAAACTATAAAAAAAAATCATTATTAAATTAAAACTAAATTTGACAAATATATATATATTTATTCATAATTCAAGTTTAACTCTATGTTACCAGAGTTCGCCCCCCACCTTCCAGTACCCCATGGATACGTACCCGGTATGGATACGTCCCAGGTATGGTACTGATGCATCCCGGGTACATCTAGGTAGATACCGGATACATTTTGACGTATCTGAGACTTACCCAGACATACCCGGGACATATCAGTACCGTTGGGCGGTGGGGGGGCTCTAGATTTATTTTATTTTATTTTATTTTGACTCAAACAAACTTCTGTTTTAATGAGAACTAGACTAGGAAGGCATCGCAACCACAAGGAAACCTGGAGATTGTTTAAAATCCATCTTAGTTTATTGAAGAGAAAATATTCGAAGGATATCAAGAACGTTTGAGGAAATTATTTGGGATTATCGCAATTGGCCAAGGAAAGAAGCTATTCATAGAAATTTGGACATATATCTGAGCCTCCATACAAGTTATTTATGAGATCAAATCTCAGGTGATCTTCAATACTAATCAAAAAATTTGGAACCACAAATTGCATAGCTTAAAGTTTCAAATAGCATCCTTTCCTAGAAACTATTGAGGCACAACATTGACTCCTTCCCGCATCCTTAAGGAGGATTAGAAGGTGATTTTGGATAATATGAATGCAAGAACCAACCATTGGACTGGCCTCTTTAGATATCATTGGCAGGTTAGAGTCAACCTAATTAAACAGGTCCTTCAGGAGCTCCCTATATATAAATCTTTTATGGCCACCATCACAACACAAAAATTAATCTCAAAGGAAATGGATGAAACACAAAGGAATATAATATTCATATATCATAGAAAATGTAAAATCTTAAGTATATTGAATGTTTTGAACATTGATCGTACTATATTTTTCAAGTTTCTTATTTCTTATGGACTAAAAAATGAGTAAAATGGGCATATGAATAGTATGTATGTATGTATGTATGTATGTCCGAGACATATCGTACCCAAGGGTTTTTTTAAATTGACGTATTCACATGTCGAACCCGTACCCGTATCCCGGAAACATAGGCTTAACTAAATTATAAATAAATCTAAAATCTAAACTTGACAACAATCATTTAAAATATTAAAAATTAACACCCAAGATTGTTAAAACATAAATTAAATGATAAATTTGTTATTCTTTATTTCGAGAATATCAATACTTAATTAAAACATAACTAAATGTTATTGTTTTCAATGATTTTTTTTTTTAATTAGTTCAACGTGGGTTTTGAGTGGCCCCACACCCATCTGTGACTTGGGGTGGCTTGGGAGGAGGGGGGTCACTGTCCCCTTTCTATTTTGCAATCAATCTATCAATTGGGGGTGAACCAACTCCAACAACATCACATAAACCAGCTGCAACTGGCCCAATAGGCCATGGCCACAACAGCTGGTCTTAAGCGTCCAGCAAGATTTGAGCCTCGGTAGGGCTGTGCTCAGTGAGCCCACTTAACCAACCCAGCTACATCTCATTGGCTTTAATAATCATAGAGTTATTATATTATCTAGTATTTAATATTTGATATTTTTATGTTTTATTTTTTTATTTTTAAATCATTCTCCTAAACATTATCTAATATCAGACATTATATATTAACCTAATCTAATATCAAACTTATATATTAACCTAGCAAATTATTTATATTACCTTCACAACCTCATAGAATGCATGCTAATTACACTCTCCCAGCCCATGGAGAAGGCAAGATGTTGGGTATTCCCTGGATTTAAAAAATTGCAGCTTGTACAAGGAAAATAGACGAAATTAAAGAAAAGTAGAGTTGGCCAAAAGGAACAAGGCAAATGAATGGATAGCAGTTTGAGCAGAGCCAGTGTGAAATTTTGAGGAAAAAGCGTAAATCAACACTAAATTCACCTCCACGTCCTTAGTTGCTGCTACTATAATCATTTCAGTGGGTTGTCTGCAGTTTTTAATATATTTTTAGCCTTTTGGGGTTTTTTATCAAGTTGATATTTTTACTTACAGATTAGGTACGACTACAGATAACTTGGATACCATACCTAGTCATATCCAATATGGTCCAATTACAGTATCTAGTGTCGCATACCTATCTAGTCGCATCCAATACGGGCCCGTATTTGGATATGACAAGTATACAGATATCCAAGCCACGTCATACTGTATCTGTATCTGGCACGTAGATACGTGTTGTTGTAGTGGTGGCATATCTTTGCACCCATGCCATGCTTCTAATTTGTATGATGATGGGACTCCCCTCTATCCTTTGATTTGTGCTTCCATACTGTTGGCATGTAAAATGACCATGCATTTTACTTAACAAACCTATTGAAATTTTTTCCTCTTTTCGGTCAAACTTGTCAAAATTGTCAAAATTGCCAAATTGCCTCTTTTCAAAGGTCAACTTATGGGAAAGGTTTCAGGAGCCTCAGATCATTTCAGGAGCCCAGATAGCAGTCAACAGAAATGTATCACATTTTTCTCTATGATAGTATGGTTTAGAAAAGATTTTGTGAGCTTTGAAATGGTCTTGGTAAAGCTTTCTCTCCAAGCGCTTTTGAGGAAAATCAGTATGTGAGCACTATAGAAGGGTCAACTCCCAGAAAAGGTTTCAAGAACACCAGATGGTGTTGGGAGCTCAAATCACAATCATCGGAAAGCTTACAAGGTCTACTACATGATGGAATATGTAAGACAAAGTTTTGGGAACATAAAAAAGAGGAAACCTTCCCAACACTGAGGCACGGTGGTCTTTCCAAACAAGGAACTTGCACTGAAGGTATTGGGCACCTCAAGTGGAGTTAGGAGCCTAACAAAGGGCCATGTTGGAGCACATGGAACCCCCTTCATGACCCAAGTGATATTTCAATTCATACTTGTCTCAAACTCCAACAGTTCAGCTCACTAGTGCACCTTCCTAAGAAAAAGTGGTAATTTGAATAAAAAATCATGAAGATCTCATTTTCAAAGTTTCTAAATGATCTCATTGGATTCATTGGCCCACTTCCAATCAAAATCATAAATTATACACCCCGGAAAGGTTCATTTTAGACCCTGTGGCGAAAAGTACACTCCATGATCTAATTCTTCGTTGACATGATGATGTCATTAAGTGCATCTGGCGCACTTTGGGAGCTTGGCGGCATTTTGGAGGTGCAATGCACTTTGCATCCTCCACTTTGAAACTCCACCTTCAAAAGTGCACCTCACTCTCATTGGTTGATCAAAAATAGGAAAAAGTAATGGAGAAAAAGGCAAAATGAAGAGAGTTTACATGTGTGGTTCCCCCACCCCTCACACCCTAGGCGCATTTTGGACCCCCATTTGCACTTGCACCTTGGAGGTGCAATTGCACCCCAAAAGTGTGCCCAAGCCTGGTGGAGGCACATTTTGGAGGTGGGGTTTGCAAATTGGGTGGACATTTCACTTTGCATTTGCAAAGTCAAATCTCCACCTCCATGTACAAAGCACATTTGAATCTCCACTTCCCTCCAAAACATAAAACCACAAAAAGGTGAAGTGCAACATGTGAAACCACTAAAACACTTGTTTTTCCACCTCTCATGTCCACCAAAACCACTTTTGTGTCCTAGCTTGCTCAAACCTTGTTTTGCTCATAACTCTTGATTCCTTGGTCATATCCCACTCAAATTTTAAACACATGATCTTCTTAAAAACGCCTAGATGATGATATAAGAAGCATGGCATGTGATGGAATAGATTATTTTCTGTCTATTTGAAAAATACAGTTGTTAAACCACCCAAAGCTTGTTTCGATAGTTGCTTGCAAACCACACAAAGGAACCTCATGAAGCTTTGTCAATGATCTCTCCTTGCAAAAACCTTCATTTTGAGCAACATTCACGTGCTAAGATGGAAAAATGCATGAGATATGAGTAAAACCAATTTTGGCTTCCAAAACCATTTAAAAACCCTCTTTGCACTAAAAAATGTTTTGCTATTTTCTCCCAAACCCTGCGAGAGATCTTCCTTAAATTCAAAGCGTTGGTTCCCCTCCTCCATACCTCTTTAACAAATCGAAAACCAAGTCATTTGGATGAGTATTGTTCCTGAAACAAAGAATTGATTCTTTTTGCCCACACTCCATAAAAACCCCCCAGAACAGCTGAAAATTGTTTTGCATTTTACCGGTGAGTCAAAGAGTCAAATTGTCTTAAATTTGGAGAAAATGTTCCTCATAAAATAAGCTTTCAGTTGAGCTATCTCTTGCATGATTATGTGGAGTACTTTTGGAGATATGGAGGACTGAGTTTTCTCTCAGTATTCTGGCCACTTCTTTGAATTTTAAACTTTACCGTTGATTTGGACGAGGGAATCGTCTAAAAATTGGAGCATCACTCCCTCTCAGCAATATATTTCAAATAAATCCGTTCTCAAGTGATTTGGATGAGTTCTTCACTAGTAACGACCGCATCCATGTTGCAACCAAAAACATAATTGAAAACTATTGGAAACACCTAGATCAGAAGGAAAATTCATTTGTAAACTTGAGTTAGCATGCACAGGAGTGTTGGGCATTAAACATACAATTGAATCATTTGAAGGATTTCATGATGAGAACCATGGCCTTGGTGTATTCTCGATTTCTTCGCCATTCTCCATCCAAGAGATGTGACAAGGAATGTTCATATTCTTCAGGAAGACATTGTCCATTCAATTATTGATTGGTGTGATCTCACAAAGAGGAAGTGTTTCCATTTCAAAGGATTGTCATGTTTCTACTGAGGATTCTCATGAATCTTTGATACCGTCAAATCCAAGAGAGCTCATGGTTACCAAGTCCGAGCATGCGTGGTATGAGTGCATTCTTCATGATGATCGCAAGCTGATTGTTTTCTCATGTGGAAGATAAGAGATCATGTTTGTGACAAGGAGTTGATTTGTGCATCCTACCATTGCTCACAGAAACGAAGAGTTGAAAGAGAATTTGAAATATCCCCTTCTCAAAATTAATAGGTCGAAGACCCTTAGCATATTTTGTTTCCCGACGGCTAAAGGGTAGAACTTAAGGGAAACTTATCCTAATTAAGTAATTTTAGTGCATAAAGAATTTTATAAGCACTTTAATTATTTATTAGTGATAAAATAATAGAAGAAAAAACTCACTTTATTTTTATTTCCCCCTAGTGAGAAAACAGGACCCATATAGGGACAAAAAGCAAGGGGATAAAAATATTAAATAAAGTAACCAAGTGGAGCAAGCTGATTGGGTTGTTTGGTGGGCTTATGTGCAAATAAAATTATAATAGGAGGTCGCCAACCTCTATTGAGGCGTCACTTTACATATTTTTCAAATCTGAAATTTGGTTGAGCTGTTTGTTTTCCATTTTCACATTAACAGATGAAAACCCTTTGATGTGTTTGCATTAGAGGATGAAAACCCTCTATTGCCAAAGTTGAAGAACGAAAACTCTTCATCCTTTGTGAGAGGAAGCTCTATTCAAGGGTTTACATTGAGTTTCAAGGATAATTCTGAATTTCCAATAGTGTTAAAGGCCCTAATTTGCAGATTTCTGTTATATTCAGCTAGGGTTTGAAGAAGAAGTGGTGTAGCTGATGTTTGGTATGCATTTCCAGCAGTTTCCTAGTGGAGCAACCCACTTATGGGAGTGATCTAAGCCCCCTAGGGCACAGTTGTTCGAGATTTAATTCCTATCTTCATTGCCATATTTTTAGAGGTCAATTCTAGCCTATTTGCATCTGATTTGGGCTTTGGAAACATTTTTTCCAGCCTTGTCTATAAGCTGATTTTCTACATATTTTGAATAAAAAATAAAGCTTTTCTTCTTGGGTAGAAAAATTATATTTTTAGTGTTCATGTCTTTATGATAAATTCTGATCAATTTTGGTAAAAATTGGAGTGATTTTAAATCAGTTTTGAGTATTAATCATCTCTAAGGCAAGTCACATTTCCTTGTAGAAATTCAGATCTGCATTGTTTTTCATCAAACATATTAGTTGTTATAAATCAAAATTACAGGGATTCCTCTTGAGGTTAAAAATTATCCCATTGGGGACATTATAGAATTTCCCAAACATGACCAAATACGATCAGTCAAGATAAGGTGTGGAGCATTATTTCCAAGTCCTTATCTTTTTTTCTCTCTCTAACATTCTATTTCTCTGTTGTGAAACAACTTTTGTAAAAGTGACTTAAGTCACTTAAAATTTCTATTTCTTCGTTGAGATTGCACTTTAAGTTGAAAGGTCACATGGGAATGCGAAGAGTCATTGGTTTTGGATATAAATTGTAAGACTCTCCATTCCAAGAGATCGGGTTTTTACCCTCTCTAACAAGTTGTATTCTTCTATTTCCTACCAAAGCAATTTTTCCTTCATTCTCACCTTGTCACTCAACCGAGCACATGCTGACATTTGTAAGAAGCTCAAGGACTTTGTGCCTTCTTTGTGGAATGAACATATCTGTTAGGAAATATCATGTTAGTGCTTACATGTGTGAGCGAATATATATTTGGGTTAGTAGTTAGATCATATTATATTTGTTAGATGTATTGTTGTGAGTTACAACAATACTATGAATATAGGGTTGTTGGTAGGTTGATATTGTTAGAGAGATTATTTGGGAGATATTATAGGTACTAGAATCTCCTAGAAAATAGGAATAATCTCTCCTATATATTTGTATGATATTTACACTATGAAATTAATGTGAGAAGATTACTATTATGTTGTAAACTCTGTACAAAAATTTCATCTGGTATCAGAGCGAAATTATGGTGATCTAAAACTTTTATGAGGCAAAATCATTCCTTGGTTGCCTCAGATCATGCAAGGTGTATTTTTGAAGAAAATTTCATTGTGGCATTAGCATATACAAATTAATAGCCTTGAAGGCCGCATAAGGAAAAACCAGTGCAATGCGTCCAAAGCAATAACGATTTGGGATCAGATGAGAAAAGCATAAAATGACACAGATCTGAGAAGAAGATATATTTCAAATGGCACATAATGCTTCTTGAAACCAATAGAGGACTGCGGTTTGGATAGACTATCTTGTCAATCGCTTGCACATCTTCTCAATTGTTTAAGGTAATTTATGGTATTTCAATATTGACTATAGTCTGCTATTCTTTGATAAAACCGTGTGGAGATTTGTGAACTTTATATGTGCATTTATATGCAAATTCTAGTCAGATGAGATCTGTCATCTGGTATATTTTGTGAATCAATATCATGATCCATTGATTTCACATGATGGGATTCATAATTCGCTGCTTAGTTAGTGCCATATCTAATTCTAGAAAAGAATAGTTTTGATTTTTGTGCATTGTCTCTACTGTGCATCTGAGCGCCAACATAGCACGTGATCTCTATTTTATTTCATTGTTCTACACGTCGACACCAACAGTCTTGTTTTACAAGCCGTACATATCTTCTACAATTTGGTTTCAAAGGTATTCACATGGTTGTTGACATCCTCTAAACGTCTTGGCAAATCAAGATATCTCTAACTTTGAGTGACTGTCTAAGACATTAGTGCCACTGATAACAACTTGTTTTCGATTGATATAGTGTTAAGCTAAGAATAATGATGAGTTGAAGATGATGTTGATCGCAGAAAATGCAATACCTTCTATGGAATGGATGACAGAAAATACTAGCTTATTGATTTGGGAGACGGAGTTGGTGCTGATTTTGAGGGTGTCTAAGCCAAGTCAAGTTTAATGTAACTCATCAAGTCAAGTTTGAGTTTTGAGTGCATCTCTTCTTCTTTTAAAAGTTTATGTCAAATTTTAAATGTTTGATTTGAATGTGTGTCATAAATAATTTTAGTCTTAGTGAGTCAATAGTAAAAGAGTCAAAGTATTTTGCTTAAAAGATGTAAGTCCTCAAAATATCATGTTGGCAGGAGTCATTGTGCGTTTGTATTGTTAAATATTGTAAAATAAATAAAAAATTCTTCACTTTTAACTGGATGCATTTTTGGTGGAATCCGACGTCTGAGTTGAACTTGAGGGGGTTCATTCTCAAATGAGCCTCAAAGAAATATTCATCTAAGCTAGCAGCCGACATTGGAGGTTGGAGACAACGGAGGATGAAGGGCAATCAGCGCCTCTCATCAGTCACCAACAACAGGGTCACGTATAGCACTGGTGGCACATTTTTATAATATTTTCAGTTGTCTGCTTTGAGTGGTGTGTGCAGAAATAAAACACACTATATATTCCTTGCCAAAGATTGAAAGGAGGATGTGCATTTTGGAAACTGAGAACAATTATATAGGAGGGCAGCTGAACTGGAGTGATCCTCTGACTGCAAAGATTCTTCGACTGTCGTACTTCTAACATTGATCGGCCAATGAAATCTAGCGTTCACTGGAAGTGAAAGCTGGAACTATTGAGTTCACGTATGTAGGTGAATCGGTGAAAGTGTGATCATTCGGTATGGGATTCATTGTGGTGAAGCGGATTGGTCATGTGCAGCAAGATCCAAGCCAGCAGTATGCAGACCTAAAAGTATGGGAAGGCATACGATTATATTTCCAATTTTTCAGGTGTACTTCTTCCCATGTAAACACTAAGGGGGGGGAATGTTAGGAAAATACCATGTTAGTGCTTACATGTGTGAGCGAATATATATTTGGGTTAGTAGTTAGATCATATTATATTCGATAGATGTATTGTTGTGAGTTACAACATGACTACGAATATAATATGGGGTTGTTGATAAGTTGATATTGTTAGAGAGATTATTTGGGAGATATTATAGGTACTAGAATCTCCTAGAAAATAGGAATAATCTCTCCTATATATTCGTATGATATTTGCACTATGAAATTAATGTGAGAAGATTATTATTGTGTTGTAAACTCTGTACTAAAATTACATCAATATCTTGACGAGGCTTTGTATTTATCTTGTATTTTTTGTTTCGCTATCTTGGCATGATGTTGTGTTGAGCTTGCTTATTTCCTCCAATTGGAACTAGAATCACCTCTGAATTGTAGTTAATGAAATCTGTTTGCAGCTCACCAATACAATTCCCCTTCTTATTTCTTTCTCCTCACCCATCTACAAATTTCTCCCTCTCTAATCTAGCGTTGCAGTCACAACAAGGGTGTTTCTACACATTCCCTGGCTTGTGGCCACCAAGAATATTAGTGTAGTGTACATAGTTTCCAAATTTCAATAAATGGGAGACTCCCCATCCCCAAGAATACGAAATTCATCCAGCGAGTGTTGATGAAAATCCACTTTTTGTCCTTGACAAAATATTTCACCAGCACATACTCTTCCATATATCATGTATGTGAAAATGCAGAGAACATGAAGATAAATTGTTTCATACTCCTTATGTTAAGGTTCATCTTCCATAGGTGACCCTTTGGTTTTGAGAGGACACATATGAGTTAGCACTAACCAAAGATGTTTTCGTCTTTTCATTTTTGAATAAATGCTTCATATATTGACCGAAAATATTTACAAGAAGGGACTGTATAAAGAAACAGAAAGGGTACTGGAGAAAAACGTAGGGTTACATTTTTCCTAAACTAATGACAAGAGTAGCCAAATTAGAGTAGTTTGAGGGTTCAAATTGCTTAGCCTCTTTAGGTAGAAGATGTCCTTTCACTAACAGTTTTTGTCTTACTTCTCCTTTCCAATTATGCCTAAAATTCTCCAATGTACCCTCTTCGTCTAGGAAAACATATTTGCATCTGATCTGAGTTTCCAAAGGATGAAGAGGGTGGAGACACACACGCACTACCAAAGACTTGAAAAGGGTCTTCAAATCGATAACTCGGAATCTACAAGAAAAGCAATTCTCCATTGGAGAGGACGCTTAAAAATTATTGGCAGCCTCATCTGAATTTCATGCCAGTAGGATTTGCCAAAGGTGCAATCCCACATGAGGTGTTTCACAATTTCTAGTTTCGTGCAATAGGGGCAGATTCCATTTGTGAAACCACTCTCGGAAAGTTGTGCCTTGGTGGGAAGCCCCTAATAGATAACCAGTCAAAAGAACACCCTTAATTTGTATGCCACATTGATTGCCCAAACATTGTGCAGCCTATGTATCCATAAAGATTCAATGTCAAAAGCGAGCCATTTCGGATTAAGGATAGGTGACAAAAGACAATTGTGGTGTAGGAAATGGTATAACTGGCATGTATCGTATTGAAAGATATGATGATAATTCCATCTCCAATCTCTCTGTATAAGGCCTTTCATTTTTCGTATCCTTGTTATGCCATTAACCCTAGGTCATATATAGGGATATGGATAACCGATCTATGGCTAACATAATATTTTATCATATCATGTCATAACTATTTATGCTTTCATATGCTTAGTAGGTTGGCCTTGGTGCATTTCATAGCATAATGGGGTATATATAGGAGTTAGAGAGCAGTAGATTATCATCGTATTGAGCACTTAATCGTATTGTATGGTATGGAGGTTGCCCCCTCGAACAAGCTTATTCACTCTACTTGCATATTGTGATCATTTCTTTATATTTTGGTGTTCTTTGGTGTCCTGTTGTTGCTGATGTTCAGATCTATCTATGTAATTTCATTATAAGTGGTATCAAAGCTTCGATCTGATCTGCCCAGATTTGGGTCAAAACCTTGATTTTGAAAATTCAGCTATATCCTCAAAACAGCGGCAAATTTTTCAAAAAAAAATTTAACTGAAGTGGTGAAATCAGTCAAGTTTTCTCCCAAAAGTTCAAGATCTTTGGACTTATTTTTCGCAAGTTATATCCATTTTAGAGTTTTTCATAAATTCGCTCCATAGGTTGTTATTTGTGAAAATTTTCTAAGTTTCTTATATTTTTGGATAGCTTGCCAAAAAATATATAGGGTTTGTTCCTTGTGTCTTTGTCGATAGGGCCTAAATTCATCTATAATTTGAAACCCTAAGTCGAAACCTCAAACCCTAAATGTCTACCCTAATCCTTGTACACCAAGACCCAAACCTTACATCATGACAAAGAAATCAACTAAAGGCAAAGGGAAGGGTCAAGCCACCCTAGGAATGACTCCAAATAAGGAAGATATGGATTTTGAATCCTCATCTTCTGGGGTATCAAAATTGGTCAACCAACTTCAAGACAAGGTGAACAATATGGTGAATAGCGATGACCTCAACACTGTGCAGACCTAATTTGGTAATCAATTGACCTTAATTAGGGAGAAAATCAGGACAGATTTGGACAATGGGTTAAACATAGTGCAGGTTGAAATAAAGATGGAGATTGAATCAATGCGGAAGGAGATGATGAACACTCTTTCAAGCATGAAGATTGGCATGTATTCCCATTCAAGTCACACAGGTTCCTCCAGCAATACACAACCAGATCCAAATCACACCAACCAAGGAGGATCCTCTACACAACTTGGTGGATCTTTTAGCCAATGGCATAACATTATTCCAAAAGTGGAAATGCGCAAGTTCAACGGAAATGATCCGATCGCCTAAATCAACCAAACGGAGAATTTTTTTAATCTACATCAAGTTCCAAGTGAGCAGAAGGTGGTAATGGCATCCGTGTATCTAGAACCAAAACAATTCACTTGGTATCATTGGTTGTGCACTCAAAAGAAGAAGGAAGGCTTTTAATGTCACATGGTCAGTTTTTACAGAGGAGCTGCAAACACACTATAATAGTAGTGTGGCCAAGAACTACTTTAGCCGATTGGCTAAGGTGCGATAAACAAGGTCAGTAAAGTATTATATTCAGCAGTTACAGAGCTTGTCATTGCGTGTGGATACAATTACAGATGACAATTTGAATGATAAGTTCTTAGGTGGTCTCAAGGATCACATCCAACGTGAGGTACAAATGTTTGATCTACTCATTGTTTCTGAATCTATTGTCATGGCACCTAGAGCATAGGAAAAAATCTTTGCCATGAAGAGGAATAACTTCACTAACATTAGAGATTGTAGCACCTCAATACCATCATTCTCTCAAACTAACCAGTTGACTCTACAACAAATTGAAGAAAAACAAGAAAAAGGGATATGTTATAGTTGTGATAGTAAATGGAGTAAAGGACATAAATGTGTTGAGAAGAAATTATTCTACATTGAGGGGCCAAATGAGGAAGAAGAAGGGGATGAAGAATCTGGTGAAGAGGAAGAGGATCCTGAGATAGTGCCTGAGGAATCTCAACCAACTATTTCTTGTCATGCGATTTCTAGCATTAGTACCCCACAAACCCTTAAGGTAGTTGGGTTCGTGAAGAAACAAATGGTGACGATATTGATAGATTCTGGAAGGACTCACAACTTCATCTATCATAAGTTGGCTTTGCACTTAAATTTTTTTGTTTATCCAGCCCCAGAGTTTCAGGTCATGGTGGAAAATGGTGGTATAGTTAGTTGTTCAGGAAAATGCCATAAGATTAAGCTATCCATGGGATATTACCTGCTATAAGGTCCCATGTATGTCATTTCAATGGGGGAGGGGGGTGCAGACATTGTGTTAGGGGTCCAATGGCTTACTACATTGGGAACCATTGAGATGAACTTCTAGGATTTGTTCATGTGGTTCCATTCTGAAGGGAGGAATTTTGAGTTGTGAGGGATGTAGGAAAAAGCTCCACAGTTGGTAAGTTCTCATCAAATGCAGAAGTTGCTTAAGAAGGGTGTTGATGGGTTTGTGGCACGGCTATTTTCACTAGAAGCTCAACCATCAAAAGGAACTATACCATCAGATCTACAAGAAATTATTAATAAGCACTCAATTGTTTTTGGGGATATGCCAAAAGGGTTACCTCCCAAAAGAGATCATGATCATGTTATTCAGCTAGTACCAAGAAAATAATTACCCAACATTTGACCTTATAGGTACCCTTATCTACAGAAGAGTAAGATCAAAAAAATGGTGCAGGAGATGTTGGAAGTAGGTATTATTTTCCATAGTTAGAGTGCTTACTCTTCTCTAGTGGTGATGGTAAGAAAGAAGGATGAAGGTTGGCACATGTGTCCAGACTACAAGGAGCTCAACAAATACACAGTGAAAGATAAGTATCCCATTCCTTGTCATTGAAGATTTGTTAGATGAATTACATGGTGTTGTTTATTTTACAAAATTAGATCTTCAATCGAGTTACCATCAAATCAGAAAACAACATTTAGGACACATGAGGGCCACTATGAATTTCTAGTAATGCATTTTGGCCTTACAAATGCAACATCTACTTTCCAGAGTTTGATGAATTCAATCGTTCAACCATTTTTGCATAAATTTTTCCTAGTATTCTTTGATGATATATTAATCTATAGCAAGACTTGGGAGGAACATTTACATCATGTTAATAAGGTATTGGACACTCTTGAACAACAACACCTTTATGCCAAGCCCTCCAAGTGTGCTTTTGGGGTAAGAGAGGTAGAATACTTGGGTCATATTGTGTCTCATGAAGGTGTAAAATTGGATCCTCATAAGATCCAAGCCATAATGGATTAGAAGATTCCTAAAACCCTCAAAAAACTCGAAGGAATTCTTAGGGCTTACAAATTATTATCACAGATTTGTGAAGAATTATGGTAGAATTGCAGCACCACTCACGAATTTATTGAAGAAAGACTACTTTCATTGGAATGAGGAAGCAACCCAGGCATTTGAATCACTGAAGAAGGCCATGTGTACCACTCCAATTCTAGCTACCCCATATATTTCTCCAAAATCTTCATTGTCAAATGTGATGATTCAAGGTGTGGCATAGGTGTAATACTCATGCAAGAGGGTCGCCCCATTACATTTAAGAGTCTTTAACTCAAAGGTAAGAACCTATCAAGACCAACTTATGAGGAGGAAATGATGGCTATTATTCATGTATTCAGATAATGGAGACCATATCTCATGGGTCGTCACTTCAAGGTAAAGATAGATCATGATAACTTGAAATACTTCTTAGAGCAAAGACTATCATCTGAAGAACAACAAAAATGGGTCACTAAGATGTTGGGATATGACTTTGAGATCATTTACAAAAAAGGAAAAGAAAATGTGGTAGTTGATGCACTATCCAGGAGAGATGAGTCCACAAAAGCATTGTTATATGCCATGCCCATATTACAAGTAGATTGGGTAGATCAAGCAAGATCAAAATGGAAAAATGACACAAAGATCCACACTCTCATTCAAAATCTCCAACAAGATCCGAGCATTTCATAGAAAAATTCATGGAAGGGGATGCATTGTGGTATAAGGACCAATTGTACTTATGCAAAAACTCTACATTGTGGTACAAGGATCAGTATGGTACTTATGCAAGAACTCTACCTTTAAAAGTCAAGTTCTCTCAGAGCTCCATGCTTCTCTAGTAGGTGGCCATTCTAGATTCTTGAAAAACTTATCATAGAATTAAGAAATATTTCTTCTAGGAAGGGTTGAAAGGAGATGTCCAAGAATTTGTGGAAGAATGTTTGGTGTGTTAGTGTAACAAGGGTGAAACTATTAAGACGTCGGGCATTTTATAACCTCTATCTATTCCTAGTGAGCGGTGGGCAGAGGTTTCCATGGATTTCATCACAAGATTACCAAAATATGAAGGGAAAAGTGTAATTATGGTGGTTGTGGATAGACTCACCAAGTATGCTCATTTTTTGTGCCTTGTCACATCCATTTACAACAAGTACAGTTACGATATATTTTATGGATACAGTTCAGAAGCTACATGGAACACCCAAGATTATAGTCAGTACTCGTGATCCTATATTTACTAGCAATTTTTAGACTAATTTATTCTCATGTTTGGGTTCTCAATTGTTTGTAGTTCATCATATCATCCCCAATTTGATGGATAGACTGAGATAGTAAACAAATGTTTGTAGGGGTATCTTTGATGTTTCACTTCAGATAAGTAGGAGAGATGGGTTAAGTGGCTACCACTTGTAGAATGGTGGTATAACACTTCATTTCATACTTCATCCAAAATTTCCCCATTCTTGGCATTATATGGTTACCATCCACCATCCCTCACTTCCAACTTAAGGTTCCAACCTAAAGTAAGAGCAATTGAAGATAAAATTCAACACTAAAAGGAGGTGCTCTCTAGCCTTAAAGAGAACTTGGCAATGATACAAAACCATGAAGAAACACGTTGATCAACACCATAGTGAGCAAAGCTTTGAAGTTGAAGACTTTGTTTTTGTAATGATTGTAGCCATATAAACAACTGTATTTGAAACAATAGAAAAAAGATAACAAGATTTCACCTAAATACTATGGCCCTTATCAAGTGTTGCAAAAAATTGGTAGTGTGGCATATAAATTAGAGCTTCCTCAGTCAACTAAAATACATCCAGTTTTCCATGTTTCTTGCTTGAATAAGGTCATTGGGTAGAAGGTGTCTTCTCAGTCAGTGTTACCAGAGCTTGATGAGGAGGGATGCATCATCTTGGAGCCTAAAGGAATCCTACAAACACACACTAAGAAGTTGAGGACAAGGGTCATCACCGAATATATGATCAAATGGAATAATTTGGACATTGAAGATGCAACATGGGAAGATGAAGCATTCTGACAGCAACATCAAGAGATTACCAACATTGGAGACAATGTTGTTTTGAAGGGGAGGGGCATCCTACGCCCTTAGCCCTAGGTCATATATTGGGATATGGATAGCCGACTTATAGCTAAAATAATCTTTTATCATGTCATATCATATTCTATTTATGCTTTCATATGCTTAGTAGGTCGGCCTTAGTGCTTTGCATAGTATAATAGGGTATATATAGGAGTTAGAGAGTAGTAGATTATCATCATATTGAGCACTTGGGTCTTATTGTATGGTTTGGAGGTTGCCCCTAGAAGTGGCTAATTCATTCTACTTGCATATTGTGATCATTTCTCTATATTTTGGTGATCTATTGCTGCTGATATTCATACCTATCTAAGTAATTTCATTACATTCATCTCCGTCAAATTTCGAATTTTAGATTTTTTTAATCGCATCATACATTTAAAACTAGATAGGTGAATTCTATCTATGCCGCCTCCTTGACGCTAAAAGCATCACCACCATTTACCCATAAAAGCCAAAAAAAAATCATCCCTCCTAGAATTTAGTTCTAGAGATGTCACTTGGATCAATTGACCCTCTTGGAAAGTAATAGTCTCAACTACATAAGGTTTGGAGGGTGAGACATTAATTTTTTCAATTTTGATGAACATTAAAACTTTTGAGTATAGAATTGATTATTTTCTACTTGAGTGGGATATTTCATCAAAAAACATTTGTACCAACTCTAAAGATTTGTGGGAAAAAATACCAGCAAACCAACATGTAGAATTTTTGTAATTGCACTTGCCAAGGAGCTCAACCTCAAGGTGAGAGGGCTGCCCACACCTCCTCCTTCAAACCTTGTGGTCATCACTACAAACTTTATCACAGAAAGTTTGGGGCTGCCTGATGTGAGTCTCGATAGAGCTTGGTTCGGGCTGAACTCCACCCTCTTTCTCCACTTCAAATCTGCGGATGACAGGCTCAGGGCACTCAGAGCCAAATGCAAGCTTTTCTCTCTCCCTCGATATGGTCTTTCTCGATGAAGATCTCACCAAAGAACAAGATAGTAGAACTCAAAAAATCCTACGAAATAGTGATGGACAGCCAAGAAAGCAGGGAAGTGGGCAGTAATTCGTAATCTCAGGCCTGTCATTCGAGATACTATTCCTCCAGGGTGGGTCACCGAGTTTGGTCCCAAATGACGGGCCCGTTGGGATTGATGTCGGAACATGGGTATCTCTATCACTTGTTGGAATGGGAATGGGTCCTATCGGTCTTCTCCGGGTATTCTATATGATGCTCTAGGTCTTTCAAACCTTCTCTTTGTAACTAGAGACTCATGCGATCCCTGTTCACTCTCTCCCGGACTGTCAGTGGTTACTATTGGCTCTCGGTCCGCACACAGGAAACTCAGAGCTCTGGAGGGGTTAGAGGTTCTAGACGAGTTGCTTTCCTGGTTAGGGAGTCTCTTTGAAGTAGGATTTCCGTGGTTGCAGAGGACGAGTTTGCCCACTTTCTTTGGGTCAAGCTCAGACGGACTTCATCTCACCTCAAAGCTATCTTCATTGCAGTCTGTTATTTTCCCCCTGCTTCCTCTTCTTTTGCCATTCACAATGGCCCAGACGAAGACCCCTTCTTCGACTTATATACAGGCATTTCCCAGTACTCAGTGAGCGGGGAGGTCATCATCTTAGGAGACTTTAATGCACGTACCAAAAATCTCTAGGTTCCACTACATGATAGGATTGATGACGTACTTTGTATATCAGAAATGGACCCTGATTTGGTGGGTTTTCAGCGGGATTCTGAGGATGTAGCAGGGCCCTTGACGTCATACGCCAACATCTCCTACAGTTGGGAGAATCTCATGATTTGTTGATTCTTAATGGCATTCAGCGCTTCCCTGGTCCCGCTTCTTCACTTGCAGACCTCATGGTGGTGGGGCCAGTGTGGTGGATTACATCATGACTACCTCCAATTGATTCCCTACATTCGCCATTTGTGTGTATCCCCCATTCCCCTTGCCGACCATGTGACCCTTTCCTTCTCCTTACAGGTAATTCCCCCCATTCCCCGACCCCCTCCCACTGCCCTCGCCATACCATCTGGAAGTTTGATGAAGGTGACCCTGGAGGCTTCTCTTTTCACCTTCGTCAGCTTCTTCCCCCTACACCCCAATTTGCCTTACTCTCCTCTAGTGTGATGTTTGATACCCTTTCCTTCGCCATTCGCGGTGTTGCTCAATGTTCCTTCCCCCACTTCACTCCCACCCTTCCATCTATGAGGACCTGCCCCATGAACCAGTGGTACGATGATGACTGCAAAGCCCTTCACCAACAGCTTCGCTTTGCTTTTACACACGCTCTCCCCTCCTTCCCATCCCTCAAATCCGACTACCGTCGTCTCCTCCGCCACAAGAAACGCACCTTCATCTCTCGCCGCCAATTTGAGCTCCGTGCTTCTCTTATGTATTCCCCTAAACGTTTATGGCGTACCATTCTTCCCCGCCATTCCTCTTTACCCCAGGACTTACCTCCCAATTCCATGTTCACCCATACTTCCACCCTTTATGATATTCTTGGCCAGCCCTAGATACAGGTGTTTTCCCCTCCCCCTACCTACCAGATCTTTACTTACATGAATGTGAAGAAAGCCATTTTAGCCATGAACAGTAGCAGGGCAGCTGATGAGGAGAGCTTCCAGGCGGGAATTTTTCAAGCACAGCTTGGACACTCTTAACAACTACTTAGTTGATCTCTTTAATTAGGTTGTTTGTACAAGTTTTCCAAAAGTCTTGGTCCCATCATATCACTCACCCTATCCACAAGTCGAGTCCCACTTCCGACTCGAATAACTACGGAACAATCATGGTTGGCCACACGTTCTCCAAGCTCTATGCTATGGTACTCCACATGCAGCTTTCCGAGTTCCTGGAGCAGCACCATTGCAGAGCCAAGGGGCAGGCAAGGTTCTGGCCTACCTGCTAGACTATAGACCACATCTTCACTCTTCGAGCTATCAATTGAGGAGGCTCGTCACCGATCCTCTAAGGTCTTCTGTTGCTTTGTTGATTTTCGGAAAGCCCTTTGATTTTGTGCCACGGGAACCTCTCCCTCCGTAGACTCAGTGATATTGGTATTTCCGAAACCCTTCTTACTGTCTATTATGCACCTATATGAGGATGTTCTAGGCCGTCTTCACACTACTGCCAGTTTTTCTAATTTCATTAGGAGTACTATAGGGGTTAAGCAGGGCTGCCCCCTCTGACCTACTTTGTTTGTTATCTACATTGATGAGTTAGAGGACTTTCTCAGGGACCATATACAGGAACGTGATGGCTATCTTCTTCACCAAGTGTTGATCTACATCCTCCTTTTTGTGGATGATGTTGTCCTCCTCACCTCTTCCGCAAAGGGGCTGCAGAGACAACTGGATGCCTTAGCCCTCTATAGCGACCCATAGACAATTGACAGTTAACCTTGGTAAAACCAAAGTCATGATCTTCAATGGGTTGAAGACTTCAGACTTCCATTTCTTCTACCATGGGGAGGAGATTGAGATCACTAGCTCCTATACTTATTTGGGAATTTTGTTTACTGGTCCCCGCTTCGGTCTTCGGCCTGCCTTTCAGCCCCGTGTCAACAAGGGTGATGGCTCTTTAGCAATCTTGGAGAGACAGTGTTTCTGCCACCATTTCCAAGACATCTTGTCGAAGATGTCTCTCTCGGATTCTCTCGTGCAACCCACATTTCTCTATGGTTCTGAGGTTTGGGGACCATCCTTGCTTGACTCCAATTGGGCTACAGTTGAGACAGTCCAGATCCTCATGCTTAGACGCATCATCAGGTGCAGGGAGATAGTTCCGCATAATATCATTTTGGCCGAGTTCGGAGCTCATCCCTTTAGATTGGAGACTATATTTAGCCTAGTTCTCGCTTTTGCATCGCATCCGGGGACTCTCAGGTTCTTCCGCTGGTAGGGACAGGTATCTCTACCTCGCCTATCATTCCTCGGACGCTATTACTCTTTCTGATTATAGCGGCTGTTCCTACTGCGGGTATGGCGGAGTCTCGCATCTTCTTGGATCCCTCGAGATTCAGATGGACCGTCTCCCACCTTACAGATACTCCCTTGACGCACCTGCCCATCTCTCACTGGGTAAACAGGATCTGCACAAGTATTATCAGAAGAAGACATTTACAGGCAGTTCATCTAGCACACTTGGATCAACCCTCTGGATGCTCTTCGCCCTAAGATGGCTTTCTATGTTGCACATTTTGTTAAGATCACAAACAAGCTTATTAGCCGGCCCGTGTATATCACTTGACACTAGTTACATGAACTCCACATTTCCCTAGGCTAGTTCAGAGTGGGCTCTCACAAGCTCCACGTGTGGAGGATCATCAGCTGGACCGCTCAGAGAGGATTTGCTAGCTCTGTTTTCTCCAGGAGATCGAAATGGAGGATCACTTCATCTTCAAGTGTCCTATTTACTACGGGATCAGAGGGAGATTCCACTGCTTATTTCAGGAGCATCCGACTTTCGCAGATTTCTTCAAGTACCATGATTAGCGGTGTCTTGCTCTCTACCGTGAGGAGGCTCTCATGCTCCGGAATGAGACCCTTCAGTTTTTTCCCAGACGAGATGTTACTCTCCATAGATTACTTCTTTCTTTACGGTGCTTCCCTCGGTGAGGGGCATCAAGAGGCACTTCGATACCATCCCTGACTCACTAGGCCATATTTTTTCAGGACCTGGGGGTGCTACTTCCCAGTTCCAGAGGTTTTCATGATCGCACTCAGTTGTTGGTCCCGTCTCAGAGGTTGCGTTCTGTCCAGGAGAACACATAGGGCCCATTTTGCTTGCCCTTCTTTCAGACACCGGATGTCCCAGTCTTCCCAAGGTTTCAGCTACAGGACACAGGCATATTGCTAACTACTTTCAGTCGGCCTCAGATACTAGGTGATATTGTAAGTGGTGGGATTCTCTCGTTCCCCTCCTCTTCAGCTCTATCCATTTGCACTGTCCCGGCCACAACGGCTGTTGCTTCTCCTCCTTTCCTCTCTTTCTTCTTCTTTCTCCTTTTATTGTTCGGATGACCCCTTCGAGTCTCCCTTCTAGCACCTTTTGCATTGTACTGTACAGTCCCATTGACCTACTTTTGTGGTCATTCGTTGGACATTAATATAATTATCTTATCTTATCTTGCAACATTCTTCACAAGGATGAATATTCCTACATTCTATAGATTCATGACCTAGTTTTTGACATTGTTGCATGAAACAGAATGGCATATATACCTTCAATGGATGTTAATAGCTTACTTTGAGTGAGTCTTACTTGGATAAGAGATTTATTGATGAGGATGTGTCTCTTGCATCTACATATGGGTTTGCTTCAATAAAAGTGGAACCTAGGGTGGTTTTTGGAGTTTCTTCAATGTATCCAAATCGTAGAATGAGAAAATGGGAATTACACAAGGGTACTGACATTTAAAAAATACCCACCTCCTGTGTTATGTTGTTTTAACCCAAGTTGTCTATTTTCAATAAACTGGTCAAATCTAGGTCAAACCAGAAAAAATGGATTTTTGTTGGGAAAAAACCGTATGTAATTGAAAAAACTAGAGCAGGTAGACTAATTTTCAAACTTTTCGAGAGATCACAAACATCAAACTAGACATTTTGTGATCATCAAACTAGGCAGAATGTGTGCAATCGACATTTTTCCTTCAAACCCTAGTTTCCCATTTTTCAGTTGCAATGGTGGGAGTACTTTGGCCATGAGGCCAAATCACTTCATTGGGTGGCAATGCAAATTATAACCTAGCCATGTAATTCTTCTACTTATGAGTGTTCTTGGATTATAGTTGAGCACATACACTCTAAGAAACACAATCAATTAAGCCAACAATAGATGAACGATTTGGTCTTAATCCACCGCGGCCTTCGTCTGGGTTTAAAAAAAATTCGATCTTTTTCCACCACCACAACTTTTCGATTATGATTTTAAATAATTTTCTATTTTCGTAGCATACAATAGTAGGTTGAGAACTCATGCATTCATTATTGATAACGTATTGGCTAGATTTTCTGCACAGCTGAAAACCTAGGCAGTCATGAGATAAAACACCTTCATTTACCAGTGAGGCTCCCGTGTAAGATTTTGTCAGTTATATTTTCTAGTATCTATCTGTTGGTATTACTTTAACTATGTAGCTCATGAACCATAGCTAGATAGTTTTGCAACAAATAAGCAGTTGTAAAAGAAAGGAAAAATCTGCAGAGGAGGAAAATAATAAGAAACGAAAAGAAAGGAGAGAAAATGTGCAACCCAATCAATAGTTTACAGAGTTGATTGCATGCACATAGATTAAAACAAATTGATCATGAAATACAGAATTCAAAGCAAAGGAAACTATCAGATCTAGATCTCGAATAACACAGTTTATGAATAGATCTAGAAATAAATACGAGACGAATGCACCGTTGACACAAAGTTCTCCGAAAATCTCTTCTTTATTCCTCTGCTTGTAAAAAGCTATCAAGGGCATCAGCTCAAAGTCTGGAACACAAGAATGTTAATTACAAATTCTAATTCTTTAACCCGTAGGTTCTTCCTCTATTTATAGTGTATAGAGGGCAATTACAAATAGGAAGTTTTAAATGAATCCCCGCATGCAGAAGCTATGAAAAGGGAAACAGCTAGCAATCTTCCTCCTGGAATTCCTCTTTGCATGACATGCATGATTTATAACTGAAAAATAGAACCTTCTATTTTGCATGTCTACCACCTATTTCCAAGTAATTGACTTCTTCAAGTAACAGCTTTTAAACCAATCACTTAAGTTTTATAATTTAATTGATTGCTCAATGACTTTGTTGGAGAAAATAAAAGAAAAAGGAAAAGAACTAAGAAGAAAGTTGCAACCCTCTCAGTCTTGTTCTTCTTCCATATTTTGCATGAGGTTGATTCTTTTTCCTTTGATTCTCACCAAACTAGATCTGGAAGCAGTTGACTGTGATTTGCTTGCGGGTATTGCCTTTGACCTGTTTTCCCCTTTTATCCTTGAAGCTTTTGCAATTCTTCTTCAGCACATACACAGATAAAATGCTTACCATAAACGATTCAGGTAAAACTCGTCACCTTTTATTTTTAATTGCATATGAGTGATTAAAAATTCTGGAAAGCACTCCGGGTGAAGGAAAGTACAAGTAAATTCAATGAAGACTTCAACTGGAAGATTTGGAGCACACGCACAAGCTACTGAAAGGAATTTTCCATGCACTGACTTCCACACAGGTTACGATAGAAACAAAAGGATGAACTTTTTCCGGAAGCCTTTACACTTATGAGATCTGGATATGTCAGTTAAATTGGTGATAGGTTCAGGGCCTATGTCTATATCATTGACTTTAGCAAATCTGGAAGCTATGCATGATTTTGTTGATCATTTTCTTTTATCATGCTTCATCATGGCTGGAACAATCTTTGTCTGAGCTCTTTCTTTTAATTATGTCGAAATCCCTTGCAATTGGATCCATTTGTGCAGATTTGGCAACTTCTTTAGATTCGGAAGATATATTCAATGTACCTGACATTGATTTGAGCACTTGTGATGAATACCTGCAATTTTATTCAGACAAAGATGGAATCTATGGCACAAATACTTGATTTTTATCACCAAAATCTGCATATAAAGCCTGTTGCCCTAAAATTTGAGATTTTTCTTGCATGCAAAGCAAGAAAAAATATTATTTAATTCACCAGAGCACTTATACAAACATGTAGATAATTATCATAGCAAGAATCAAGCCATTCCAACCCTAAGCGCCAAACCTTGAAGCTCCCCAGCAATGAAAAACACTCTTTAATACAAAAACCTCCTTCCTTTGGCGCTGAAACCTGTCCGGGCTGCAATCCTTTGCAAAAATAATTAATTGCTTCTTCATTATGGCAATCCATGCTTATATAATCCTCCGCATACTATTTTTAATAATTGTCATTCCTATTTCTAGCAATTTAATTAATAAACAATCATGTTTATTCACCCAAATTGGGCGCCCAATTATGCATGTTGCTGGTTGCTTTTAAATAAATTTATTTTATTTATTTTTAGCATGCATCCTTGACTGCTCTTTAGCTCTTCCACTTGCATTGACTTTCTTTCTATTTATGGCGCCAAAATTGGGTGAATAAGCCATTAATAAATATTATTAATTGCATTGTTATTCACCCAAGGTGGGTCGCACTTTTTGGCAAGGGTAGTTGCTAAAAATAAGAAGTCAGCTTGATGGGAATTTCCACCCTACACTGCAGCTCCAAAAATCCTCTCTTCCACTTAAGTGATTTAACTTTCATCATGGGAATTTTTACCCTGCAAGGCAGATTATAAATTCCCGCCGATGCTTTAAGTGATTTTTCTTTTATAATGGGATTTTTTACCCTACAAGGCAAGTAAGAAATTCTAGTCTACTTGCCACCTCTAATATTCTCATTACAACTTAAGTGACTTTGACTTCATGGAAAAAAGTACCCTGCAAGGCAAGTAAGAAATTCCCACCTACCTATCACTACCAAAATTCTCACTGCAACTTAAAACATTTCCCAAAAAGTGTGACTTGTATTAAAAATAGCTTCCTTTGATAAAGTGCGACTTGCATGGGTGAATAAACCTCTTTGGTGGGAAAAGTTAGCCTGCTAGGTAGACAAAAAATTCCCATCAGTGCTTTAAGTGAATTTTCTTTATTTTATAATGGGAATTTTCACCCTGCAAGGCAGGTAAAAAATTCCCACCTACCTGCCGCCTCTAATTTTCCCATCGCAGCTTAAGTGACTTTGACTTCATGGGAAAAAGTACCCTGCAAGGCAGGTAAGAAATTCTCGTCTGCCTGCCACTACCAAAATTCCCACCGCAACATAAAACATTTCCCAAAAAGTGTGACTTGCTTGGGAGAGGCTTTTTGTGCACGACTTCATCTTTTTTTATCAAAAGTTCGTTTTTTGAGGTTGATTCCTTCTAGTGCTACGTCAGTAGATCTCCAGATGCTTCAGGCAATTAAACAGACTATACTGGACAAAGAACAGACCTAGGGGAATTTCATACAGAAACTGCGGAGAAAACTAAAGAAAAACGCAAAAGAAATAAATAAAAGCGAAAAACGTTGCCAAAAGTTGCAGACAATGCCCTAAATTCATTCCTGGTGAAAACCCTATTGAGATGAGTGAATACTGGCATGCAAAACTTCAACAAGATTCAACCGGAGCACAATTTACTTCAAACGGGGCATTATTTATTTAATAAATAATTAAATAAATATTTCCCGCATACAAAACTTGGCGGAGGGATAAAATGAGTTTTGGCATCTTGGTATTTGTCGAAATTGGCTTCATATGATTCGCTAGGAATATCTTAACGTAATACAGACATCTTCTAGCACTAAAAACACAAAAAAGATCCGTTATTTAAAAAAAATGATTTTTTTTCAAATGGGTAGTCCCAGATTTCAAAGTGAAATCTGGGGACACCATAACCTCATATAGTGTTGAAGATGATCAACCAATTGATCTAGATGAAATTGATCCATATTCGAAATAATTTACAGCCGAGGAGGCTACATTTAGTGAAGAAGATTTGGATATTTTCAATGAGGTTTTGATTGATCATGGCCATGCTCATTTCGACCAGATGATTGCAAACACAGGGGCATCAACTTCACTTCAAACTCACACATCTAGTCATTGTTGCGTTGGGCATTTTTGAATTTTGTAATCTCCAATTTTTTTATACAATTTATTTATTTTTTAGATAAGGGTAATAGGGGGTTTTTTTTACAGGGACCCTACCCTAGAACAACCAAATTAATTGGTCTCAACAATCTTCATTATAATTAAATTGGATCAAGAAAACACCTTTTGTCATGGCAAAGATCTCCATGTAACCTTTTGGCATCCATTTTCGACCTGCCCATCTTCGTATAGTATCAATATTAGGTATAGGACCAAGGAACTTACCAATGAGTGCATGTTGATGTCGTTGAATGGATCTATCAACTAAAACATCTAGAATAACAAAATGGGTCCCCTGCTCGTCCACATGATGTTTCAAAACCGTTTGTGCAGAAGAATCTTCTGCCAGCATCCTCTTGTTGTCCTACAAAAGAATAGCCCAAGAGATACCTAGAGAAACCAAAAAGGATACCTGATCCAAGGTCTGTTCCCCATCAATTCCAATCCCGCTAGCCTTCGCAGATATCATTTCAAAAAAAAATCCCGCCCAAGGTTTTGTATATAATTTATTATCTATGACAATACGTACTCTAAGACAGAAAAAACGATACTTAATGAGAACTTGGGAGTAATTGGCAACAAGAAAACTTTAATTGTCTTATAATTGAAGTTTGGACTTTGTTTCCCTTTCTATGTTGCATTGTTTGGCATGAAATAAAATTTGCAGTTTTTTCAGTGTTTTTATGAGTATTTTATTTTAGCTTCTTTTAAATCACCATGTTTTTCTCGTTTTAAACCTGTGTAATTGAATTCTATTTACACTTTCAGTTTGTCTTGTTGCTGCCATGTAAGTGTGATGATAATAAGATCCAAACCAACAATCTTAAGCCTCGTTTCTATGGTTCTACCTCAAGAGGATTTCAAATTCATTGACAATAATTGCTAAGAGTCATGCCACAATATCCAATTTCATTCGTGTGTAGTTCAAAACACCAAATGAATTTGATGGATAATTAAGGTATTAATTATATCATAAGGGTTTTACTATTCTAGTATTTGTTTTTCTTTGATCTTAGTATGAGTAGTTAGGTAGCACTTCTCTCAGCACACCATTACTACTCAGATTCCCAAGCCTGCTTTCCCTCAGCATCGTGGCTCCGGTCCTTCCCACCGGCATGGCTCTACCCCTTTCTGGCAACATGGATCTACTACTTGCCATCCGCCCCTAAACCACAAGGGCAAACTGATATAATGAGTCACTTTTCTATTATGGGAGTTACACCAGCTTTGGATGTTGGAGGAAGTGTCTTGCTTCCTCCTGGGATCCCCCGTCTCAACTCCTCTGACTCTATGTAGTCCCTGACAAGCATTATCAGATCTTTCACAATGGTCAATAATGGCTAAGATGACTTATCCACTTAAGGCATAGACATAGACATTCAATGAGATCTCCCTCCGGTCTTCATTGGCACATGCTTTTGGGCCTCTTCTTTGCCCTTCAATGCTACTTGTATTGATCCCATTGCCACTTATGTTAGTGGAATGCTGCTCTATTTTGTCTTCTGTACTTTTCTTTCTTTAGTTCAGTTCTTGGACTCTCTCTTCCGAGAACTTTCTATTGTTTATTGTTGTGTCTTTGAGTCCCATTGACCTACTTTTGGTCATTTGTGGGCATTAATATAATTTCTTTCCTTCTTTGAGCATTTTGTGTTGAAGCCTGCTTCGTCAGAAGTTCTTTGCACTCTATTTGTAAATCAATCAACATTTATTTCTTAACAGCCAATTCTTCCTGAAGTTTATTCATGGCTTGTTTACATCACTCTCATGGGTTGAGTTAATCCTTCGAGGACAATATCAACAAATTAGCTACACCAAGCTTGTCAATAAGCTAATTTCTTCATTAGCAGATGAAGGGTTCATTACAAAGCTGTTTTAACTTTTTTTAATGGAAGTTGAAACCATGGTCCCCGGACTTTAGAGCAACGGATGAACTGGCGAGCAGAGTGCTCATCTGAGTTAGACTGCATCTTCTACTAGTGAACTGCGGAGAGGTGACCCTTAGAAGAATTGGCAATGTAATTGATCAAAATATATGACAGCCTAGGATGCAACCAGGTTTTTTCACCTGCCCCGAACTACTAACCCAGCTGTCAAACAGAAGCCAGAGGATATGCAAAGCATCTCTCACAACTCCCTACCCAGACAAAAAAGAGAAGGGAAAGGCTCACTCTGACTGGTACTAAATACGTTTTCCTATGCCAAACCCACAGCTCGAAAAAAAGAGGAAATCAATGTTATATTTACAGCAAAGGAGGAAATCATCTGCTCATTGCAGCAAATATTTGTGGAGGTATTCTAGGCGATCTCTTGCCTTTGTACTCTCCTAGGCTCGGCCTGGTTTGTCTTTTGCTCCTCTAGGCTCGGCCTAGCTTTGTTTGTGGTTTTGGGGTGTGCTCTCATACCGCCCGTTTTTTTGTTGAAAGTTATCTTGTATCGTATTGAATTAATATAATATAAGATCTTTTTCATCAAAATATTTGTGGAGGTGAATATCATACTTTATACCATAGTTACCATGTTCTTACGAACTTAGTGAAAATCGGTTTGAACCGTAATTTTTGGTCTAACCAAACTTACCGAACAAGTTTGATCGAACTTTGTTTTTTCTTTTTGTAATTAAAAAATTAAAGCATTTAAACTAAAAGAATTTCAAAACAAAAACGAAACGCTAATACTCAAGCACGTAAAATAAAAACTCCGTAGATAATATATTTATTTATTACTATGTGTAATTGGATTTTCTTTTCAAATATCATCATGTATATTTAGTATTTTTAGTTATATATATTTTATATTTGTAAATTTTCTAACCGAACCAAACCGAACCTTTTGAAAAATTCCAAACTTCCGAACTTTTTTCCCCTTTCGAACTATCCGAACTTTTCGAACTAATAACTATGCTTTATACAGCTCTTAGAGAAAAACAAACCACATTTTTCATCACAAGATTCTTATCTTGAAATCTTAACAATTTTGGAGCTGTGAATCAGACTAAATTTGTTTGGATGTTACTCAGATCAGTAATCTGTTCAGATCAATTTTTATTCCCTGGGTTTCACCTGCAAGTTTTTTTGTCTTACTTGATATTAGTTTTCTGTTAATCAGTCCATCTTATGTTTGATGGGTTTAAGACTTTTTGACAAATATACTCTCATGTGTATTACTTTCCATTGAGTGTGTTGCACTAGAATTTAGAATTTAGTTTGATCACATAAATGAGATCATATTTCTCAGATTTCTGCTTTATGATCTTATCCAGTAAACTATGTGTGGCTTACTATTAGGAAATAAAAGTTATTAACTTAGCACAACATAGTGAGATAATCACATAGAATAAACTATTTACAGTGGATTTGATGGGTTGCTACAGACCCACACGCAGAATAATTGGAAGTGTTTCAATTAACCTTTGGATAGTTTAGATATTCTAAAAGTCTAAACTAAACATTTATTTTGTATAAGTATGCAAACAATCGAATGAAGACGATGGCTTGTGAATGGCTCAGATTTGATATCAAAGCAAAGAGATCAGTAAGAGTTTGGGAAAGGAATAAAAGGGAGAAGCCCCGGTGCACTCTCAACAAAAAATGTATTTTCTTTTCCCAATGCAAGCTTCAGAACAGCACAAACTTTTGTTCCTGTTGAGACTATGTGCATTGGAGTGGCACCATAAGAAAGCAGTAGCTGTGTGAAGCTTGTTATCACAAAATCACTACACCCCCCGAATTGCTAGTTTGTGAATGAGGCATTCGGTGTGATTGTGTAACATGGAGCTATCCTAAAGTGTGGGACTTTGCAAATGGGATAGCCTTCCAGAAAAGGCTGGGTTCCTTTTCCTAAACCTAGCACTACACTACTCCAAAATGCAGAAAATGACTAATCTAATCTTACCCTAATGCTTTCCAAGGAGACACGAATAGAAGGAGTTGCATGAAAATGAAAACTACACCAAGGGATGGTGATGCACCAAGAAAGGGATGTTGAACAACTCACACTGCAGGAAAGTGATGGAAAATGGATGTAGGGAGGGTGATCTAGCACCACAGACCACAATGACATTCACCAAACAATTCCAATAAACACAACACCATTAAACCCTGCAATGAAAATAAGATTATGCACCAAAACCTCTAAGTGTAATGAAAAGACCAGAAAGTTGCAATAAACACAAACAAGGGTTTCAAACATCCACAAATTTGATTTTTATTGCTCTAAGAAGTTGATACAGATCATTACAATGGGGCCAAAGGCATGATTTTTACATTACAATGCTCAAATGGGAGGTTTGAAACTCCACAGATCTCTTACAAACAAGAAAGGAGGGGCAGATGTAAAATGTCCAACCTTTAAAAATATGCCACTCCTTACAATTTATAGAAGAAAATTTGAAGAGGGGAGAGAGAAAAGAGTTCCGAAATTGCTCCAAAACCCACCAAAATAATCATTTCCCCTGCAACCCAAATGGGCAAACCTACAAAAAGTCCATACTCCTTGTACCCTGCCTTGTGCAAGAAGAAAAGGGTCTCCATGCTTCATTCACTTCATTTACTTCATCTCTAAACCTGGGTATGGCCCTAACGTCCTGCAATTTCATCATCATTTTTCTCCCACCTACCCCCTTGATCTCCAAAATTTATCCTCTCCATTGGATTCCCCTCTAAATCTCCTTTCCAACAAAGTATAATTTTGCTAAAAATGGCTAAGGGGTGTGAAAGTTGTGCTAATTTGAATTCGGGTCACCATTTGGGCTCTTCATCCAACTACCGAGCTCCAACAATGAATGCAGCTCGCCACTCAACACACCATCAACTCGGCCTTCGCTCAACGCCCAACGCATTTCACCTACCTGACACTTCCCCCCAAATGGCTCGGCAGGCCATATTTCGGGTTTCGGGGTTTTAATATTTCGGGGGTTTATTACGACAGAGTTCGGAGTTTTATTGCCCCCCAACTCGCCAATGGCTCGCCACATCCCCAAATTTGCTTTCCACCGACATCTCCCACTTCGGACTTCATGAGTTCTCCATTTCGTATTTTTCGCCCACCGAGCTCCAAAATTGATCACCCCCGATCTACAAAAAAAACCTTCCATTGACCCCAAAATGAGAGTTGACCCCACCTGAGCCTATCGGACTTCGAGCTCACGGGGTTTAGGAGATTTTTAGCTTGCCGATCACATTTTCTCCGACCGAGCTCCAAAAACAAACACTTTCGAAGTTCGAAATTTTCGGACTTTGGCAACCCTGCGAAACGCCGACTCGGTAACACTAACGCGGCCGAGCTCCCTGATGCTTCCTCGATTTGCGTACCTTGGCGAATTCATCCCGAGTGCTTACAACTCATCGGCATGAGCTCATAGCCTGAGCCCTCCCTGCCTTCGGCTCTGGTTCTTCACTCCACCTCGGCGTGAGCTCAATCCATTGCTATGCCTTCGCGACTTGCTTCTCGAATCCCCTGGCTCGAGCTCCATTTGTGAGCTCGCCTCCCCGCGAGTCATTCCCTTCACCATGACTCATTGTGCATTCGTTGGGGCTCGTGAGCCAACCTATCTCCCTAATTTCCCTTAGCACCTTGACTGAGCTTGCTTCCACCATTGGTCTGTCGCTTCTGCATCCTTTCTCCCAACAAGCTCGGCCCGAGTCGCTTACCTATGATGCTCCCCTGATGCCAACTCCATTGCGTGAGCTTTGACCAAGATTTGCCCGGGCTAACCACAACCCACGACCCCGTGCATACATACTAGCTCGGCGAGCTATTTTTTAGCTCAATGTCACCCTTATGCCTCCTAGCCATATTTTAACTTGAAATTTTTTAGAATTGTCTGGATTTTCGCAGCCAGAAGGCCATGGGGGGTTAATGAGAGGACCTGAAACACGAATTTTCAAATTCTCCTGAAGACAACCATTTCTGGTTGTTTTGTAAAATGTGGGGCCCATCAGGGACCTGTTTTCATCTCAAGTGCACTCTGAGTCCTTTCAAAACCCAGAAAAGGAAAAAATTCCTCTGAATGATTTCACATCTTCCCTGAATCACTGCAAGGCTCCCAAAACGTGAAAATTTTCCTGTGAACCTTAGATTCCCCTGTGAAGGCCCCGTACAGTGCTTGGGTCTGATCCCTTCCTGTCATCCATTTTTGCCCGGGGAGGCAATAATGGATAACAAGGCTTTTGCAAGGGAGCGTGACATTATTTGGCTTGGCACATAACCAGCAAATACACATTGATATACATTTGTGGTGTTATTTCGTTTGGCATTCAAACAGAAGATACAGCACTAGGCTCATTCCCATGCCTCCCAGCTGCTCCCACAACTCTCACGGTTTTGCTCAGTTACAGAAGCGAATTCTAGTAGGCATGCAAAGCCGGTGTTGCAGACAGTGATGCTTGAGGCCTCCAACACAGGCTTGAGGTGTGAAGCACTTCTGTAAAAAGCCTGAGGCATCAGAAGGAGCACTACAACAGCATGCAGCATATAAGCGCCCAGCACCTGAAGAAAATACTAGCAGCAGCATTTGCTTTTTAAGAAATAACTTGCAGTCTATATGAAATAATTAGATATCTAGTCCGTCAGATATCAAATTTTCTTATTTTCAAATTGTGATGAGTATATTGTAGCAAGGAGCTGGAAAAACAGCATATAGGAGGGATAGATTCGCCCAGGCACTTCAAGGCAGAGAAGAAATGCCATCCAGGAGAGAAGCGCAGTCGTATGGCTTAGCACCCAGCTTCCACGCACAAGCAAATACAAAAACATTTAAAGTTGTAATTTAATTGAAATTTCAAAATGTTATTATTTAATTTTAAAATTTCTCTACATGAGCCTGTAATCCTAGACCAGTTTAAGCTGGAGGGTAAAAAATTTCTGTAGGTCCGTCACAATTTAACAAAGTCTGCTGAAAAAAAAAAATTGGGCTTCCTGTTGCCCGTTTAGCAAATTTAATTGTTTTCTCACTTTTTTACATCGTAAGCCAGTGCTCCTATCATCTTTCTTCTGGATTCTCAGCTTTTCTGCAGAAATAATTATTCCGCCTGGAAGACGAAAGTTAAAACTCACCTCTAGGTTGAAGACTTGTGGCCAATCATTGAAGGAACCTTCACTAGACATACAAATGATGTCGTCCAGCAGCAGAAATATGACAAAGTCAATTAGAAGGCCAAATTCATTATCATGTTCGGTGTTTCTAATGAGGTCCAATCTCATTTCTGAGATTCTACAACCACCAAAGAGGCATGGGACACGCTGAGAACCGTGTATGGGATGAAGAATCAGAACCAAATTCTACACCTGCATAGTTGCATTGCCTAAAGATGAAAACTGGAGAGAAAAATGAAGCTTTTCTCCATCAAGTTGCTGAGGTGTGGGCCGCATTACAAGCATTATGCAAAAAGGTGACAAGTGACTCTCTCATACTCACTATCTTGAGAGCATAGTGCTCTCCATTCAAAGTTTTTGTAACATCTTTGAATGTCTCCAATTGAACAGTTGGTTAACATTCTACAACAACAAGAACCAATGCAAGACGAAGACGATGAGGATAATCGTGCCTTGGTCACACACCAAAAAGGGGAGAAGCCCATGAGGCCTACAAATCATCCTCATAAGCAGCAGCAACACCCAGGGAATAATTCTCATTCCCAAAACACATGCCTAATATGTGGAAAGAATGGGCACAAGCTGAGACACTGTTGGTACATCTCATTCATGAATTGGTCATCCAGCAACAAGAAGTCATCGTTGTAACAATCACCACAAGGTCCAAATAAGAAGCTGCAATATTCACAATAGAAGAGGTCTTCACACAGCAGCAACATGGCAATATTGTCGAAGATTACAATCGCCCGGGTGAAGATTATATCTATGTTGCACAGACTCCTAAGGAGATCCCTTATCAAAAATAAATTTGGTACGTGGACTCAAGTGCTAGAAGGCATACGATAGTACAGAAAGATTGGTCCGCCACTCTAAACATATGTTCAAGTTTTAACAAAGAACTTACTATATGTCAATCAAGTGTTGGATCGCAACCTTAAGGTTGAATTTGATTGCAAAGGTGGTGAAAATCTGTCTCATTTGCGACAAATTGAGAAGCTCAATGATTGTTGCACCTGCTTCTGGAATTTGAAAAAATGTTAGAGCTTGATCTTGTTCACAACAATGAAGCTTTGGCAATTAAGGATAATGAGTGCCAACCTATGGCATCGGAGATATGGTCATTTGAGCATTGGCTATTTGCTTGCATGCAGCAGGCATGGTATGGTGAGAGGCCTACCCTCAATCAAGAATACTATTGATGTGAGCTTTAGTTGCTTAGCTGGAAAACATTGAGCCCCTTTTAGTTCTTGTATATGTCTGGCAACTAGTCCATTGGATCCGGTGCACACCAATCTATGCAGACCCATGACTCCTAGTGTCAATGGATTCAAATTATTTGAGCTCTTTGTTGATGATCACTCACGAAATATGTGGATGTACTACTTTGAAGTCCAAGGATCAGGCCTTCAAAATATTAAGGGTTCAAAGCTCATGTGGAACGACAGTTTGGTCGTCGGATATTGTACTGTACGTAGATTGAGGGGAGGAATACAAACCAGCAATGAGTTCTCTGCTTTTCTGAAGGAGCAAGGCATTTGGTGACAATTGACTGCTCCTTACATTCATGACAAAAGTATGTTGCAGAGAGACAAAACCATACCATCATGGAAATGTTGTGCAACATGTTGAAGGATTCCCACTTTGATCATCCGCATTGGGTAGAGGTTGTTTGCACAATTATTCACTTACTAAACCATGCACCCACCAAAGCTATCGATAGTATTGCTCCAGAAGCACAGTCAGGGCATAAGCCTCCTATCTCCCATGTTCACGGTTTTTGGTTGCACAAAATTTATACACATTCCAAAGAAGAAGAGGAAAAGGCTGGACGAGAAATACTTTAAATATATATTTCTTGGATGTAATAGAAGAATTTAAGGCCTACCAACACATGGATTCTGACACAAAGAAGTTGTAAATCAGAAAAGATTTGTAGTCTTTGATGAGAAGGGTGAGTTCAATCCACCTTCCACACAGTCACATCTTCCAAACATTCCTCCTGTGACCCCTTCTAAGGATGACGAAGACAATGATGATAGTGATGATATTGATAATAAGGACAATGGAGGTGATGATGGTCAACCAGGTCCTCCAGCTCCAACATCTGCAAGTATTGCACAATGGATACCCAAGTGGTATACCAGCACCATATGAGATGCAAAGTTAGATGGAGTCCCAAATACGTTCAACTTTTGGGACCAAGAACTTGTTGTATGGTGCATGATGAGATGAACTTCGCTCTCATGAGCATAGTTATTTAGAAATTTGAACCTTCAACAGTTCAATAAGCCCTCAAAATATGTCATCAATGCAAAATATTGATCTCTCATGAAGAATGAGACATGGCCACTTGTCAATCTTCCAACAGCAAAGAAGCTTATTAGTTGACCAATTACAAGGCAAGACCTGTAGCAAAAGGCTAAGCTCAAAAGGATGGCATCAACTATGAGAAGGCATTTGCTCCCATTGCTAAGATAGATAACTATCGAAATGGTTTTTGCAATGGCTACACAGTTTGGTTGAAAGGTTCATCAAATGGACACAAAAAATGCTTTCCTCAATGGAGATCTAGAACTAGAGGTATATAGATAGATATCTTTTAACGTCCACGAGGCCAAAAGAATCCTATGGGACAGTAAACCCTACCATTTTTGCTTTCAGAATGTTTGATGGTTTGTTGTTCAAATTGATAATGATATCTCCCATTTTCTCCACCCTCTCCTTGGTGAACATATCCTGTAACGAGGCTGCCATTAAAACACTTGCATATTTGGTTTGGATTTCATTGTAAGAATTACACTCAAAAACAAAGTGTTTTTTATTCCACTACCCCATCAATGCAAACAACACAAACTCTCTTCCCATGACTCTTTTGGCCTTTTCCACCAACCCGTTTCACGCTGAAGCCAATGTGAATTTGTCCTTAACTAAGCTATGAGAAACTTTTCTCTCCAAGGGATATTAGTCCCTTTATAGTCCTTTTATTGATTATCACAGTCAGAGTTAAATTCGCCGAGGTAATATTTCTTCTTCCTCCCTAACGCTTTATCCCACATAGACTTGCAAAAATTATCTATAACAAATGCCTCTATTTCCTTGCTATTACTGGGACAAGCATTCAAGTCAATGTGTCATTTCCTCATCCACATGTTGTTTTGATTCATCTAGGACTTCTTTCACTTGCACAAGATCTCATAAAAGACCACCTTGGGCCATCTACCTACCTCCATCTGCCCAATTTTCTTAGATGTCTTAGAAGACCTATAGCAATGGCTTTGATTGGGTCTGCCCCTTTTTCAGCTAAGATTATCTCATATGAGACCAATACTTTTAGTTTGAACTTGCTTGTGATCATACGTTTTTGAATTCTCTCTATTTGTTTCCATTTTGTCTCTGAAGTGTTGTTGGCCGCCCATAGTTTGCACCCATAAAGCACCATTGGAATAACTAATATTCCAAAAAGGGTCCGAGTAGTTTTCCAATCCCATAACTTTGTTTTTCTGTATTTTGTAGGGCATACAATGCTCCCCACCCTCCCAAAATTCTCTTCTTACTACAAGCTTCCCAACTAAGTTTGTTATTGAAGTTAATCCCAAGGTATTTATACTGAGTTACTTCTTCTAGAATACTTCCTTCAAAATAAAATTCAAACTGATTTTTGTTCTTTCTATTGGAGAAGATCATGATCTTGGTCATACTGATGTTGACTTGCATACCCACTTCTTTGCAAAAACACTCAAGGGCATATAAGTGCTCTTGTAACCCCTGAACAGACCTAGCAATCAAAATAAGGTCATCTGCACACAAAAGAAGCCTATTGTATACTCTCCCAAACGGACTCCCTCCCCACCCTGCAAATTCAGCCACTCTTCAAGTTTGTCTATATATAAACCAAACAGAGTAGATGATGGCGGGCATCCTTGTTTAACTGCAATGCCACTTCTAAAAATTTCTGAAAATGTCATCTTGAGTTCTAATTTTGACTCCAACCTCCTCATAGAGTCTATGGACAGCTTCTCTAAATTGTTTTGAAATACAAGCTCCTTCATTATGCACCATAGCTTATCCCTTGGGACTGTGTCAAAAATATTTTTAAAGTCAACAAAACAGAAAGAGACTTTCTCTTTTTCACTCCATGTTTTTGAGATGTGTCTCAAAGTAGTTCCATGATCTATTGTTGAATGCTTGGGTCTGAAACCTGCTCACCCTTTTGCTCTCTTACCTTCTTATTCCTCCTATTTGCTGATTTTGTGCTCAACCATGCTACCAAACAACTTTACAAATGAGGGATTGATCACGATAGTTTCGTAGTTGAAAGGATTGTTAACCTCTCCACTCTTAAAAAGAGGCATTGCAAGGTTGGTAGTCCAATCGCATGGAAATGCATGTTGAATGATGTTGAATATTTTCACAATGCGATGAGCGAGGATTTTCGACCCCCATTTTAGGTACTCCACCTAAAGCTCAACCAAGTCCTTGGCCTTTCCTGAACGCAACATTTTAATCCCTTCCTAAACCTCTTGCAAAGTGAATAACTTTGTTGTCGTGTTGATCAAGGGTGGGGCCTCAACCTCTGCTTCCTGCTCGTATAATTGTTTTGCATATTCAAACCAATGATTGATTGTGATATTATTCTTTGTTTATTTTTTTGTCGAATTTCCCTCCAAAATAATTTTGGGTTATTCTTCCCTCGGTTATATGTCCTAACCAAAGGGATATTAAACCTAGTCAAGAACAAAAGGTGTGCAGACTCAATAAATCTCTCTATGGTCTCAAGTAGGCTCCCAGATCCCGGTATATAAAGATAGATGAACATCTTGTGCAGCATGGATTCCATCAATATCCATATGATTTGAACCTCTACCTCAAGGAGCACGGGGGGAGGTTGTAATTCTTATTTTGTATTTCGGCAATCTAGTCATCACTAGCAGTTTAGTGAAGGTGATTAATGCAACAAAGAATGATCTTAAACAATCGTTCAACATGACCAATCTCGAGCTTCTACACTATTGTCTTTGCTTGCAGGTAAGGGAAAGGAAACATGCTCAAGAAATTCAGATGATGAATTGCAAGCCTATTGAAACACCCGTGGAGACAAGACTTCAGTTGGCTCGATTTGATCCACCACCTCAAGTAAATTCCATTCTTTATCGTCATTTGATTGGGAGTATCATTTACTTAAGTGACACCAGGCCAGATATCAGCTATGACATCAGGTATCTTTCAGAATTCATGCTAGAACCAAAGTTGTGTAACTTGACGACAGCAAAGCAAGTATTGAGGTATGTTTGTGGTACTATGGAACATGGCCTAGAATGCGACAAGAATGACCAATTCTTATTGACTACCTACACATACATAGATCATGCAACATCCATCAAAGACAGGACATCCATATCTAGATTTGTTTTCTTTCTTGGTTTTGGCAAGATTTCATGGGGAACTAAGAAACAAAGCATTGTTTCTCGATCTTCCATGAAGGAGAATATCATGCAGTAGGTGGACTTGTCTACAAAGTGATACGGTTACGTCATCTACTACCAGGACTAAGATTGCCATAGAAACCAACAATCATGTACTGTGACAATCAGGGGTGTTCTTCAACTTGTTCGTAATCCATTATTCCGTAAGTACACAAAACACATTGAAGTTCAATGCCTTTTCATGTGAATGCATGTTCAACAACACAATATTCAGCTCTAGTTTTGCCTCACTCAAGATAAGTGTGCAAATATCTTAACCAAATCACTTGCACATGAGAAGTTTGAGGCATTTTGAAATTCTCTCTTGCACTCTTAAGAATGTAACGGTGGGGGAGGGGGGATTGGGGGGTGGGGGAAGGGAGTGGTGCTAGGGAATAAAGGTTATCACGCCATGGTGAGATAATCACATAGAATAAACTATTTAGAGTGGGTTTCTTAGGTTGTTACAAACCCACATGTAGAATAGTTGGGAGTGTTCTAATTAGTCTTTTGATAGTTTATATATCCTAATTCCTAAACTATAGGGTCTAAACTAGGCATTTATTTTGTATAAATCTGCAAGCTATCGAATGGAGAATATAGCTTTTGAATTAGTCTAATAGCTCATACTCACATGAGGCACCAACTCTGTGTCTTTTCTTCCTGATCTTGGGCAGAAGATTTGATGGAACTCTCGCAAGAATTCCAGTACCTCTTGTCTGCTCTGCAGACAAACTTGAAAAGCAATGTTGGTAAGTTGGCACCATTTGCATTGCTGGAATCCTATGGGCAGAAAGTCAAAGTTATTTCAATTTCCTTCCTTTATGGCTACTACACTTGTTGACCTTGTATGGAACACTGCTTATGTTCCCAAGTTGACACAGACTCTTAAAAAAGAAAATAAGCTACATTAGAGTTATCAGCCTCATCCATTTGGGATTGTGGCTTGATAAAAAGTTGGAACTGTTACCGCATGGAGGACCCATCTCAAACACTTATTTTCTAATATTATACGCAAATTTATCCCACATGCCCATGTGTCATTCCAGTTTTTTGCTAAGCTTCCATATTCATGCAGGTGCTATCTTTTTGTTTTCATTTCTTTGGAGCATCATAGTTCTTTGTTTTATTTGAGCAGTCAAAGTCCGTATTCATGGTCACATCTGTTGATTCACTGTGCTCATGTGTAATTACCTTTATAGATTAATATATATTTCTCTTTTTCATATTTAAAAAAGAATAAGCACATAAGGTACCGATCCAGGCAAGTGATTTATCATAGGACCATGCGGAGCATACAATGCATGGAGACTAGAGCAGAACTGAAGATGATGGAGCTTTCGCAACACCACCACCTATGCAGTGATCATTGTGGGTGGCTGTTTGGAATAATAATCATATCCTGCTATATTCAATTTTTGTAATTAGGCATCATGTAAATGATATGTTTTTGTATCTGCACGTCCCTACTGCCATGTAATTAAATGGACATATCAGATAGGCATATTGGTCTAAGCGTTGTAAGGTTTCAGTTAGTTTGGAAACAGCCATATTCTTTAAAGATAATACTTGCAGTCAAAATTAATCATGGTACCATTCATATAGGCATGGGATGCAAAAAGCTATTCCAAGTCCTGCAAATTTTGTACAATTTATATTGTTAACATACTTCTATTTTGCTAATTAGAAATAAAATTGTAAATATCAGGAGTGAGGTGCCATGCATGTGTAGGGCCTCATTTAGGGTATGTCAAGAGTAAATGAAAATGTAATGGCAGGAACGGCAGGAGGTTCTTGTAATGTTTTCAAAACACACTAATGAAAGTGATCTCTTTGGAGCTTTGGTAGATATCTTTCTTTATTTCTGCTTGTTGCTTTGCGTGCACAGCTTTACACTCAGTTAAATTAGTTCTACTGCAATGTGTACAACAGTACATAATGGCAAGCACTCTACAATTTGTTAAATTTGGATTCTTCTGTAATATTAATCTGAGAACTGTTCTAGTATCTTTCAGTGTCTTATACAGTTCGGCATAGTTTACCTTAGATTCCTCAAGCCCCACCATAAGCAGTAGAAATACTTTTCAATAAATTTTGAAGAGACAATCCCAGATGTCCATGCATCTCCAAAAATGCCGAACTGAAAAGCGATGCTGGCATTATTTGCATCACAATTCTTTGTTACTGATGTAATGTTCATCCACTTTTCACGAGCATCACTCAAACTGCCACAATCTAAAAAGTCAAGCTGGCATCCATTTTCCTTTCTACACTCAGACCGCCAACATGTATTTTGGCGTTCAATGGCCAGCAAATACCAAGAAGCACCTAAAACCTGCATATAAATAAAGCACAAGTAAGGACTTGACAATCCTCTTATTACATATAATGTATGAATCCAACTTTTCCTCCTTAAGATACGACTAGATTTCGAGAGATTTTAAACAAGAATATATTTTAAAAACCTGTATTTCAGATGAAACACAGAAAACAGTCTAATTAGTGCAATCCTGAGCATTGAGATCTACGAAAGCACTAGGATGGCTTACTATCATGTAAGTACCCCATTGTTTTTCATTAGACAAAATGAAAATTTCACAGAAGTGACATCCCGAGCATTTTAGAAAAATGTAAAAGCACTTACATGGCTTGCTATTATGTAAAGCAGTAAGTTGTATGCAGCTCCAGCCCAAGCGGTCTTGGTAACAACTCCAGTAGTTCTAACAATTTCAGATGTCAATGGGAAGATTAAAACTAGCCTGGGAAGATACTGGAGGAGGACAATCAAAGCCAGGGCATTCTTGGTATGATCAGCAGTTGCACTTCTTAGAGCAGGTATAATCAACCAGATGACAAGCTGCAAAAACCTTTCTAGGAGTAAGCACCCGATTAAATTTCCCATAAGAAAAAGAACAAAATTGAAATTTTAACATTTTATTACAAGAGAAAAAGTTACCGAGATAAGGTGTTTAAATTCATATAGATAACCGAACATTCAGAAACAACATATTAAAAGGATGCATATTACTTGACTCAAAACCGAAACTAATGCCTACTTTCATCACCTGCTATATCAACTTCCAGGCCTATTTTTTTATGCTCACATGGGTGAAGAAGCAGAACTGAAACCAGCAAAAAGAAGCCATTGCATAACATCAATAAACAACAACAGGACTTGCACCTGGTAACTGGGACTTCCACAGAGGTCACCTATCCCACATTATTCCAGCTCATGCACACTTAACCATGGAGTTTTCTACACAATTAAGCCTGTTTAGCTGGCTATCCTATTCACAAAACAATTAACTACTATTGTGCTTTATAAACCATTCATTTTGCAGCTCTATAATATCAATATCAATTTGGATATAGACATGATAAGGCATTATATCATAATTACCTAAGATTTCGGAAGGGGAACGGAATTTCCAGGATGGCGAAAGAATTCCAGATTTTGGGACAGTGGGGGGGCGGCTATTAAAATTTATAATAATAAGTTAAAAATAAATACTAATAGTTATGCTGATAGGAATTTCCTACAATGGCAGCCCAGGGGGTGGGAGCAGTGACTGTATTGGTGTGAGCTGTCAATAAAATGCCTGAGCTTAAATTTGATGCTCATTTGACCATTCCTTCTTGCTTGGAGAAGATGAACAAAAGATCACAATGTCTTGCGCATTCAGTGGCATTTGGAGCCTTTTTTCTCCAACAGATTTTTCAGAGCCCAATGCAGTGATGCAGCTAGATTGAGGCCACCCATCACCAATCAGCAGGAAATTTGTGTAGAAGGTGATGGAAGAGTCAATCAATGCAAAACTATGTGCCAATTTGACAAATCCATAATATAGACGATCAAAGCTCCATAATCCCTCACCCCCAATCAGTTAAATTATATATATATATCGTGTTCAAATGCGTGTGAAACCAAAATTGATGTGAAATTCTAGCAGTACACACTCGCAGACTGGCAAGTTTTGGATACTGCGCAAGCACAGTCCTTTACTTCGCAACACTTCTTAGCACAATTATCATGGCATAGCACAATGATTAGAGGTATTCATCAAGTTTCCACGGTACAAGCATAAATCAATGATTATGTAATGTCCCCTTTTCCAAGTTAGTTGACTACAAAGACCTTGGGCCTGTTCCACTTCCCGTGGGCCTTAGGAAGGGAAGCAAGGGAGGTGAAACATTGCCATAATTGTGAAGGATGACTTGACAAACAAGCAAGAACTTCAATTTTTGTCTTCATGAGGTCGGTCTTCTTTGGAGATAGAAGTATTTTTTTCCTACATTGAGGTCAGTCATCTTGGAGGCCTACGTTGGTGATAGAAAGTGCTCTTTTCCTTCATAATGAGGTTGGTCTTGTGGAAAACATATGTTGAAGATAAAGGAGAAATAACTCTCCCAAGGAGGTCAGTCCTCCAACAAAGAGCATGCATTGAGTTGATGTAATTGTTCCTCATAATTTATGAGGCTAAATCTCCACTTTGGAGTGATTTTTGGGATTCATTAATCATTATTTCCAGCCCTGTGAGTTGGCTGTACTTCTGCTGCTAAGAAATTAATTACGGCTGTGATTTTTCTCATTTATTTTGGAGTGTATTCACTGGATAAATATTTCCATGGTTGAATAAAATATTTGGAAGCATTCTATGTCATTTTTAGCTTGTGTTGCACGGGAATTGATGTCATTGAGTGCCATTACAGTTTTCTGCCCTAGGATAATAAATACTGGCTCCCAGCTAGGGTTTGTGTGGAATCATTGTTGGCTGCCATGATCATCACAATTCAGTTGCTGCCATAAAAAAAATCAGATTTCTTCTTGTTGCTAACTGCATTTTCAGTTTGTTTCCATAAGGATTTAAATTTTAAAGTAATTTTTTGGTGGCTATCATAACATCAGAGTTCATTGGTTGGGGTTAGAGACCAAACCCTTATTTCACTTTCGATGTCCTAAACCAGACATTACAGATTATGGTTTCTGGGCTGATTGACAAGTTAGTTATTATGGTTGAAGGTGGTGAACAGCGTGGTCAAAATTTTGCTGACTACGTCTTGTCTCTCCTTCTCATACTTGCATGATAACATGCTTTTCATTTGTGGGTCTTCTGAACCTTGGTTAGTAGTCCCCCTACACTTAAGTGTTTTTTTGCTCAGCTAGGACCTTCTCCCTAAGTAAATTTAGCCACAAAAAATGTCTCAAGAACATTGAGATTCACAAGAGGAAGCTTAGAGAACCTAATTTATCCTCGACCTTGTCTGGGACAAGCTGATGTGAAAGAAAAACATTGACCAATTGATAATCAGTTCAACCAAACTCTTGGCATGCCACTACTTGTTGATGCAAGATTTGCATAACAAGAACATGATTTGCAATGTGTAGAGATTCGACAACAATACTAGGAAAAATTCCAACAGGAGGAACAAGAGCAACTAGAGGACAAATGTTGGCTTAGTCAATATCATGCTCAAGAATGTGGTCGATAAGTTTTATGGCCAAGAGTACTAAGCACGAAAGAAGACACCGTTGACTCTATGGAGTGCATGCAGTTAGAAGACCAAAGCAACTGGGTAGACAGAGAGCCTTGAAACAGGCTGCTTGAGGTAGTCATAAAATCGATGTTCAGCATTTTTAATTTATCAAACATGATTATTGCATTTTATAGGCTTCTCACAAAGATTGGACTTTATTTCAATAAAATTGTCAAACTTTGGAAGATAAAAAATCATGAATGAGAGAAATCACCACTGCGAAAAGTGTTTGCGGATCAAGTAGGGTCTTGCATCTGTCCAAGGAAGGATGATTTGAAGCCCATATGCACTTTGGCCATATCCGGACCTTGTCGCCTTGAGTGGGTAATTCAAGCTCTTCCATTGGTGTTGTTTCTGCCGCAACTATGTTAGGAAAATTAGTGTTCACATGTTATTAGGGATTTACAGTATGGTAAATTAGTATTTACATTGTTAGTTATTTATCATGTGGTCAATACTATTAGATTATTGGTTAGTTGGTTAGCATATTATTGTTATGAATAACAACAATAGATTCATATGTAGGAATGAGTATTATTGGGAGATTGTTGCGGGTAAAAGAATGTCCCAGATTATAGGAAAGGCATTTCCTATATATTTGTAAGCCTCTTGTATGATAAATCAATAGAGAGCATTATTATTTTCTGTGTTTAATTTATTGTAAAAAGCTCATACCAGCATCAGACTCGTGGTAGAATGTCAGCTCGCAATTTGGAGGAACAAATTCAGGTTTATACTAGAAAGCCTAGCTCGAAATCCAAAAAACGTGAAACTCTGGATTTTATCCCCCTTAATGATGATGTATCAGAACATGTTCAAAGTTCTGAGAGCATGGGGAATTTTCCCATGGGTTTTCTACCCAGTCATAAGTTGTGTCTTCCCTATCGCCTAAATCTTTACAACTTTGAAGGGATCACTTGGGTGAGAATACGGTAGATTGATGCCCTTGACCAAGCACTTCTCTGAAAACGATCGGGTCCCAAGTCATATTCAGTCTCCAACTTGTCCTCTTGAACCTAGGATCAGTGGCAGCAATAATGTCCAATCTAGTGATCACATGCTATTGGCAAATCCCTACGTTCCCAGGGTTCGCCCCCCACCCTCCCGCACCCCCTAGACACGTACCGAGTATGGTATTGATACGTCCCGGGTACGTTTGGGTACATACCGGGTACGTTTTGACATATCCGGGACGTATCAGTTCTGTTGGGTGGTGGGGGGCTCTAAATTTATTTTATTTTATTTTTAAATTTTATTTTGACTCAAACAAACTTCAGTTTTAATGAGAACCTGGAGATTGTTGGGCATGGCAACCACAAGGAAACCTGGAGATTGTTTAAAATCCCTCTAGTTTATTGAAGAGAAAATATTCAAAGGATATCAAGAACGTTTGAGGTAATATGTGGGATCATCGCAATTGGCCAAGGAAAGAAGCTATTCAGAGAAATTTGGACATATATAGGAGCCTCCATACAAATTATTTATGAGATCAAATCTCAGTTGATCTTCAATACTAATAGAAAAATTTGGAGCCGCAAATTGCATAGCTTAAAGTTTCAAAGAGCATCCTTTCCTAGAAACTATTAAGACACAACATTGACTCCTTCCCGCATCCTTAAGGAAGATTAGAAGGTGATTTTGGATAATATGAATGCAAGAACCAACCATTGGACTGGCCTCTTTAGTTATCATTGGCAGGTTAGAGTCAACCTAATTAAATAGGTCCTTCAGGAGCTCTCTATATACATCTTTTATGGCCCACCATCACAACACAAAAATAAATTTCGAAGGAAATGGATGAAACACAAAGGAATATAATATTCATATATCATAGAAAATGTAAAATCTTAAGTATATTGAATGTTTTGAACATTGAGCGTACTATATTTTTCAAGTTTTGTATTTCTTATGGACAAAAAAATGAGTAAAATGAGTATATGAATAATATCTATGTATGTATGTATGTATGTATGTATGTATGTATAATTTTTTTAATATATATGTACGGATGTATCCAAGACGTATCATACCCAAGGGTTTTTTAAAGTTGACATATCCGTGTATCGAACCCATACCCGTACCCGTATCCTGGCAACATGGGAAAATACAGCCACGTATGTTGGGCTAGGAGTCTCTCCTTCATTGAAACAAATTGTCTATCATTTGTTTCTGCCAGCGTTCTATATTAGTAAATCCTGCCATCACTAACACTGGAGCTTTGAGATTAATTAGTTGACCGGTAATAAGGTATATGCATAGGGGAGATAACATTTGGAGAGTCGAGGAGTCATTTTATTCTTCCTTTTCCATATGCCAAATGAAGAGTCATTCAATAAATGGTGTTTTGCTTAATTGGGAGGCCAAGAGAATCTCTTTGCACTCGTACTCACGATTGGGATTTTCAAAAATGTGTCATTTGTTAAAATTTGACTACGAATAGGTTATGAACTTCTTCAATATGGTACGATGTGAGAGGGATTACACGCTGTCATGCCTGATGACCAATGATTGAGTACTGCAGGTTAAGTCTATATGCCCAATGATAAGCTGACTGGATCCTCTATGGTCACAGTTTTCAAGTAGATTCCTATTGAACTCTTGGACCATTTAATCTGAATTAGAAATTGCTATGCCAATTTGATAAGCATGTTGATTTCCTCGAATGACTTCAGTATGCAATGGAGGATTCCTTTTGCGCTAGATCACAGGGTTTGATGATGGATGCGTAGAGCTAAAGAAGATCAAAGAGGGGAATCTCTGTTATGTTATATGACAAAGTGCATTCAAAAAGAAAGTCCAGTATCTAAACCTTCTAAATGCTTGTTTTGCCTATCAGGCACTGGATCATCTTATTCGAGACTACCCTCTTTCACGGCCCTTTCTAAAAACCCCACAAAGACAGGTGTGGCTCAACCTTATCATGCAATAATGGCTTTAGAAACTCATAGACATTTGCAGTTTCCTATAATTTCCCAGGAGAATAAGGAGACTAGGACTAAAAAAATAATAAGGAATCCCTAAAACACTCCACAAAACTTTGGGACTTTTAGTGGGGAAATAAAACATAGTGATGGAGATTCTACAGTTCAGCCACCTGCTATATGGTATATTAAGGACCGCCAAGGTAAGTTGATATGTTCCCTTATATCAACATGCATTAAGTCTAGTATGTCCTATGGAAGTCAGATTGGATGTCGAAACAGGTTAACAAATTGGTAAAATCCAATAAATTTGAAGTCATGATTCTCATGCCTCTTTGAGCACACCAAATTAGAACTTATAGAGAAGACGAACCCCCCGTATTAAATCTTTCAAGGAGCGCATTCAGATCATTCTCTCAAGAGTCTGAGAAGAATGCTTCTACTGTGGTAGTTGGCAAATGATTCAACTTGGCATATCTGACCCTTTTCTTCCTCAAATGAAACTCTCACTTCTATCTTGGAACATTAAAGGGATGACTATCCCAAGTCGTAAGCAGTTTGTTCAAGGAGAGTTGCAGACAACTAAGTCGGATATGACTTTCCTTCTAGACGTTAAATTTGTTGGTTTTGAGCTGCGAAACCAAATGAGTTACTGATTGAATGGTCCTTTATAGGCCTTTGATCATTCTCAGGTAGTGCAAGAGTGGTTCTTGCAATCTCTCATTTTTGTAGAAGGTTTGTTGTAAGAGCATGGTACTAATCCAGACAACAGCAAAACGTGTGAAGTAACTCTCTTGCTCCAAGGACCGTACAATAAAGATTATGTTTTGTTTATGCCTCCAATGGGAGCTCAAATTGTACTTGACCCATGGGATTGATTGGCCACTTACAATAGTCCCAATGTTACCTCGGTGGTAGAGTAAAGACTTCTACATGAGAAAAACTGACCAAAAGGCAAAACCGTTGAAGGTGTGGGTTTTGTTATGGTCTATGTTGTCAGGAAATGGAAACGGGTACGGGTACAAGTACGAAACACGGAAACGGCACTTTTCAAAAAACCTTGGGTACGAAACGCGGCGGAAAAGTCCGTACAATATATTATAAAAATATATATATATATATATATGCATAGTACTCATTTTATAATTGTACTCCATGGACCATAAGAGATAATTGATAAAGCACTCAAAATATTTTGTATTCATTGAAATTTGAAGTTCTAAAGAGTCATCATTCAACATGGTTACAATTTCAATGATTCACATATACATGATAATAATCTAGATTCTAGAATATATCATCTAGATTTTCCTCATAATCATCTCCATGAACACCACTGATAGCTCCACTCCCACTAGCTCCACTCTCCATCCCTTGTGCAAAAGATCCCAATTCTTCTTCATCAATACCAAGCAGTGAAATATGGCTAAGAGTAGCAACAGAAGCATCAAAGTCACTAGTCTCAGGATCAATATCCCAAAGTTTGTTGGGACCTCTAATATAGCCTTCAGTCTTGTGTGATAGGATGCGCAAATTGGAATGTACATACACTAAATCCTCAGCCTTCTTGGATGCTAACTTGTTCTATTTGGCTGAGTGGATGAAGGTATATGTACTCCAATTCCACTCTGTTGAAGAATTGCTAGCCACCTGTAACAAAAAAGAAGTTAGAAATTTTCAATTAGTAATAAAATTAATTTACTAAGAAGTAAGAACATACATTTTTAATTAATAAACAAACTTTTGATTTCATTTTAATATTTTATACCTGTGAGAGGATTTTAATGGCAACAGGTCGTAGGTACTTGGCATCATGGCCATGTACATACCACCACATGAATGGGTTCAGGTTGTACTTGTCACTTAATGCGTCTATTTCACCCATGCTACCATTAGATGAAGAGACAAAGACCCCCATTTCATAGCGGACCGCACTAGCTACAACTAGATCAGGAAAAAGCCTCCGGAATGCTGCCTTAGTTCCACTTGCAACTTCTTGGTCATTATATGGTGCTTGCCTACCAGGTAGCCCAAGTATTTCATTGCTATAATGTTTGGGATTCAAGGCATATGCAAGGAGATGCAATGGGGTGGTCATTTTATTCCACCTTCTCATGATCACGCTCTTAACTTCATTGTAGAAGTTTTCTTTAGGATCCTGTTCTTTTTTTGTATGATGTCTCTAATTTTTTCAAGCATAGAGTCAATGCCATCATAGATCTCCCCTATGCAAGCGTTATCTGTATCTGCATATCTAATCATAGATAAAATAGGCTCAATAAAACTGAGCAAATATGCAACCTTTGCCCACCAATCATCATCAAGTATCAATGATTTTATTTTGATGGCTCGTTCTATGTTTGCTTGCCTCCACACAGACCAAACATCATCAATCACCATACTACATAAGGCTTGTTTTACCTTCACAAGTCGTCTCAAGATGAGTGTGTGAGAGACAAATCTCGTTTCAGCAACCTATTAAAAGAAATTAAAACAAGTTAATAAAATATAAAGTTAAATTTAAAAGAAATTCAATTGATAATTTGATATTTCATAGAAAGTTAGCAAATAAAAATTAGAAACTAGTAAATTTTTCTGTTACCTTTAGCAACTCAACCTTTGAGAACCTCCTAAAGATAACATGGGACATATTATCATTTATGAAAAACATTTGAATCCCATTTGCCTCTGTATAAATTTCCTCTATCCATGGTATTTTGCCAATCTTCTGTAGCATCAAATTCAAGGAGTGTACTGCACAAGGTGTCCAAAATATGTGCTCATATCTCCACTCTATAATCATCCCTGGTGCTCTACAATTTTTGGCATTGTCCGTGATGACTTGAATAATGTTTTGAGGGCCCACTGACTCAATAACCTCAATCAAAATATTAGCAATAAATTGAGCATCTTTCACTTCACCCTCACAATCAACAACCCTTAAGAACATTGCCCCTTTAGGGCACACTGCAACAATGTTGATGTCTATTTCGGGCATCTTTCCATCCATCTGAAATAATAGATACCCTCGAGTCCTTCCATAAATCTCTAATTGGTTGCAAAGAAATATGTACATGGGCCACTTCTTTCACCAATAATGATGTTCTCACCTTCTCATAACTAAGGCTTTTATACCCTTGTGGTGCATCATTTATACCTCTCACCATTTGTTGCCAATATGGTGACCGCAACACATTGAAGGGCAACCCATATGCATAAATGCATCGAGTAACCAACTCATTAACAATTTTCCTTTTCTCATTTGCAAATGCATGCTCTAATGGACCTCTGGTTCTCTTTCGTGACAAACTCTCTTCCTCTAATGGAGTTTCATCTTCAAGTGGTTGTGTTAGAGGTTGAATAAAATGATGGTTTCATGGGGTGGGTGGTTTTTTTGAACCCCTATTTTGCAAAGGAACGGTTTTAAATCTAGCTATTGAAGCTTGCAAATCAGCCTCCTCTTGCTCTTTCATGTATGCCAAAATATGTTTCCTTTCAACCTTGAAACATTTTCTAATCCCTTATTCCCGTTTGCCCCATTAAATGAGCTTTGAGTCAGGTATATGAGGATTTGAATTGTATATTGCAATGATGGCATATCCAAACTCGAGAGCCACCGCCAGCAAGGTTCTCCAACACTTGCACATGTCTCCAAAGAGGAGCTTTAGGATCTATAGATTCCACACCCCCACTTTGGCTTGCTTCCCCATGCCCTCCCACTAAAGTTGAACTAGATGCCATTTATGTTTTTATATCTCAAAGAATCAAACCTACATTGAAAAATAAAAACATAAACTTAGATAACAATAAATAGAACTACACCCTACATATCCTATTCTGCTTTTGATCACCAAGTTCACCGTTTAGGCGCGAGGTGAGAGCATACACAGTGTTCGGATTTTTTAATTTAAAAAAATAAAATAAATTTTTTAAAAAAGCAAAAAGAATTAAAGTTTTAAACCCTACACATCCTATTCTGCTTTTGATCACCAAGTTCATCGTATAGGTGTGAGGTGAGAGCATACACAGAGTTCGGATTTTTTAATTTTAATTCAAAAAAGCGAAATAAACTTTTAAAAAATAGCAAAAAGAATTAAATTATTAAACCCTATGCATCCTATTCTGCTTTTGATCACCAAGTTCACCGTATAGGCGCGAGGTGAGAGCATACACAGAGTTCGGATTTTTTAATTTAAAAAATACAAAAAACTCTTAAAATAGCAAAAAAAAAAAACCCTACGCATCCTATTCTGCTTTTGATCACCAAGTTCACCATATAGGTGCGAGGTGAGAGCATACACAGAGTTTGGATGATATTTTTAATTTAAAAAAAACAACATATACTTTTTATTTAAAAACCGCAAAGGAAATGTTACATTTTTTTTAGCATAGAGTTTAAAAATTACTAAATTAAAACTACATATTGATATCATGATCAATGATCATGAATGATGTGTGCATTATGCACACATCATTCGTGATCATTGATCACATTAACATTTTCTTTAAAAAAAAAATTGAAAATACCTTGGTTTTTTCCTCCTTGAAGTTGATCCCTCCTTCCAAATCTACTTTGAAATTCCTCCTTGATGCTCTTAGCTCTTAGTAGCACCTCCTAAACTCTTCCTTCAAGCTGCTCCTTGATGTCTCTTTGCTCTTCACAATGCTCAATGTTAGTTTAATAAAAACTGAATTTAGCAAGAGAAAAATGAGAGTGATTTAAAATGGACCCAAGATGTCATAATATAGCTTTTAGGAAGTGGCTTTAGCAAGTTTAGGTAGGTAGATTAGGTTTAGGTGTAATAAATGAAGTTATTTTTTATTTTTTTAAGTGATGATGCTTTAAAAATGCAAAACTCGACGGAAACGTTTGGGACGTTTCCGCAACGTTTCCTTCGTGTTTTGATCACATTTCCATTTCGGAAACATTTCTAGGCTAAAACGTACCTTAGGCATTTCCTTGCTTCATAGATTATTGTTCATGGGTTTTTTTATTTTCAGGTCTTTCTCGTCCAGTAGATGTATTGCTACAGATATTTGATTCAAATCATCTTCTAATTGAGACTTCCCTCACAATGAGGCAATCAAAAGAAGACAAACCATCTTCTTTTTTCAAGCTTAATGTTGCTCATTTGCAATCCCTTGATTTTCGTGCTTTGGTACATCGTATTTAGAATTTAGTGCTCTGTCCTAATGGAGCTAGAGGTTGAATCTTTGGTTGGAGGCCATTGTTCGGAGAACCATAAAGCTAATTAGAGGTTGGGATTGTATGATTGCTCGATGACATCGACATGATCTTTGAGAGACCAAGCGTAAATTAGAGTCTGGCCCCATCTCCTTAGAGGAAGATCTTTATAATGTGTCTCTACAGGAGGAAGTTACTTGATTAGAGGGTGTGATTTGTAAAGATTATATTGCCAAAGGTGCTTGAATTCATGTCCGCTTGCAGTGGATCCAGATGGGTGATGAGGGATCGAAATTCTTTTTTGACTACGTAAAGAGGAAAGTATCTTCTAAAAGGATTCCGAAGCTGCAAAAGATTATATTGCCAGAGGTGCTTGAATTCATGTCCACTTGCAGTGGATCCAGATGGGTGATGAGGGGTCGAAATTCATTTTTGACTATGTAAAGAGAAAAGTATCTTCTAAAAGGATTCCGAAGCTGCATAGACCGGATGGTTTGTTGGAGGAGGATCTAGAAGGGATTAGGAGCATGTTCCAAATGCACTTTTAGAACATCTTTTCCCCATATGCCAAAGGTGCTTGAATTCATGTCCGTTTGCAGTGGATCCAGAAGGGTGATGAAGGATCGAAATTCTTTTTTGACTACATAAAGAGAAAAGTATCTTCTAAAAGGATTCCGAAGCTGCATAGACCGGATGGTTCGTCGGAGGAGGATCTAGAAGGGATTAGGAGCATGTTAAAGCTGCATAGACCGGATGGTTCGTTGGAGGAGGATCTAGAAGGGATTAGGAGCATGTTCCAGATGCACTTTTAGAACATTTTTTCCCCATATGCTAGCTTGGCTTTAGTTATGGCTGCCCGGAATTCCTACTTCCAGGTGATCCCTCATAAGGTGACGGATTACGACCACAGCAAATTGGACAGTGATTTTTCCAAAGAAGAATTGTTTGTTTCTCTTTCATTGATGTAGAACAGGAAGTCCCCTAGGATTAAAGGCCTCCCCTATGAATTATACAAGGTGATGTGGTATACTAATGGTGATGATTTCAACTATCTAGCTGCTGATGCCTTTTCTTCGAACTTGTTGTCAGAGCTTCTTAATTAGGGTTTGATTAAGCTGGTCCCCAAGTCTTCAGCTAGGGATTCCATAGGTGGGTGGCATCCCATCACTCTTCTATGTATTGTTTACAAGATCCTTGCCAAGGCAGTGGCGCTTCGTATGAGAAATAATGTTAGTAGTATTGTTTGTAAAGAGCAAATGGGTTTTGTCAAAGGATGTTATATTCTGGATACAATTTTATCTACATGGAAAGCTATGGTTTGGATGAGGGAGATGGGGCCACAAATTCTTTTTCTAAAGATTGACTTTGGTAAACCTTGTGACATGATTGATAAGTCCTTCGTTACTGAGAAGTTGAATTGTCTTGGTTTCGGCTCGAGATTTGTGAAGATGAACACTCTTTTCTCTTGTGCCTCCTTTGTTTCTATCAATAATGAACTTTCGCCACGTATTCTTCTTCATCAATCCATTATACAAGGTTGCCCCCTAGCTCCTTATCTTTATGTACTAATGGCTGACACATTGGGGTATTTGTTGGAAGCTGCCCACATTCAGAACAAGATTAGTGGTGTTTCCCTATTCAAAGGTTTTGAGATGCTCAACAATCACTTTGCAGATAACTCACTTCTTTCGGTTCAAGTTGACTTGGGACTCAGTTGAAAAAGCCAGAGATTGCTTGGCTACGCTTTGTGAAGCTTTTGGGGCTATAGTCAACAATCACAAAACTGAATTTTGACTGGTTGGCCAGGATGATCCGCTCAATTAAATTACTACTAAGTGGTCTTTTTTCTGTCCAGGAGTTATCGTGAGATATCTTGGCATTCCCTTTAAAAAGGACCTCTTTTTGTCTGCCATGTGGGACTAGGTTGGTCAAAATCTTTAGAGTAAACTTCTTCTATGGCATAATCAATATCTTTCATTTGCTAGAAAATTGACAGTGTTGAGTGGAGTTCAGCAGGCTTCCCATATCTGTTAAGTTTCTTGTTGGCTCCCCTCCAATACACAGTTTCTTCGTCTTGAGCAGATTTTGTGATCTTAATGGTGGAATTTTGGCGCTTTCCCATGTTTCTATGGTCTGTTTGTCCAATTCCCAAAGAGGAGGGTGGTTTGGGGCTGATTGATGTGGCCATGCAGGGGTGCATGCTCACTGTCAAGTGGGTGATCCGATGCTTGGAGGGGTCCTCTGCTTGAAAAATTCTAATGAGACACAGATTACTCACTGCCCGGCATTTGGGTAAGGTCAGACACTCTTTTGGGTTAAGTCATATTATTTTTGTTCCTCAAAATTTTCAGATCATGAGTTCTTTTGTTCTCAAGAGTATATGGGTTGCATGGATGAGAGTTGCCAGTTTGATCACTTGGAGGTTGTCGGGTAGTTGGGCTGGGTGGGACTTGGCCAAAAGACATATATGGAATTGGAAGCTACAAGATATTTGTATCGTTGATATCGCCTGATTTCAAGCTCGCAGGTTAAGAAGGGGTTTTCCTTATGGAGAGGCTTGTGGGATGCCAAATCTCACTGCTGGAAAGATTGGCATTCTTTAGCTCATGAGTTTTCCCTATCTTCTGTTGATCGGTCTTCTATTAGGAAGATTCATAACTTCATTCCTCGGGAGGATCAGTTTATGCTAAATATTGATATGAGTCGAGCCATTTGGTGTGATTGGTGGTGGAGCTATGGTCACCCCTTATACCAATTCAATACAAAGCATCTTTACTCCACTTTGCATTGGAGATGTGCTCTTGCGCCTTTTCTTTTTTTCTTTTTTTAAAACAGAGCATTATATTAAGAAAAACACAAGATTACATATATGGTTGTGCCAAGCCTAAAAGCTATTGGTCCAAACTTGAGCATCATACAACAAAAAAGCACAAGAAGTAATCATGACAGAGAATCAAGATTAAGAATATATCTGATATCCTCCTGAAGCTTGTTGGACCACCAAGGAGGGGGAATGCCATAGCACAACAGGTCCTTGTTGTCCAGAGCCCAGTTAGCTAGTCCATCAGCAACTTTGTTCCTTTCACAAGGAATGTGATTAAATTGGATCTCTTGAAATTTTTCCTGTAGGTGTTTTATCTTCCACACCTCTTAGGCAATACGCCAATTGGGAGGAGAGTGCTGTCTGTTATCAGAAAGCAGGTGAAGAACAATTTGGGAATCCGATGCAACTTGGATAGCCTCTGATTCTGAAGCTTTTTTGATTCATAGATTGCATGGAGTATGGTTGTTGAAGGTTTCCTACAAGATTCGAGTTTTTGCTTGGTTAATGATTTATAAAGGGCTTCCCTCCAAGAGTGGCCTATCTGATGGTATGTGTCCCTTTTGATGCAAACTAGAAATGGTTGAGCACCACATTTGGGACTGTTCCTTCGTGAGATCCTATTGGAACTCTATTCAGTCCAAGTTGGCAGCCATACTTCAAGGGAGTCTTCACTAGTGGGTGGCAATATTTGGCCACTCGAATAGTCTTGTAAGAGGTCCTTTTAGGGTTATTTGGAATTGCTTGTTAATCACGAACAAACTTAAGTGAAACAATAACCATGATATTAAATATTTTCTCACCTATTTATTCACTGAAAGAGCTTTACATATATAGAATTCTCAGTCCTTAAAGTATGGATATTTACCATATCCAATACCAGGAATATCTCTATTTGATATACTCAATCTTAGACTCTTTCTAACGTGAGTTGTAAACACTCACTTAAACTAGACTAATGTTCACACTAAATTGTATATTGAATTCCTAACAATCACCCCCTTAGTGTGAACATGGGGAAAACCTAGTTCCTGTACTTGCATCTACTTTCATGATACTGGTGATTTTCAAAGGATAATCACAAACCTAGAACGATGGTTTTACATATGGCTAACCAACAACCGAGAATGGTGGTTTTTACATATGGTTTACCACAAACCATGTATGAAGGTTTTACAGATGGTTTACCTACAACCACATCATGATATGCAGTACTTATCATTGGCCCTCATCATTTTTCACATTGAAGTAGATTATTACAAATATGAACAGGAATATCACTTCTGTTCTTTATTAAAGCAGAAAACAAACACACAACTGAAATAAAGGAGGTCACCAATACATTTGAAGCAGTCTCTTTGTTGATGACTAACAAGAGATGCCAATCAGCCTCCTCCTCCTTGCCTCCAAGATCTTTATTTAGAATAGAAAGTCATCAGAATTATAGTCAGGTTCTTCTAGTGCCGGTTCTTCTTCATATTCTAATTCTTCTTCCACAATAGCATTTGCTTCATTTGTTTTAAGATTTCCATTGAGTAGATCTTTAGCTCGAATTCTGCAATATGTATATGTGTGTCCTTTTTTCTTGCAATAGAAGCATTCAGGATCTTCTTTGCTTTTAGGAAAATTCTTGTATTTCTTTTTAACAAACAAAACAGTTTCTTCTTTTACATCTTCTTTTGTTCTTTTCTCTTCACTTAGAAGTGCAGATATCATGTCTTCAAGTGATTGTGTGGGCATTTGTCCGAGAGTGAACACAACATTACAGTACTTAGGAGGAAGACTGTTTAGAAGTATGGCTTTAGCATCTTCATCTTCTATTACAACTTTTACTTCTGCAAGTTGCCTTATGAGTGATCTCAGTTCATTAATGTGGCTTGACATTGTCACATTTTCATTCATCTTGAGTTTGAATAGTTGCAGTTTTAGTGAAAATTTAGCATTGACTGCATTTGAGCCAAAAGTTTTGCCGAGTAGTTCCCAAATTGTTTTTGAGGATTTTCCCAGATCCACATAGTGTAGCTCAGTGTCAAATAGGGCAAATCCTATTATTGCTTTTGCCTTCCTTATCATCCCTTGTTTCCCACTCTATTAGTTTTGCAGCGTCTATGGGTTTTGATTCATCTCCTGATACAATCCTCCATAGATTTTTATGCATTAATTGCATTTGGATTTTGACTTTCTAGGTGTGAAAGTTCAATCCATTGAATTTGTCTAGTGGAATGTCCATTATACCTTAGAGCGTCGGTTTCAACCGAAAATACACTCTTAGGGGAGTCGGATTCAACCGATATTGCTCCCGATTTATACTATGTATTTAAAAAGTAATAAGAACAGATTACTTTTTAAATTTTACATGGATATTTCTTATAAATCAAAAGAACATTGAAATATATAGGAATGACTGAAATTTTGGATCCTATACTTTACAATTAAGAATTTTATCAAGTGAATATCAAATTGAATAATACCTTAGAGGCTTAGACTATAAAACATTAGCCTAGTATATATCTTCCGGCACTAATCACAAACTATACGCACAGTGATCGAAATCAGAGGTGACGTTGGTCAGAGGGATGTGCTCGCGGTTCGAGGATGTACGCAGGTCAGAGGGACGTGCGGTCGCTGCAAGCTTTTCAAACCTTCGTGGAGGTCAGGATCCATCTGGTTCTTCCACGCTTCAGCTGTGGGCAATGGAATATGTCAGGCCGTATGCATGGGCTCCATAATACACAGGTCGCATTACCTTAACAAATGCAAATGGACCCGGGACTAAACCTGCTCTGTACCAAATGTTAATCACGAACAAACTTAAGCGAAACAATAACCATGATATTAAATATTTTCTCACCCGTTTATTCACTGAAAGAGATTTACATATATAGAATTCTCAGTCCTTAAAGTATGGATATTTACCATATCCAATACCAAGAATATCTCTATTTGATATACTCAATCTTAGACTCTTTCTAACGTGAGTTGTAAACACTCACTTAAACTAGACTAATGTTCACACTAAATTGTATATTGAATTCCTAACATTGCTTACGAGTTTCAGCCTTGTTTATCATCTGGAAACTTAGATGCAAGTATGTTTTCACAAACAAGGTATGTTCGTTGTTTGAATTTTGTCACTCTCGGAAAGGAGAGGTGCATATGCAACTGCCAGTCAAAGGTTTTCTGTTGATCAAGGAGGCTAAGAGGTTTAAGCCTCAGGACTACTCTGACCTCATTGTGGTCCTTGTTGCTGTAAGGAAGCAATTGTAATCTTTATTGTATACCTCTGTGCAATTTTCTTTTCTTTTTGTACAGCTCTTTGGTTGTATAATTTTTTATGTTAATATGTGATGCTCCGTTTCAAAATTAAAAAAAATCTATCAAACATGAAATTGTTATATTTTTAGAGTGATAACATTCATTTAGCCTGGAGTATAATAACAGAAACAAATCACAGAATATAACAGTAAATACACAACTTTGTATGCAAATAACAGCTATGAATTGCAACATAATGACAATGTTTCAACACCAAAACAACTGAACATAAATAAGAATCTCAGGTGGTCATCAAACATCATTGAACCCAAGTCTTGGGTAAGTCTAAGGGCACACAAGTGTAAGGACTCATGCGGAAGTCTGAGAAAGAAAAAACAGAAAGTATCTGGTAAAGTTGTGTGGAAGCGAGAAGCAAGTTGCTTTGAATGAGTTTCAAAGCAGGCAAGCTAGTGAGAGCATAGATGGAGTGTTTTAAAAGTCCCACAGTGTTCTTGATGGCTCTGTAGGAGAAATTGGCCTGTAATCCTTGCTGATTTGGTTGATATAACCCCAAGGAAAAGTTTTCCTACATTAGGTTTTTGTACAGTTTATTTTGTGTCTTCTCTCTCCATGTCATTGATTCTTGTCCTTTACTTGCCAAGTATAAGCTTGTTAAGGTCTATGTCTAAGTAACCAGTTCGGGTGCATTTCTAGTACGGATACAAAGTACCCGGTACACGGGTACAGCATTTTTTTGCCTTGGGTACGTTTGTACTATATATATATATATGTATGTATGTATGTATGTATGTATGTATGTATGTATGTATGTATTACAGCCTACTAAATCAGATATTAGAGACATTAATGATATAGTATGCATATAAAAAATAAAATAACCACAAAAATGAAAATATTATCCAAATGCCAAATGTCATAATAATCAAGTATCTCAAATGTCATGTGCTAATCATAATTACTTACATCAAAATTTATATTCACAACCATCTTGATCTTCATTGAGAGCATCAACATCGTGAGTCGTTTTTTTTTATTATTATTTTAAGAAAAGATTTATATTATGGAAGAATCAAAAGATACATATTCTATTATGCCAAGCATAAAAACTAGGAGTCCAGGCCTGGGCATTACACACAGAAGCATGTATAGGCATTACAATCATTGATACAAATCTAACTCAATAATCCGTCTAAGGTCTTGTTGAAGCTTGGCAGACCACCATAGTGGTGGAGGACCAAAACAAGCTATATACCCATTATCAAGAGCCCAATTGGCTTATGCATCTACCACTCTGTTGAGATCTCTTGGAGTGTGATGGAAGGTGACTTCCTGAAACCTGTCTTTCAAACATGGAATTTTGTCCCTCTCTCTACACAGTTTCCAATTTCCGCCTTAATATGTTGCAGAGGTGGAAAGCATTCTCACTATAATCATAGAATCAGATTCAACCTGAATTCTCTACCATCCAAATTTTTGGGCATCTTGTAGGCCCCGTGATATAGCTCTTAATTCTGCTATATTAATTGTGGCATACCCAAGATTTTCAAAAAAGAAAGAAGTCACAGAACCATCGAAGAGTCTTCCAATGCCACCCATACTTGCTTTCCCTGGATTGCCCCTAGAAGCACCATTTGTGTTCAGCTTATCAATTCCAGTGGGAGGGGGAGACCACTTACTTTCAAACTGATTTTTCTTAGTTTGAAAACAGCCCCTATAGTGCTTGTAGGGCATTTCTGAAGCTTTTTTAGAAGATTATCCCATTGTGGAGACAGAAATTAAGGCAGCCGAATTTGGTGCTTGATAGATTCAGCCAATGTTTTAAAAACCGGCCAAGCCGGAACCGGAACCGGAACCAGCCAGTTCAACTGGTTCAACTTTTTTAAGCATGAACCGGTCAAAAAACCGGACCTTTCGAGGAACCGGCCGGTTTGGTACCGAACCAGTCCGGTTCTGACCTAAACCGGCCGAGATGTGTAAAGATGCATGGATATAAAAAATTTAATTTTTTAATTAAAATTTCTGCTTTTAACACATTTATTATTTGGAGTTCATATCATTTTGATATAAACACCTTTCTTACATGTTATATAGTATATACATGAGCAAAGTTTGCATATTTTGTGTGTAATTGTTGGAATCATGGTTTCCACTCTTTCAAATATATTGTTTTCATTAAAAATGTAATTTTTTGTGTTTTTTAGTAAACCAATTCATACAGTTTGAACCGGTCCAATTCCGGTCCGGTTCCGGTTTCGGTCCAGTCCAACGCTCGACCAATTTTGAGTCCGGTTCCGATTTTTAAAACATTGGGATTTAGCTATTTAAGACATTTTTTTCCATACCGGAAGTGGATGTCAAAATAATGAATCATGACTAGTGGATATAAACGCCTCAAATAATTCTCCATTACAAATATGAATATTATATCAGCATGTTGTCATGATTTAATGTGCAACATGAAAATTCCCAATTTTCAAGCACGACAACAGACCCCAGTGTCAAATTTTTTTGATTGTGAGTCCTCCTGGACCCTTCTCCAAAAAATAGTAACCCATCCCTGTGTCGGGCCTATCCTACCCTTTCAAGTGGTCCTCTGTGTTGTGTCAACCTTGTCCATAGGTGATTTAGGGAAAACAAGTCCATACAAGTCCCTCCGAGATGATACCTTCCAAGGAAGGCTTTTCAAGAAGCTTAAGAAGGGTTATTTTTAGCCTTGGTCTAATCAGGCAATGTATAGCACACCCTCCGGAGCTGAGTTAAAGGCCCACATTCATCAAGAAGTGGCATTGAGGATCTAGAAACATTGTGCAACTGGTTTTGCAAGAAGATTTTGTAAAGTTTCAGAGGTTTTGGAGCGAGTTCAGCAAAAGCGGGTTTTTGAAGGTGAAGGAGCTTGCAATTCAAAACAGCACCTGAGTATTCGGGAAGTGATTTTGGGAGTTGATATCTCAAGGTGCCACCCGGCAAAATTGGATCTACCACGACCCTATACAAAAAGAAATCCAAGGGAAGTTTTCTTCATACGAGCCCACGTTTCAAATCCAATAGACAAGTTACAGGTGGGCTCTACTATGGAGTAGAAGGGTCGGGGAAGTTGAAGCAAACAGCGTCAAAGAAAACTAGAGACTCAAAGGATTTAGAAACAGAGAAAGGCTCAAAATCTGCGGGTTTTACAAATGATTCAGAGCGAATCCCAAATTGGCTAAGTATGGAAGAATCAGCGGAAGCTTCCACGTGCCTCATCGGCGCATCTCCAAGAGTTAAACTCAAAAAGCAGACTCAAATGAGCACGAAGCTTCCACGTGTCCCAGGACCGAAAAGAGACAGAGTTGGCCGTTGAAAATCCAAACGAGCAGAAAGAACCAAGTGATCAGCTCGGTGCAATTTCAAAATGGGAGCCCAAGGAGGAGACTCAAACTCGCAGGGCAGCCCTCCACATGGCCAGGGTTCAACAGAGGTCAAATGGAAAGCGGGCCCAAATTGGTTAAGTATGAAAGTGTCGGCGGAAATGCTAGGGCACCTTAGTGTCTCAACAGCGCACATTCAAAGGCGCAGTCCAAATCGGAGACTCCACGTAATGAGCGCAAGGCTTGGGCCACGATTCTGTCTTTAGGGTCCAAGAAAGGCATCGGCCCGAATATGGCTTAGTATCGCGGACTCACGGAAGGAGCCACATGTCAGCCCGACACATCTTCAAAGGTAAATCTAAAAGCGGTGTCCTTCAAACAAGCGCCAAGTCTCCACGTGTCCCGAGTTCAGATATATGGCCCCGCCAAACAAAAGGACTTAAGTCAAAAACATAAAGAAACAGAGGGCAAATCCGCGGAAGGTGCCATGTGTCTCTCCGGCGCAAAGACTTGCAAAAGCAAAATCCAAAAGCGGTCCCCATTGGATTGTGCACCAGCCCTCCACGTGGTATAGCATATTCCTTAAGTCAAAGTGGTAAGGCGGGTTACCAGAGGTAATTTTGCCACCTTTAGGTTTTGTTTCCAAAAGGCGAGGTATAAAAATGAGCCGCACCTCCACTTGGTGCCCAAGCAGCCACGTGTTAAGCCTAAATTAAATATGGACTGGCGGGCCCGATGATGAAGCATTTTGACAAAATGAATTGCGGGGCTGCGGGTACGCAATTTTTGTGCAAAAGGCGAAAGCGGGTGGGGATTTCTGGCCCGCAGGCCCATTCTGCTAAAATTGTTTTTCCGCCATTTTTGTACGGACCCGATTCAGAATGTCATTCAAACGGGCATATCTTCCGATCCAATGCCTTTTTGAAATCCAAGGAAATCGAATGGTACCATTGGAGAGATCTCGACCTCGTCTACGCCATGGAGATCTAAAACTTTACATATTGCTGGAAGAGGTTAGGTGAGTAAAAATCATGGAAAAAACGTCTTTGTGCGCGTGTGTAGGGACATTAATATGTGATCCGATTGCTCATCAACAGGAGCAACAGATCCTTTCTGTTTGCGATGTAGATCATTCTATATCCTTCTACAACACGGCTCCAACAATATAGAGTGGCGGACATGACATTGATATGGGTTTAGAAGGCATCTGATGGTCGGTAGTTCTTGCTTCAAAAACAAACTATCAATATTCCCAATGCCATTTCATCTTCCCTTACAGACTGGAATCATGTGTTGTCAATCCATAAAAGAATTGAGGCTAGGATTGCAATGATATTTTGCCTTTGACAAACTTTTTAACAATACTAATCATGATACTTTGATCATATTATTTTTTGACCTTATTAATAGTATGACTTTTAAATGAAAATTAGATCGTCAATTATTGTTGACATGATTCAGTTATGACTGCATGATGATTCCTTAGGTACGACCATTTTATATGTTGATGATGATATCCTGTTTGACATACCCAAGGGGTACCGTACTTGTGACAAGTGTCAAGGACATGCCCAAATTGGGTTCGAGGTTGGGGGCGTACCAGCTACCTAGGTCTATGTTGATGAGTTAGGAATGGAATATATATATCTTCCTAATTATAGGTCAAAAGGGTTCAATCTAGATTAAAAACCGGAAATAGCAGTCTGACGAAGCACCAAGCTGAAAACCATTTGGGAAACTTTGCAACTCATGCAAAAAAGAGCAGATTTTTGAAGATATACCAAGCAATAGACTTAAAATTTTTAGGGAGTGATTTTCATATTTTGGAAGCAGAGTTCTTGACAGTTTTCTGAAGGTTCCAATAGAAATTTTAGTCAAAAAAAATTATTGAGAAGCTGAAGTTTGTCTCCGAAGGGATTCTCAAATTGTTTCCTAGTGAGGCCCTTTGCTGGAGGTTAATAAGTTAAGTAACTATACAATATGAGATTAATTGAAAGTCAAGTATAGGGGTGGTTGTGCGGGTTGATGGTACTAAAAAGGAAAGGAGTCTTGAGTGGGGTTCGTCGATGGTAGTTTATAAGGTAATACAAATCAAGTGTCCAATTTATGGGGTGGTATTCACCTCTTGGAAGGCACCCAGGAGGGAAGGGCTGCTTTCCGAGCACATGTGAAGGCAGTACCATACTTGTTTGTTAGTTTCTTTTCATGTATTTCCTTTGCTCATTTCATTTTCCGTTGATAAGTAGGAAAAGACTCTATTTGTTATTGGGTGTATACTAAACAGCTTTGTCTCCTATTGATAATTGAAGAACTCAAATTTGAGCTTGTAAGCAACCTCTAAGAAGAGACGTTGTAGAAAGAAGGAAAAGGAGTGATTGTGGATCAAACACAATTGTTAGAAGGATTTGAGAAGAATCAAAAGAAAGCATGTTGTGTTGATTTTGGAACTGCACCCAAGTAGATGAGGCTACACCCAATAATACGCAGAACTGAATCTTGGGAAGTGTGGAAGCAAGAAGGAAGCACACATGGGCAGACCCAGAAAATTAGTGCATGACATGTTTTGGGCACAAGTTGCACTAACAGGCATAAAAGAAGATCATATAACAATCGAGACGGCCCTTTAGAGCGAAATTCTGAAGATTTTTGCAAATCTACTCTTACAATTTTTCAACGTTTTCGTAGTTTGCATATTTAGGGCCCTTCATTGCATAATTTGGACCCTAAACTTTATTCGGATGCCCCAAATAGTTGTCATAGGTAAGTTTTTAGGACATTTAAACTAGTTCTCTTGATGAGCTTTCCAACGCTCGAGTAGCACTACTAAAATGGTAATCTCATCAACCAAAATTTGGAGCTTAACTCTTGAATCCACTGTTCTTCTGTGTATAAATGTAAATGTTAATGTATGAATTTTTGGCTTGTTTGTGGGCTGTTGGGTATAGGCATAGGAATGGTGAGGCAGAAGTTCAATGGCATACATCTCTCCTAGGCACAAAATGCCCTGTTTATAAACAGGTCATAAGGGTGCAAGTTGGGATATTGGGTTCCTTTACAAAATTTCAGTTCTACATTTCTATAACTCATTAAGGGGTACCATAAGAGATTGTGGAGTCCACTGGATTGCATATTTAATTTGCATCATATAAGATGAGAAATGTCTACAACCTACGTTGCCAGGATACGGATACGAGTATCGGTTTGGATACGGATACGATACGCGGATACGTCAATTTTAAAAAACCCTTGGATACGATACGTCTTGGATACGTCCGTACATATATATTAAAATATATATATATATATATATATATATGTACATCTACTCATTTTACTCATTTTTTAGTCCATAAAAAACTGAAATAGTAATACAAAACTTGAATCAATGTTCAAAACATTCAATATACTTAAGACTTTGCATTTTTATTGATCATGTGGCTGCCATACATATGATATACGAATATCATGTTAACATGAATACGAACAAAACTTGAAATTTGAAAAATATACTAGGGACTAGATCCATGTTCAAATTTTCAAAACAAACAATATACTTAAGATTTTACATTTCATTGTTCATGTGGTGTCATACATAGGATATAGGAATTCAAACAAATCTAAAAATGAAATAAAACTTCCTCAAAAAAGACATGTATTTAGCTCCAAGATACGTGCCTTGCGATACGTGAGCGTCATACGTCACGAATAATGTCTGAAAAGTAAACATGACGTATCCCGTACATATCTGTATCATATCCGTATTTAACACTGATACATATCACGTAGGGGTACGTCAGGGGGTCTTGGGCGTATCCATGCAACGTAGTCTGTCAACGTACCCTGGCATACCCCAATTATCAGGGGGCATAAAACAGGGAGTATCCAAACGTTATCAGCATACTAATCCAGCAGGCTTCGGTGGTAGTTAGAGGTACAGCCCACGAGAAAATACAAAAAAACTCTGTAACTGCCAATTGTTCATCCCTTAAAAATATTTTGATGAGCTTTTGCAAAACCCTAGCCCAGGACTAGGTCGGGCAAGAAGAATGAATAGGCTATGGGAATTGTCGAACGAGAAACAGAGAAAGACAAAAAGAAATAAAAACAAAACCTGAAAGAAGTTGCGGGCAATTGCTCGAAAAAATTCTCCAATTAGCTAGCCTGCAAAAATTCTTCCCCCTGGGTGAATGTTCTATGGTAATAATGATGGGTGAAGTGTTTTATATAACCTAAATCCTCCAATTTTAGCTCAATCTCATTTTTAAAAGAACTTTATTTATTTAATAAATAAATAAAATCGCAAAGCCTTCTCTCAGACAAAACCTGGCAAAGGGATAGAGTGAGTTTTAGCATGTGGGTACTTGGGAAATTTGGCTTTTATGACTCTCTGGGGATACCTTAGAGCAATGCAAACAACTGCAGACAAAACAAACACAAAATGACTCGTTATTTGAAAAAAACGAATTTTTTAAAAGGGGTAGTCCCAAATTTCAAGGTGAAATCTTGGGAACACCATTGCTAAACTAGAAGTGATAAAGAAACGAGGCATTTTGAGTTCGGATTTTACAGTCTCTAGAGTTTTGTGTCAAACGGTCAGAAGTGAGTGAAGTGCAGAACCTTGAGAGACTATGGTCCACACCTCTTAGCAGAGAGTTAGACTGTTTTGCAAACCCAAGAACAGATCTTGAGGAACAAGTGAAAATGCTTTCAAACTTTATCAAGTTGGACCATTCATCAGACAAGACACCTTGATCCCACTTGCTTCTGCTCACTGGACCCACTGAGGGACCTGTTATAATATGATCAGATGAAAACACCCCCATGAGTGATTACCTAATAATCAGATGGGTTGAATTTGACAAAGATCAATTGAGTTGAGGTCTTTAAGGCATTCTAGTCTCTTGTCTAAAGCATACAAGGTCTACAACAATATCACTTCTGCCCAAGAGCAATATACTAATTCAGGAATTGTAAAGCATCTTGAAAAAGGGACTCAAGATTTGGGCAGATTGATGCAGTGATTTCCGAACATGAGCTGGAGTAGCTGATGAGAAAATTTCTTTCTCATAAAATTTCCATCATCCAAAGAGCAAGTCTGGTCCAAGACCTTTGACCTAGGACAGGTTCTAGAATAGGATTAAGGTTTTTGAAGAAGTTCTGTAAATCTGAGCATGAGTACTTCAGTAAAAAAGGCGAATGCATTGAAGGTCTGAAATCTTTCACTCATTAATAGAAGAGTTTCATTATTCAGGTCTTGCTTCAAGTGAGATCTTAGCTCTGAAAAATACAGTAGGTTGCATGGTCTAAGGCATATCTGAATTGAGACCCCTAATTGTGACTAAATCACATTCAAAGAACTACTTAAGTGCTTCCAACCGACACAACACCCATAGATAGAAACTCATAACAAATGTCATTGTAGAGGAAACATAGGGATGTTGGATGCACATATCTTGGAATTCCTAAATCATATTTGAGTGACGCTCTTGGAAGCTTCGTTCAAGTTGCTCTTGCAGAACACCTCATTGCCTCCTTAGAGCCATGCAGACCATTGTGCAACTGATTGTGACAAATATTCCAAATTGTAAGTGTCAAATGAAATAAGCACAAACTCATTTTCAGACAAATTCCTCTTCCAACATGGATAAGGCCTATGATAATATTCTATTTTGAGAATCAGATCTTTGCTGTCCAAGATCCCCACAACAATATAATGGAAATTATAAGACTATGTTTTATAAAAACACGAAATACCAGCAACACTTAATTAAGGAAACACGTTAGTTAGGAACATAGCATACTAATACTCAAACCCTAGCCTACATAAGGCTTCATTTTCAATGATACCCTCAAAACCTTCTCTTTACCATTTCAAGTTTTCCAATCTCGTGGATCATATTAATGTGATTTTGTCTTATCTGCAATCTGACCCTTGGTGTTCAAATCCATAAAGTAAAATGGCAAATTTGTTTCAATCTACATTCATGAGTTATGGGTTTTTCATTTACGGGAATACACCAAATTCTTTGCATATCCTAGTTGAATGCATAAGTAAGCTAATAATATACTAACAATCTATTTATTATACCGAAGTGTTGCTTCTATTGTTCTCTCAATTACGTTCGTTGGCAATCTTAAGAAAAATGAACACAAGGCCAGATCAAAATTGTTTGGGCATCAATGAGTCAAATAGAGTTAGACTGCAACGTTTTGTTGGCTAGATTTTATACACAGCTAAAAACCTAGGCAGTCATGAGATAAATCTCCCTCATTTAACGGTGAGGCTCCCGTGTAAGATGTTTATCTATTTTGCGGAGGTGAATCTAATAACTACTTTCAGGGGTTTTACTTTAATTACTTCAGCTCGTGAACCACAGCCAGGCAATTTGGCAGCAAGTAAGCAGCTGTGATAGGATATTTGCAGGAGGAAAAATAGAAGGAAAGAAGACATAAAGATGTGTTGATTTAACCAATAGCTATCAGAGTTGGTCTCATCCACACAAATTAAATAAACAAGAAAACTCACAACATTCAGCAGTAAGGGAAAGAAATAGCTTCTAACCTAGATCTAAGATAACACAAAGTTTATCTAAAACCTCAAATATAAGTAATGAGCAAAGCACCATAGACACAAAGTTCTCCGCAAATCCACCTTTTATTCAATCCCCCAGCTTTCCAAGCAATCGCACCAAGGGTTTCAGCACAAAGTTTGAAAACTCAAGAATGCTTTGCTAAACAAATTCTGATGAACAAATTGTGATTCTTTAACCCGTAGGTTCTTCCTCTATTTATAGTGCATAGAGGGCAATTACAAATAGGAAGCTTTCAATGAATTGCCACATGTGGAAGCTATGAAAAAGGGAAGCAGCTGGCAATCTTTTCCCCTAGAATTCCTCTTTGCATGACATGCATGATTTACAACTGAAAATAGAACCTTCTATTTTGCATGTCTGCCACCTATTTCCAAGTAATTGACTTCTTCTAGTAACTTGAAGTAACGGCTTTTAAACCAATCACTTAAGTTTTACAATTTAATTGATTATTCAATTACTTTGTCGGAGAAAATAAGAGAAATAAGAAGAAAGAGGAGAAGAAATTAGAAGAAAGTTGTTGCAACACTCCTAGTTTTGTTCTTCTTCCATACTCTGCATGTTGATCCGACATGTATTGCACCTCTGCCTCATGAATGATATGAATGATCTCTCTGTCCTAAACCTGAGAAACTTTATCTCCCACATGCGATTGACTCTTTTCTTTTGATTCTCACCAAACTGGATCTGGGGTCATTGTAGGTTTTACCAACTTCTTCGACTGGATTACCCATGAGAGGAGTAATAATTCCATCTATTTCCACTGAGCAGCTAGCTGTGATTTGCTTACGGGTGTTGCCTTTGACCTGTCTTCTCCTCTTGTTCTTGAAGCTTTTGCAGTTCTTCTCACGTATGTGCACCAGTGAAATGTTTGCCGGCAATTCAGACAAAACTCGTCACCCTTTTATGTTTAATTGCATAAGTAATTTTGAATTCTGAAAAGCACTCCGAGTGAAGGCAAATATAAATAGATTCAATGTGGGCTTCAACTGGAAGATTGGGAGCACATGCATGTGCTTTCGAATGGATTTTGCATGGAATTTACATGAGTTGCGTTGAAACTTAAGGAAGAGGATTTTGCCTTAAATGATTCTGCTTTAGTCTTCTAAAAACTGTGTGGATTTTGGTAAGACAAGGCAGCTCTCATTCACACTTTATCTTGCAAATTTCTTCTTCTATTTTTTTGTGTGAAAAGTGTAAAGGAAGGGCAGCGTAAAACTAAGACATGGAGGGCAGTTGATTTGCACTTGAGTTTTGCGTAAAAGTTGTAGTTGGAAGGCAGCAAAACTTCATGACTTATTTTACAAAATTCATCTAATATTTGCGTGAAAACACAAAGGAGAAGGCAGCGTGAAAAATAGAAGTGGAGGGCAGTTCCAAGAATCACGACTTGCATGAGATTTTTCTCTAACATTTGCATGGAAATCCATAATTCATGGCAGCGTAAAAATTGAAGATGGAGGGCAGCTATCATTTCCACAACTTGCATGAAAATCCATAAGTCATGACAGCGTAAAAATTGAAGATGGAGGGCAGCTATCATTTCCACATTTTGACTTAAACTTGCGTGAAAGTCCATAAGTCATGGTAGTGTCAAAATTGAAGATGGAGGGCAGCTATCATTTCCACGTTTTGACTTAAACTTGTGTGAAAATTCATAAATCATGGCAGCGTAAAAATTGAAGATGGAGAGAGCAGCTATCATTTCCACGTTTTGACTTAAACTTGCGCGAAAATCTGTAAGTCATGGCAGCGTAAAAATTGAAGATGGAGGGCAGCTATCACTTCCACATTTTGACTTAAACTTGCGTGAAAATCCATGAGTCGTGGCAGCGTAAAAATTGAAGATGGAGGGCAGCTATCATTTCCACGTTTTGACTTAAACTTGCATGAAAATCCATAAGTCATGGCAGCGTAAAAATTTAACATGGAGGGCAGCTATCATTTCCACGTTTTGACTTAAACTTGCAAACTTCCTCCGAAACTTGCATGAAAACATAAAGGAGAAGGCAGCGTAGAAATTAGAAGTGGAAGGCAGCTTCAAAAATCACGACTTGCATTAAGTAATTGCCCCTTGGAAAATTGCGCTAAAATAAGAAGCAACTGCTTCTAATTTCCACGATGACATTAAGTTATTGCCCCTCCATTAAAATTGTGCTAAAACATAGAAGAATGACTGCTCCAAATCCACGATTTGCTTTGGGTATCTTTGCCTTGTATTTCTAATACACAGAATTGCGTTGAAATTAGAAGACTTTGGCTGCCAGACACCACGACTTAGCATTGAAAAACCACGATTTGCACCAGAAGACTCTACTTTGATCCTTGACACCATTGCCCGAGTGACTTTGACCCTCGAATGATCTTCCGGAATGTTGTTTTTTCTTCCCTGGCCATGACTGCTCTGCAAAAGGAAGTCAAACTTCTCCAAGTCCATGTCTGCTCAATCATTTATCTTGAATTTAACCTCAGACAAGGCACAAATCCTAAGCTTTGGCCACCTTCAAAAAACAAGCTTTTGTAGACAAATTAATCAACAATTAAAAACATTGGATATCTTTTCAAAACCCTAGGCCCAGGAAGAGGTCTGACAGGAAGAACAAATAGGCTACGGGGATTGCTAGACGAAAAACGGAAAAAGACGAACACCAAAACACAAAAGAAATAAACTAAAAACAGATAGGGAAGATACAAGTGGGTTCAGTTGTGAGCATGCGGGAGCCTATGCGGAGTTAGGTCGAGCAATCCAGGTATCTAAGCAGCGCTTGATTTGGTGGTTGGAATGTTGAGGGGACACCAGGTTCCTATTCTAGCTAGTGTGGAGAAGCATCTTCACGTTTACCATAACCGCATGCCCAAGGAGTTGTCATCGACATTTACCATAACCACATACCACGGGCAATTGCTCGGAAAATTCCTCCAATAAGCTAGTTTGCAAAAACTCTCCCTCGGGTGAATGCTCTGTGGTAATAATGACGGGGTAAGGTGCTTATATAACCCAAATTTCTTAATTTTAGCTCAACCTATTTTAAAAGAATTTTATTTATTTAATATAAAAAATAAATAAAACGCTTTCAAGCTAAGTCTGGGAAAGGAATGAGTGAGCTTTAGCATGTGGGTATTTGACGGACGAGACTCTATGACTTCCTAAAGGTATCTCTGAACAATGCGAGCAATTGCAGGCAAAAATAAACAAAAACAAGACCCTTCACTTTAAAAAAACGAAAAATTTAAATAGGGGTAGTCCCAGATTTCAGGGTGAAATCCTGGGGACACCACGTCGGTACAAAGTGGCACCAATTGAACGTGTAGAACAATGAATATACAAGATGACTCCAAACTGAAAAGGAGTTGGGGAAAGCTTGTAATCAAGCATGTTGAACTGATAGAGCAAATCCAAGGCATAATTTTGCTGTGAAACATTGATCCTAGTCTCAGTTGAGTGACATAAAGATCAAGGAGATAGTGAAGTGGAGCCAAATCAAACATTTTGAACTACTCCATTAGATTTAACATCCTGGATAAAAGAAGTAGAACTCCATGTGATGATCAAATCATCAATATAAAGCACAAGTGTTAGGAGTTCGTCAACCAACCTTTATGTGACAATTGTGTGGTTTTGATGGCACCTAAAAGAACACGAGGCAAGCAAGAGAGTTTTCATCTTCTCATACCAAGCTTGAGGGATGTGATTGAGTGTATAGATTGATCGGTGAAACCTAAACAAGGCAAAGGGAATTAATTTTGGCAACAGGGGCAAAGGTATTTGAATAGTGGGAACGTTGTACTTATCAATTGAACCATTTGGTGCATACTTGTTCTGATAAATCCACTTGCATTGAACCATCTTTCTTACTTTCAAAAGAGGTACCAAATCCCAAGTGTTATTCTTCATCAAAGAAGAATATTTCTCTATCATAGCTTCACCTAATAAAATTTTACGAACATGTCTAACAGTTTTTGGATCCTCTTTGATAGCATGTCCAACAACACCAACTCCAACTATTTGAGATCAAGTGCAGCAAGGGTACCTTCCATATTGACTACTTCCTACGATGTAATTTTGGCCCATAAAGAAAGCTTTTGTGCAACATGAGGAGGTCTGGGAGAAACTTCAAGAACCTCGTCATCTCATCCAACAAGTCATCATCATTAAGGGAAGATGCAAAGAAAGTAGGAGATGAAATAGAAGTAGGAGAAGTGGAATATGTTGACTTGCGAGCTGATGAGTGTTAATCAACTTGAACATCTAGCTTAAAGGATACTTCGTGAGTACTTTGTAAGTATGAGAGAACATGAAGAGAATGGAAGGCATACGACATACTAACATCTCGTGTGTGTCCTCTTTCATTAATAAAGAAAGTAACACTTGTCAAGAGAGGAAGTTAAACGTGAATAAGTAAAACGTAAATTAGCTAATAGTTTAATAGTTAATGTTTACTTAATAACTTAACACCCCGCATAATGACTACAATAGAAACTACTCCAAGTTTGTCCTGAAATTTTTCAAACAAAATATGACCTAGAGGTTTAGTCATTACATCTATAGGCTACTCCTTAGCTATCAATTTGAAATTTGCAATCGTCTGATGTTTTTTGTATAATGTATGAGCTTCGGTTGAGACAAAAAAAGAGAAAGATCATTAATCAGCAAAACATAGATCTTGTCATGTGGGCGTAAGATATATTAAGCTACCCACTAATTGTCTACAAAGTAATTCAGCAACCGGTGATGGATCGTCATTAGTTGATAACTTCAACCCGACCTCCATAAATATAACTTCAAAATCTTGGAAATGTTGATTAATCTCAATATACCAAGCTCATGGACCCTGTAAGCCCGTACAATGACTTAATCAACCTGCAACCTAGATGATCATATCACGTACTCGAAAACCTTTTAGTTGCACCATGTAGATCTCCTCATCAAAAGGACCAAATCTCTATTCAAAGAGGCACTCTTTACATCCATTTGAAACAACTTCCAACCAAATTGAGCTACTATGGAGGGAAGCAACTGAAATGTGGCCATTTTTACAATATTCATATAGAAGCTACGTCCTCATAGTCTATTCCCTCTTGTTGTGAAAAGCCTTTCACAACAAGACGAACCTTGTACTTGTCCAAAGTACCGTCGGCTTTGCATTTGACTTTGTACACCCATTTGCATCCAATGGGTTGTCTACTAGAGGTAATTCAACTAACTTCCAAGTATTGTTTTTCATCAAGGCATCATCAAGATGTCCTTGCTATTCATTTACTCTAAAAATATCAACACTGAGAACAAAATGAACATGCTCTGTTGGATTAACAATCTTGTTTCCGATCCTTAGAGACAATGCTTTTGATTGAGACATGTCATCCTAGAGGTAATTCAACTAACTTCCAAGTATTGCTCTTCATCAAGGCAACCTCAAGATGTCCTTGTTATTCGTTTACTTTAAAAATATTAACAATGAGAACAAAATGAACATGATCTGTTGGATTAACAATCTTGTTTCCAGTCCTTAGAGACAGTGCTTTTGATTAAGACATGTTGTCCTCCCGCACATCTTGGATAGTGTAGTATCCCTCCACAACTAACTGACCATTTGATTGAAGCATTTCATCCTCCCGCATATCATGTATGGTGGATTGAAACATTTATCCCACATGGTGGATTGAGGCATTTCAACCTCCCACACATCTTATATAGTGGAATCTCCCTCCACAACTAGTGCATGTGAGTTGATTGTGCTAGGGTCAATAAACCTATACAATCTAATGCCTAAGGAAACTACCCTGTCTTGTTTCACATTAGACACAATATACTTATGTCCAAATAAATTCACGATAATGTTGGGATTTATTGTTAACTAATAGACAAAAGATTTCCTTTTCATGCTAGGAACATACCTAGCATTCTTTTCATGTAAGGAACATACCTAAAATTTTTTTGTGTTTTTTTCATCATTATTCAACACCATGCGAATATCTCTTGTCACCTCTACTACAAGTGATTCTCCGTCAGCTAATAAAAGTAAATCATAAATATTTGTATTTGCAGTAAATTTTACATATGAGTCCCGACGAAATGTGAAATATTTGAATGTGACGGAATCAATGAACCAACAAGTGGTAGCATTGTCATTCAAGTATGATGCCACAAAGGCATACTCGTACTCAAAATCCCGATTATCTTCAACTACTGCCACATTTTTTTAATAAGACAACCTTTTGTTGTGGGAAAGATCATACTGCCACTTCCAACAATCCTTTTTGACATGTCCAACCTTATGATAATAATATCATGTCACCTAGAATTTGAAAGTAGATCCTTCGTGATTATGTTTCCAATCCCGCTTCGACTAAGCAACAAATACACTCTTTGTTTGTCCAGAACTAGATTCATTGGTCTGTGTCTTCCTGTTCCTTCTGCAACAAATAGGAACTAACCTGATCAAATGTCAGAGTTTGGCTTTCCACAATCAAGTATAAAGCCTCCACAAATCCTTCATAGAAGGGTGGTAAACTAAATAGAACAAGTGCAACCAGGTCGACATCATCCACATTTTTGTTGATGGTAACGATTTGGTCGTGAAGATCTTGCATCCGAAGATGTTTTGACATGGACCCACCCTCATTCATCTTTCCAGAAAATAGCATATTCTTCAGATATATGACCCAACTTATCTCCAAAATTTGATACATGTTTTGAAGATTAGTCCATAGATCACTTGTCATAGTGCCATTCCAAACCTCAAAGATTAAATCATATGAAATAGATACAGCAAAACAGCCTCCTTATGACACTTGTCATAATCAATAGGATTTGCATCACGTCTCAACTACTTTTTGAAAATGACTTGATCATAGTGTCGATGCTCCGCATTTGAAGGTATCTAGTGACTCCAAACATTATAATTCTGGCCAATCAATTTCACGGTTCCAAAAAAACTAACATCTGAATATTGGCAATTATACACATAGATGTCAACCTTTGACCTGTAAATTAACGCAAAAACAAATGCAGTCTATAAAGCAACTCCCTTGGTGCTATAATAGAATCTATTTTTGCTATAATGAAAGCAGAATATCATACAATGCTTTTATGTCAAATTACTTACAATCTCAAACCTTTATGTTCTAGTGTGGTTTTGCACCTTTGACTTTTGGTTTGTGGCAATTATCTACAAATAATTTACTACAAAACTTGTGAATTGTGACTTTGTCTCTGATCTTTGATTTTCAATCCATTGTTTTTGTTTATAATGTCATTTTCCTTAGGTCGTGCCCTAACTGCATGTATGTTTGCAAATCATGTTTTCTTGGTCTCTACAGTTTTCTTCTGCTCTACCCTCCCATTTCTCCTCTAGGTCTTCAAATTACAACTTCAAATAAATTGTGTTTTATTCTATTTGTAAAATCATGGATCAAATCTCAAATCTTGACTTCACTATCATGATTGTCTTCTCACGTATTTCTACACATGCAAGTCATGTTCTTTTCCTACACATTCATATTCAGTCAACTTGCATTCACAGGTTTTGCAAATCATGATTACCTTCCTCATTCTCTAAAGCCCTAACACGAAAACTTGTGTCATGACATCCTTCCTTTGCAAAACATTTTTCTCTGATCGTGCCCTAAAGCACACAAAATGTCAATAATAATGTTGAGTGGGGAGTGATCAAGGCTCCAGGAAAAGAAATCACAATAGTCTTCTTCCTCTCATGTTCTACCACAACGTCCTTAATTCACGTTTTCACAAGGGACTGTCTACCTCTTCTTCATTGCACCATTTTGTACCCTAGCAATTTTCCTAGGGCTTCCTAGAATAACTCTTCTTAATCAACGTTCCAACCTTCTCCTAGGGCTTCTTAGAACACCTACTCCGAATACCAAAGTTAGAATGAGAGAGAGAGAAGAGAATGGAAGGCACACGGCATATTGACATCTCATGTGAGTCCATCTTTTATTAATCAAAGAAGTTACATTTCAAGTGAGGAAGTTATACATGAATAACTAACATACATTAACTAATTGCCGCATCCTATTTTATCAAATAGAGTTTTGATTTACATTTTCGTAATATTTTGGCTTATGTATGACGAGGTGGATAATTTATGTGAAACTATTATATTCAGTGATGAATCATACTTTGATTTGATTTAAATTTACAATGTTTTGAAATAAATATTGCATTTTTTCTTGTTGTGAAATGATAAAATGAAAATGGTGCATATGAATAAGAAGATTATGATTTCTATTATCTTTTGATTTAGTATGTTAATCCTAACAAATGCTTTGAGTGTTGTGATGAGTGTGTGTGCCTAGGAGAATTTCCATTGTGACGGAGGGAGGGTATCATCAAAAAGAGGCAAACAAATGTCAAACTCGAAATGATTTGAGGGGCAGTGCAAATTGGAAATGGCCTTAGAGTCATAGTCAAGAGAGATTGCATAGTGTTCTCGTCTTATTTTAAGTGAATTGTCAATTTGTCCTTATTAGAGTAGTAAGGTGACAAACATTAAGAGTGTGAAATAGACACCACATAGGTTTCTTAGGGCCCTTTACCTTCCAAAAATTGGAATAAGATATATATAAGGCAAGTTGACTAAGTCCTTGTGATTGATTTAAAGGGAATAAATAATTAGCTCTTTAAAACTAACATCTCTAAAATATTGGGGACTTGTCTACCATTCTAGGAAACATTATTTAATTATAACAAAACTAGAAGACTAACCCAGTTGTGGAGTTAAGTAAAATTACTAATTTGGGAAGATGCTTTTGTTGAATATTAATAATATTGAGCCATTTCCCTATCTTAGTGTAAGGAGGTTGACTAAGGAATTTAAAAATACTTTCTTAAGAGTAAGAATCGAACACAACCAGTGTGTGAGAATGGTAATAAATTTTGAAAAAATTCACTACCAGAGAGAAAAATTGTTACTGCCGAAGTACAAAATTGGGATATTGAAGTGGAAATTTGTGTGTGGATTAAACAAGAAAAAGTTGTGTATTAGCATCAAATGAAGGTGTGATGCCCTATACTTGTTTAGAGCATTATTTCTTCAACGCAATAAACTTCCGCAATAAATTTCTGGTACTACATCTTCAAAAATATGAGGTTCAGAGCAGTATTACTGAGCTGGAAAATCATGGCCTTATAGTCAGATTTCTTGGCTTCCATCCTTCATTAAGGGTCTTCAAGGAGTGGGCAAAGAAAACATGGATCACTAAAGGTGAGTTCTCCATTTCTATATACCCCAATGGGTATTTTTTTTATTTTCTTTACCTCTGCTGCCAATCGTGAATTTATTTTTCAAGGAGGTCCATGGTTTATGGGAAGGGCGGGGCTTTTTATGAAACCCTAGCATCCCATGTTCAAACCCAATGAAGACCTTCCTTCTGTAGCCCCGATTTGGGTCAGATTTTTTGGTCTCCTAGCTGAGTACTGGAATCAAAACGTTTTTATGGCCATTGGCAATGCTTTGGGTTCTTATATGATGACTGCGGATGCCTCCTTGCAGATGGAACAAATGATTTATGCGAGGATCTTGTTTTGATGGATCTCAATAAACCCTTGCCTATGAAAATATCTTTAGTTATGGATGATGAGTAATGGGATCAGGTACTGCATTACGAAAATATTCCCTTCAGATGTAGACTATGTCATGAATATGGACATCTACTACGAGATTGTAAGCATAAAATACCAAAACAACGGGGAGAAGAAAAATCCAAGGATGATTTTATTTCACCAAAAAAGAGGTAGACAGCTAAAAAAAGTGGAAAAGAAAGGCGAATTCTAGTAATATGAACAGATTTGCTACCTTACAGGTTGAAGAGGAAAAGTATCAAGAGGATCTCATGGATTCATAGGTTCCAAAAACTCAGATGGACAAGCAACAAGCAGTCGAAGAACAACAAGAAAAAAAAGACAAAAATCATATGGTTATTTTTCAGGCTCAACCAAAGAAGACTGAAAATAGCAACCCGGTGAAGAGTTATCAGCGTAAGAACAAATTTCATGAGCAATTCCAGGAACAAAATCAGCAAATAAAAGAGATAGAAGGGCTGGAAAAAGCTCTTATTTTTTATTTTATTTTTGTTTCTCTTTGGGATCCTAGAATGATAATTGTCCTTAATTCCTGTGCAAGTAAAGGTGTTCTATGCCTACATGTCTATTCTATATCAGATGACCAAAAATTCTTATTGTTTAATACTTATGCCCCTCTTGTTATGGAGGATAAAAGGCAGCAGTGGCAGAATATTTCCTCTATCATCCAATCTTGGTCTCAGATCCCTGTTATTTTAGGTGGAGACTTTAATACAATTTTGAACGTTCAAGAGAAACAAGGAGGGAATGCTCAGTTAGATGCCAGCTCGGATGAAATGTCCCAATTTATTCAGAAACATCATTTGGTGGATGTGATAACATCTAATGGTATGATGACATGGTCTAATCGGAGGCAGGGTCAGGACTGTAACTTAGAAAGATTGGATCGATTTCTGGTTTCTGAAGACTGGTGGTTAAAAGGTTTTGTTCCTAAGGCCATGATTCTTAATAATTTTGGTTCCAATCATTGGTCGGTGTGCCTAGAAATGGGAAGAATGGCTCTGTGCAAGACCCCTTTCAAATTTCAATTGATGTGGCTCCGACATAAAGACATTGCTAGATATGTTCAGCAGTGGTGGATAGAAGGAAATCCCAGATCTGGCAATCCTAGGTACAAGTTTGCTAAGAGACTCACCCACCTTAAATTCAAGCTCAAAGCTTGGAATTGAAATGAGTTTGGTGGCATTAAGGAGCAAAAAAAGAAGATTCTTTTGCAATTGGAAGATATTAATGCTTTACATAGACAATCTGGTTTATCTCCAGATCTTTTTAAGAAAGAATGTCTTCTAAAGGCTAAATTACAGGAATGGGATACTAGGGAGGAAATAATGTGGAAACAAAAAGCTAGGATTCAATGGCTAAATGAAGGGGATAAAAACTCTGCTTTTTTTAATAAATTTGTTTTGGATAGAAGGGCCAACAATCATATACACTCCTATTCTAAGGATGATGGCTCAAAGGTTTACTCAATGCTTGGGATGCAACAGGTGGCAGTCTAGTATTTCAAGCAGTTGTTTACTTCTCAATCCCTGGATATGGATTCTCAACAACTTTTAAATGTTATACCTAATTGTGTTTCACAGCAGGATAATGAAAACTTGACCCAACAGGTTACAGAGGAAGAACTTCATGGTATTATTTTCAAAATGAAGGTAAAACCCATGGTCCGGATGGCTTTCCTATTGCGTTCTTTCAAACTTTCTGGGACATTATCAAAGGGGATCTGTTATAGGTGGTTGAAGAAGTTAGAATGACTAATAATTTGCTTGAGGAGATTAACAAGACGTACATTGCCCTGATTCCTAAAGTAAAGGAGGTGGAAAAAGTCTTTGGATTCCTTCCTATAGCCTTATGTAATGTTCTGTATAAAATCATCACTAAGGTTATAGCGGAAAGACTTAAACCCATTCTTCACAAGATTATATCTCCTGAGAAAGAAGGCTTTGTCCCTGGTCGTCATATCCATGACGAAATTGTGTTAGCTCAAGAAATTTTGCATTCTATGGAAATTCAGAAAAATTCAGCTATGTTTATTGGATTGGACCTCTCTAAAGCCTACAATAGAGTGGATTGGGGCTTCCTTTGTAGCATCTTGGCTCGATTTGGATTTTCTATGAGATGGATTCAATGGGTGAGGACTTGTTTCTCCTTAGTCTCTTTCGCTATGTTGGTAAATGGGTCTCCCTCAAGTTTCTTTAGAGCTTCCAGAGGTATCAGGCAAGGAGACTCCTCATCTCCCTTCCTTTCCATAATTATGGCTGAGTGTTTGGGGAGACTTGTTTATATAGCATGTCAGAAGAAAAAAATCCATGGTATCCAGTTGGCAAAAAACAGTCATATGTTTTCTCATCTTCAATTTGTTGATGATTCCACTATGATGAGGAGGGCCACCCAACAGGAAACTAAGCAGATTCAGAAAGTTTTTCATTCTTTTTCAGTTGCTACAAGTCAGATAATTAATCATGGAAAGTCTAACATTTTCTTTTTTCATTGTTCTGAAAAACAAGAGGAGCAAATTCTAAAAAATTTCCAGTTTCAAAAAGGAAGGCTCCCGTGTCAATATCTAGGGAATCCTTTAGCCTCCAAAACATTAAAAAAACTAGCAGTGGTTAATCAGCAAGTTTGAGCACAAATTAAGTAAGTGGATGAATAAATGGCTTTCATCTGGAGGAAGGATGACTTTGATTAAGTCGGTCCCTCAAGCTATGCCAATCTATGTTGCCTCGGTCCTAAACATCCCTAGTGCTATTTTGAGGTGGACACTTTTTGCTAGAAATTCTTGTGGAGTGGAGCTCAAGATAAGAAAAAGTGGTCCTTGGTTAGATGGGATGTTCTCTACCGGCCAAAAATGGTAGGAGGCCTGGGATTCAAATCTTCGCATAAGCAAAATAAGGCACTGGCAACCAAGTTATATCGGAGAATGCTTATTTATCCTAATGATCTATGGCCAGCCATGTTCAAAGCCAAGTATGTTGAGAATAATCCTCCTCAAAAAATTATCAAATCTACACTGCCTACTAAGGGACCTCCCACCTTAAAGTTCATCAAAGTGGGAAAAGATATGATTAAGAACCAACTTTTTTGGATTGTTAATAATGGGCAATGTGCCAACTTCTGGACTGATTCTTGGGATGGGCAGGCCCCTATCATCCATCGATATCCCCAACTCAAACCTATTATGGAACAAATGCAGGATTTGGGATGTGTCAAGATTGCCCATTATGGGAAACCAGCCACTCAGATATGGAAGATTGGGAATTCCTGGATTCCACCTGGCGAGTGGCCAATTGCTATGGAACATCAAATGCAATTATTGCTTTATCATATCTTGAAAACTCGTCCTTTTTCATCATCCCCTGATCCTGATAAATTCGGATGGGAAAGGGATGCTACTAGTACTTATTTTGTTGTTGCTAGCTATGCCTCTTTGGTTATGGAGAATCCTCATCCTCTTCAGTTTCTTTTCAAACACATTTGGCATCCAGGTATGTGGCTAAAAGTCAGTTTTTTTCCTTGGCTCCTCGTACACAAAAGAGTCTTAACAGGAGACCGTCTTCTAAAGAGACGTTTGTATGGCCCGTTTAGATGTGCTTTATGCCTTCATGCGGAGGTGTCTTTTACTCACCTTTTATTCGCATGTCCTTGGGTTATCCCGTTGTGTCAACTTATTGCTTCTTTATTTAAGGTGCAGTGGATAAATTTTGAATCTCTTGGGCAGATTTTTAGAGCTTGGCAAGATTCCCTTCCTAAGGACAAAATCTTCAACCTGTACTATGGAGTGGTATCTCTCTTCTCCTTTAGAATATTTGGAAGGAAAGAAACAATAGAATCTTCTTGCAAATTAGTAAAGACAGCTCTTTTGTATGGGAAAAGACCAAAATCAACATATCGGAAAGCCTAAAAGATAAGATATCTTTGCCTCAAGATTTTTCCCCTGAATGGGAAGACATGTGTATCAGCTAAATATTGATCCTAAGGATGTTTCTTGCCCTAGGATGCAAAACAAGAAGAAAGTTATAAAGGACGGCCAGTGGAAGAATCCCTCTCCAGGATTTGGTAAGTTGAATACAGATGGGACTTCCAGAGGAAATCCAGGGAACGGTGCTATGGGAAGCATTGGTAGGGATGTTGATTGTGGGGTGCAGTTTCTTTTTGCTGAGAATCTTGGCTATATTACCAATAATCTTGCGGAGGTGAAAGCTATTCACAAAGGTATGTGTAATGTCCCCTTTCCTACGCCAAAGGCCTAAGGGTCAAGTCGAGTCCAAGCAGTGGTCATACCCAAGGGGCTGTGGACGTTGGGAGCTATTGGGAAGGGGGCCGCATGGTACTAATATTCAAGTTTTGCGTTTGGGGGTCACTTTGGACCATGACGACTTAAACAGGAAGAAGTAACTTTAGTTTCTTTTATTTTATTGGCCCTTCCATGGAAAGAAATGCATCTAGGGTCTATTGGGGCTCTTTTGCCTTGGGAAGTATATAAGGAGTTGGGAGAGAAAGGAGAGGTACTCTTGCATACATTTTATTTACCTTCACGTGCAACTGATGTTTGCGCATCTACAACTTGTGGAGTAAAATCCCACAGGGACCCTAGCTTCGGTGGTGAGAGACCCGTCCCTAGCTAGTAGGGCATTCTTCGGTAGTGAGAGATCTACCCTAGTCTATCATTTTGGAGCCGCTTTCATGGTTGTGTTACAGAGATATTATCAGGGGGTTCAGAGGAAGGGTTTGAGGATTTTTGGGGGCATATGGGGAAGATAATCAAAGGGGTTCCAGATCAAACTTGCGGCAGCCATTTGGGTTGGGCTTAGCATCACTTTGAAGGCGCCTCCATCAATTTCCAACCCCTTTCCAAGCGAGGCGACTTGCAGCCTTTATTTGGAGGGTTTTCCAGTTGGTCCCTTCAGATCTAAAGGTTGAAATGTCATTTCCTATACCTGTTAATGTTATTTTCAAGACTCTTAATTTTTGCTCTTGTATTTGGAGAGTTACGAACCTCTGAAGTTTTCTAGCTGTCTAGGGCACGCTGTGCTTTTTCTGGCAGCATTTTAATTTCTGTAAAACTCCAAAAACAGTTTTATTATGTCCTTTATAATAATATCAAGCTCTCTTTAAATTTTCAAGTAATTCGAGTGGATATTTTGGGAGATATTAATTTTCTTTAGTTCGCTGTCCTTACTGTAAAAATCTGCAAAAATCAGTATTTTATTTGGCTGCAAACTTTCAATATTTGGTGCATTTTTTAGTAATATCCCACAAGGGATATTTCAGTGGTATCAAAGTCGTTGTTCCTCTAGTCTATGTGGGTTAAATATGGTAGTTTGTAAAGATCTCAATGTGAGTTTTATGAAGGAAATGTTCACCAACATGGTGAAACAACAGGAAGCCACTAACCTTTATTTGAGCCAGCTCACTCAAAATTTGAATCAAAGCAAATCTTGGGACAATAAGAAAAAAGGTGAGAACACTAATAAAGGGCACCCAATAGACGTGATTGATGAGGATTCTTGTTGAAGGAAATACCAATCTTTGAGTAAAGGTTTCAGAGATAATATGTCATTTCTAGATTATTGCATGATGAAGATTGGTAGCAAGCCCAAGCGAGGTCCTCATATGCCGGTACCTGAATTACAAAAGAACTCATTTGAAGAAGAAGCTTCTAGACAAAAAGGTATGATTTCCATTAAGAAAAAATAATTGCATTAGTGAAACCTTGCTTGTTAGAGAAATTATTCCAGCTCAGGAGAAGAAATTTGTATATGCAAGCAAGAGGGATGTAATCGAAACTCTTAAAAAGTGTGAGGAATGGAATAACAGAGCTAGAGCTGCTAGGTTGATAGTGACTCAAGCAAGACAACACTTACAAGAGTTCAAGGAAACGATGAGGGCAATTGATGCAAGGAAGTCTACACCCACGGAAGAAGACTCTATGGAGCAGTTGGCACATGAGGAGGAGCCTCACATAGACACTTGTGTGGAATTGCACGTTGTTGCAATCTCCAAACTAACAACTCATGATAAGCTGATTTATGAAGAATTTCAACCCATAGTAGACCAGAATGTTCAGGATTCGTGGCAGAAAAGTCAAGTCATTTTGGAGACCAAACTTGACGAGGATACTCCAAGGGATGGTGTTTTGGAGGTGTCTAAATCAGCAATAGAAGGTGAACCTTTTGATGATATTATTTATAAGGAGGTTAGTAGTAGCATGGATTTATTTCATCATCTTCATCCTATATCATTACAGCAGTTTTATCATGATGGTATTCAAGCTATTGTCGATAAGAATGCTAAGAATTTGGTACATCAAAGTCAATTCATCATGAAGACAAAGAGGGATGATCTTCTTTATGAGGAGATACAAGAGAAGCAAAGATGGAAGACCTTACATGATACAAGGGTTCATGGGCATTATAAGGTATGGGATCCTGGTAATATGTGGCAATTATCCAAAACTATCAATTCTGATTTTGAAAACTTTGTGACTGATTTCATAAGCAAAAGAAGGAATTCAAATGTGTCTTTTGGGATTACAAGTGTTGGCAAGCATGATTTCTTCATTGGAGACTACGGTGCAAGAAGGGAGAGTACCTCTCAAGGTACTAGCGTTGGTTTTCTGGTTGCCAAAAAGGGTAAGAGAATATTTTTTAATTGTCTTCAACATGTTGGACTGTGTATAACAGCAGTCATAATGAGAGGAGAAAATAGCAATATGGGACAAGAAGGTCAAAGAGGTGAGAGTGGACATTCAGGGCAGCGGCCTCCCCATTTTTCTGTCAGGCCTTTGGGACTTCACAAACCTTCTTTCTTGAAGGATCCGGAAGTTTCACAGGTACAGTACCCAATAGATATTTTGGATGAGTCTTGTTGGGAGAGGTACCAAACCTTGAGTGAGGGCCTTTGTAACAACATGCCATTCCAAGAATATGGCAAACTGAAGATTGGCAATAGACCCAAGAGAGATCATCAGGTACAGGTACCAGAGTTACAGAGAAGATTGGGACAGATTTCCATTCCACACTTCGATGGTTCTACGAAGTGTACTGCATATTCTTCGGTTCAGAAGTTGAAGACATACTCCATCACTTTGAAGGCACTTCCATCAATTTCCATTTGTTTAAATAAAATGTATGCAAAAGTGTACTGCTTAGCATCACTTTGAAGGTGCCTCCATCAGTTTCCAACCCCTTTCCAAGAGAGGCGACTTGCAGCCTTCATTTGGAGGGTTTTCCTGTTGGTCCCTTTAGATCTAAAGGTTGAAATGTCATTTCCTATACCTATTAATGTTATTTTCAAGACTCTTAATTTTTGCTCTTGTATTTGGAGAGTTACAAACCTCTGAAGTTTTCCAACTGTCTAGGGCACGCTGTGCTTTTTCTGGCAGCATTTTAATTTCTGTAAAACTTCAAAAACAGTTTTATTATGTCCTTTATAATAATATCAAGCTCTCAAATTTTCAAGTAATTAAAGTGGATATTTTGGGAGATATTAATTTTCTTTAGCTCGCTGTCCTTACTGTAAAAATCTGCAAAAATCAGTATTTTATTTGGCTGCAAACTTTCAATATTTGGTGCATTTTTAAGTAATATCCCACAAAGGATATTTCAGTATGCAAGAGGCCTTGAAAATTGGATGGCATAAGATTCAGGTTGAGTCGGATTCCCAAATTATCATCCGCTTACTTTCTGATCATAGAGTGGATTCCCCTCCCAATTGGAGTATTTCCAAAGAGGTGTGGAAGATAAAATAATTAAAAGGAAAATTTCAAGAGGTCCAATTCAATCATATTCCTCGTGAAAGGAACAAAGTTGTTGATGGACTAGCTAACTGGGCTCTTGACAACAAAGACCTGTTTTGTTATGGCATGCCCCCTCCATGGTGGTCCAACAAGCTTCAAGAGATTATCAGACATATTCTTAATCTTGATTCTTTGTCATGATTGTTTCTTCTGCTTTTCTGTTGTATAATGTTCAAGCTTGGGCTAATAGCTTTCAAGCTTGGCACTGTCAAATATGTAATTTTGAGCTTTTCATAATATTAGGTTTGTTCAAAATAAAATTAAAAAATATTAGATTGTTTCTACGAATTAGAGTTTCCTTGTAGCAAAATAGCTTGGCTTCTGCAACACTATTATGCCATGTGTACTAGTAGATGCTTTTTTGAGCTACAGATGCCCTGTGCTTGCCTAAGTGCAAAATTGGAATTGCTTTTATAATTCAAAAACCTCCTTTGCTTGTCTGCGATAGCCCTTATAATGTCAAGCTTACCTTGATAAGTCACATATTTATGGGATCCTACAGAATAGTCCAGACTAAAACTTGGTAGTGTTTAAATCTCACCATATACTCCTAAGACCTCTGCCCGGTGCCCACCAAGAGGATAGAACTTTTAATTTAATAGTGTCGTGGGGAGAAGCAATAAAAAACCTGTGCCTCTACTGAAAGCTGCTGCAACCTACAGACCTGCGCCTCATTTCCATTGTCTGGATAAAACATACATCTTACCTTGCACTATTCTCTGTAGATGATTTTTGTCTGGCCCCACTGTGCAGACAAGAGTATAAATTTAATTGAATAAAACTAAAATCAGTGCCTCGTATAAGTGTCAAAATTACTTTAGGTACTTTGTTACTCTACTGAAAAATACTCTAGCATGATGCCCACTAGGATAGCCAGTCAGAGATATAAATTCTTGAATTTTATAAGATAGATCTGATTGTCCATGCCTCTATTTAGTTGTACTCCTACTCTGGCACCACCTGTAGGTGATCTCTGCATTAATATAAAGACCTGCAATATTATTTTACCCAGCACCTATTGCTTGCTGTCAAGCCTCTGTAAAATGTTTTTCCATCTCCCAATTGTTTTCTAAAAGCATCTTCATCCGGGCGCCTCCTGCATAGAGTCATAACATGAATCATTAAATAAATTTCACCTTACAAATAGTCATACGGCTATGATGGATGTGGCTTAGTCTTGGTTTGAATAAAGCATGCCTATCGCCCTTACAAGGAATGGATTTATTTTTTTATCATATTATGCATCTAGTATTATATAAAGGCTTAGGTATAGTTGTTAAAACAGTTTTGAAGTGAGGATGGTGGTGTAAAAGGTGCAACCTACCCATCCACCAAGGTACAATCCCAGGAGAAACCAATAAAATGGGACGAGGCTGGAATTGTGCCCCGGGATAAATTTGACGGAATGGAATACTCATCAGTCCTTGGCTCAAAGCCAAAGAAATGCAATCTGGCACCTAGCCCGTGCACTGTAAAGCTTTCAATTAAAAAATAATAGTTTTAAGATTTTCAAAATAATAATAAGCAATAATAGATTAATTTATATAGGCCACTTAGCATGCCTTAGAATATAATAGGTGAGGTTAGGATTAACTCGAGTTAGCCATAGCTATCTGACGTGCATAAGTAATTAAAAAATAAATACACTTATCCTTAGAACAAAGTCAGATTACTCTAGGATATAAATTACTGGATAAGTTTTTGGTTAATCGTTTAAATTATCTTTATATTTAAAGAGCTTTCGAATTTGTACACAATCAGCAGAGTTAATTACTAGTTATATTGAGAGAGAAAGAATATTAAATCGATAGTCAGTCTTTAACACTACATAAAGGAGGTTTTTATTTAATGTTTCAGGTACTGCTTGATAAAACCCAAGAACATAGATTTTGGATTCACAAGAGTAAGGTCTTAGTGTCTTAAAACTAAATCAAACATGGGTACTAAATCCATTCCGATTCCATGGGTACCCTTTTCTATCATAGAAAAGGATGGCCCAATGAAGAGTAAATCATTTTAGGCCAAAGTTGATAAATTGTATGTTTCGTCGACCTAATGTATGCGTCATGTAGTGCAATAATAATGCATTCATCCTTTGTGGATCATGAGATGAATGACTGTGGAAACCTTTGGTTTAGTAGATAATATGGAAAACCCTAATAACAAGAATCCTATTAAAACCCTATTTCCAAAGACTATAACATGTGAGTGAAATTGTAAGTTTTAATACATTCGTCAAAACCTGTGATTCAAGTTTTACAACTCAAAGATAGGAAATTTTACCTAAAGTCTTAAAGCGTACCTTGTGTCATTTAGTGTCTAGCTTAAGACTAAACTTCTAAAATGACTTAAACTTATTGCGGAACAATTTGGCTTATTATTATTATCCTTGCGTTCTCATACTCGAATGTATCCTTTATTTGTCGTCTAAGTGTTGGAAACCTAAGTGATATGAGAGTGATAAATTATAATTATCTCGCAACCGAGTACAAAATACTTATAATCCTTCTTTCTATGAGAGACCTCACACTGATTTACTATGTTTTCTTCTCAACTCAAACATTAAATTTTCTTACTCGTCTTCATTCCTCTGCCAAGTATCTACTGGCCTATTTAATCTTGATGTGACTAATCGACGTAGGCCAACTAAGCTTATTGGTGAAAGTAGTTCGCTACTATTCTTGTCGTCTCAATGCACTTATAGATAAGGAGTCATGAATAGTCACCCAAGAAGACAATACCTTAGTTTTGAAGGTATTGGATTTTTTTACCTTGCCTTTACCGAACATTGCTCTAGTGAAGGCATCATGACTTTCCCAGCATGTGGTATGGGTCACCTACAAGGAACAACATCATTCCATCACTAGGCAACATGTCACATGTATGATGTGTGTTGGAGATCGATATTATTTCAATCTAGGCCAGGGTTGTGAGTCCACATTACATCAGCTTTGATGAGGCTGCAGTGAAATTGTGAACATGACAAACCTGATAGTGACGTTCACATAGGCTAGATATGTAAAGGATGTAGGAAAATTGCCAAGATTGTATATCAAGGTCTTCACGGAAGCCCTAGTAATTAGGAGCAAAAATGTTTAGGAGTTACCTACCTTCCATTAAGTCTTGTGGCCACAAGCTCATTTGTCTTAAATGATGTTTAGGAGTACAATGTGCTTCTTGTTCCAATTCATTGTTACATAGATACTAGGTGGTAGATGACAACTTAATATTGCAAAAATGACTAGCCCTCCAATCACATTGGTTCCATATCCATCTATTTAGTCGAAGGATAGGGCCGCTCTTTGCGTATTCGAGGGGACTAACACGTCTGTGTTTAAAGGCAAAGCACTCTAAGGATACTCTCCCTCTCTTGTAGCAGGGTTGTAGCTTTAGTAGCTCTCCACTTGATTCTCAATACCATGTATCAAATGTTTATCTTGTAGTTGTATTTGTATATTCTACAAACAGGAAAAAGATTGTAGTATCCGTTTTGTAAACAGAGTCACAATTGTAAATGATGTAAACAATGTTTATGGAATATGTAAATGTAAACCATGTTTGTGGTTATCCCAAAATAGAAAATGAAAATCATTGCATTTTTTATGTAGATCAAATGTGAAATTTTTATTTAAGACAAGTTTTTACATGAAAAAGATGTAACGGAAATGTGGAAGTTGTATTGGGAATATGACTAATAAAAGAGTTCATTTTTGAGTTTCTAAGTTGATAAATGTGAATTGTTAGGTGTAAGAAATTTTTTGGTTGAAATGAAAATTTGGATTGGAATAAGTTAAAATGAATATGGTGCAGTTAATTTCATTGTTGGTTAGCTTAATTTAAGTGTTAAGAGTGTTTTAAGTTAATTTAGTTAGTATTATTAAAATTTGGGAATCAAGAATGTATCGATTCAGTTCTCAGTCATAAATACTTGAATCAATTGGAAAAGAAATCTACATATATTTTTTAGTATTCGATCAAGATATTGCTACACTAATAGTTAGCTGATGTTTACTTAATAACGTTTATATACTCTAGTCCTAAGTCACAAGGTTCGAGTTTGGCAAAGATAAAATTCAAATTAAGTTTAGCAATGATTAAAAAATTCAAAGAAAAAAATCGTCATTAAATTCAACTACTATAATTTGCAGTTTTTTAAATATAAGAAAAACAATTACATAGTTAAAAAATTTAATTAAATTTACATATATTAATATTTAAGATTTATAAATCTAAATCGCCAATGGGGTTTGGGTGGATCAATTAAGACAGATGGTTGTGTCTGGATCCACCCAGGTTCAAATCCCATTGGGCACGATCCCTTCGGGGTGGTTTACCGGTGGTGGCGGGTGTTGCATCACCGGTAGGTTGCGGCGGTTCGGTGGTGGCGAGTGTTGCATCACCGATGGTTGCGGCTCGTGGCTTCAGTTGGTGGTTCTTGACAGTGGTGGAATTTGTATTGTTGGCATTGGTGTTGGCGGCCGATGGTGGCTCTAAAAAAAGCGGTGGCGGAAAAATTGCATCGTCGGTGCGGGCTCAGTGGCCGCGGTGGTTTGTGTTGGTCTTGATTGTAAAATCTTGTCTGAGGACATTGTTGTAGGGTGGGGCCCCACCAACCCTCCGGTTCATAGCTCCGATCAAAAGCGTTTAAACGATCAAAAAAACAATTATAAATCTAAATGACATTTTTTAAAAAAGTAAGTAAAATATTTAAATATAAATGACATCAAAAAAATAGTAATTAAAATTTAAAAAATTAATATATTGAAATAAATATTAATGTTTTCAATTTAATATATTATTAATTTGTGAATATATTTTTTATATTTTATATTATTAAATTTTAAATTTATAAATATTAAACATAATCTAATGCTTATTGTGTTAAAAATTTAAAATATAAAAAAGTTAAAATCTTAAAATAAAACAAAACATAATAAAATTAAATAAATGTTGTAATCTTTAATAAAATAAAACATTTTAATAAATTAATAAATAAATAATTGAAAATAAAAAGTAGAAATTTAAAAAAACTAAAGCTAAAAGCCTAAATATAATCGACAAGCTTAAAAAACAAAAGCTAAAGTGGAAGCGGAGTCTCAACAATGGCGGCAACAAACCTCATGTGCACCCTTGCAAGTTTAATGGCGGCTAGGGCTCCCGTCACCCCGTGCAAGTGCAACAAAGCTTTGTCATAGGCTACCGCTTGGCACTAGGGCATACACAAGCCAAGTTTAAACACAATAGCCGCGCCAATCACACGAGACAGGCCAGGCAACATACCTACATGCAAGCTCGCTCACAGACCATATTCGACTCACACTAACGCTCTAATAAACATCACTTCCAATCACGACTAAAGTTTAATTGGTTTTTTTCACCTTAAACATCATGAATATTTGTGATTTTTCTAGGCCACTTGGAAGTTCAACACATTTCGAATTTTGTGCCCAAAATTTGTCAAACCCTATAACTTAGCTCTAGTCTAACAAACAATAGGACTTAACATCTTCACAACAATCAACAACGATCAAATGTTGACTTCTCTTCTTCATAGCCTTCCGTATTTCATCATAAATAAATAAACAAGCTTCACTGCTAAAAACTCAAAAGGTAGAAACATTTGATTTCGCTTTACTCCAAGCTTCTTTTGAGGGTAACATTATGCACTGCTCTAAGAGGAGTGTGATCTTGAATGTAGTTTGCAAAATTGATGGCCTCGGCTCAAAAGTAAGGATCCATATTTTTGGCTTGGATCATACATTTGGCCATTTATTTCACAACATGATTCTTCTTTGTAATGACACCATTTTGTTGAGCACTATATGGTATTTTGTGTTGCATTCCAATAATATGAAGAGTGCAAAAGTTCTGAAAGGCGGTGTTACACATATTCCCCTCAATTATCTCTATTGAGTCACTTGATCAGAATTTTAGACTGCTACTAAAAAAGGGTTTGAAAACCTAAATGTGATCAAAGACCTCACTCCTATACTTGAGAAAGTACACCCATACATGCCTTGAAAAGTCATCAATGAAGGTGAGTACATACTTGGCTCTGAAAAGGATGTTCTTGGAAAGGACACAAAGTCATTGTGTACCAACTCAAGCAGAAACTTGGCTCTCCAAGCCTTTCCTTTTTTAAACGTGTCCTAGCAATGTTTGCCAAGACATACACTATCTCCGCAGCAGACCTTACAAAGGCCTAGACCATTTTTTGTGTGCTCAATTGTTGCAAACACCAATAGTTGAGAAGACCAAAATATTCATGCTACAAATTACTCAAAGCATGTGCAATAAGAGCTGATGGAACAAGTGAGGACTCAAAAGAACAGAACTTGCACAATCGAGCTGAATTGTCAACAAGAACATAGGCAATCGCAACTTCAAGATCTTGTAGGTCTCTGATTACAACATTGTGTGGAAAGAAATCCACTATTTTGCCTTTTCCCGAATGACAAATTTGATAGGTGGAGAGAAGATTGGAGAAGAGATCACGAACATAGAGAACATCATTACTTACCATCTTTCATCTTAATTGTAGCTCATCCCAAAGCATCAAGTGTCGCAAAATCACCCATAAGGATTTGTGAAGTACAGCTATTTGAAATAGAAGTAAAGGTACATGTAGACTTTGACACGGCATGACGCTCCCAAAAGAAGAATCCAATCATCTCTAGAATAAGAAGTGGTAATCAAAGAAAAAGCATTGGCAAAAAGGGCCTCCTTTGTCTTTTGAAGAGGAAGGCTTAGAAATGTTGATCCTATGCTTCTTCATAGCCTCCTCCAAGGCTACCATTTTATCTCAATGATGGGATTCAAGATGTTCATCTTTACCACAAAAGGAACATCACTTAGTGGTCTTCTTTTGTCTATGTTTAGGTTTAGACTGAAAAAAAGTTGAAGACTCAACACTACTTGTCAACGTTGAGTCCTAGGAAACCTTTGTGTGAGAGCTTGTCCTCCTTAGAGTCCTTTGGTGATTGAGCTACCAAAGCTTGATTCTTTGAGCTCTTAGTGGAAATAGCCTCAGTTTTGATGAGATTTTTTGGCTCTGTTGGAAGGGGCAAATGACTTGAACAATACCAGTAAAATTGATTGTTTATCTTCCAACTCAATTCCACAATCAACCAACTGAGATTGCTGGAACTTGAAATTTGTGAGAAAATTTTCAATGGAAAATAAATCATTGGATTCCCGGAAATCAACTCATTTTCCAACTATAGATCCCTTAAATCAATTATTTCCCCAAACAAAATAAAAAAGTTTTCCTATGCATCTTTTGGAGTGGTACAATGCTGAATGAGAAGTTTCAAACTATCTAAAATATCCCATGTCAATGAAACCTTGAGCCTCATCACACCTGTTGAACCAACGGATTTGTCTACCTCTTTCACTGGTTTTGTTTCAATTCCTCAAGTCACTCTCCAATGCTCTTTGCTTCTTAGCAAATCAATCATGGATGCCTTCCATTAATGATAATTGTGAGCAATTAACAATGCAGGAAGATTTAATTCAGCCATTGTAGCAAAGATGAGATAAGATAAGATAAATTTATTAAATGTCCAACAAATGACCACAAAGTAGGTCAAAGGGACTGAAACAGTACAACTGTGTGAATCACGGAGCGGAGGACCAAAAGGTTACCGAGAAACAACCAAGAGAAATAAAAGTTGGTTGCAAAAAAGTTACACTCCTACATTTTACAACCAACTTATGCAGAATAAACACGTAGTATTTTCTTAGGAATGAATGTGAAATACAAATTAAGTTCTTAGAAACAACTTGTGAAGCAGTTTAGTGAAATAAAAGTAAAATACATGTGGTACAGCTATAATGTGCATTACTCATAATGTTCATTTCCTAATTCTGTTTTATAACATATTATGTTATTATAGCTAGGTAGCCGGTACGTACCCTGCAGGGCATGGGTACGGGTATGGTACGTACCCAGTATGTGGTATGGGTACGGTACACCCTGGGTATGGCCAGGGTACGTCCAGCAGTACCCGGGTACTGCTGGACATACCCTGGCCGTACCCAGGGCGTACCCACCAGTAAAAACAACAATTTTTTATTTTTATTTTTTTTTTATTTTTTTTTACTTTTTTGTAAAAAAAAAACTATTTTTTGGGGGTCAATAAAGGTCAATAGACGCGATTACGTAAATGATTCGACTGTGGTAAAACTTCACAGAAGTACCTAAAACAATGGCTGAAACTGCAACAGTTGAGATGCGTTTGGGTAATGTAGGATCCAAAAACACAGTGGCAGGATCTCCACTAGCAAGTAAGACTAATGCAGGAATAATAAGAGTAACCCCAAAAGAATCTGAACTGCCAGATTTGAAGGGAGCTGGTAATAGCCAGAATTCCAGTCCAGTTATGTGATTTGTTATTATTTATGTTAATAATTGGACATTGTAACATTTGGAGTTTGAACAATGTACTTGTTTAAAGTTCAATCAATGAATATCATGACAAAATGCATTGAATTATTAATACATTATTTGGCTATTTCACTTAATTATTAATTTGTTTACTCTATTCATGTATAAGGCTGAATTTTGGCTTATTTGGCTATATTTTTAATATTTTATATGTATATTGTACTGCCGTACCCAAGTGCCATACCCAGGCCCACAAAAAATTTGCCGTATCAGCGTACCGGATCCCCGTACCCATACCCGCACCGTACCCCCGTACCCGCACCGTACCCCCATACCGGCTACCTAGTATTATAGGTTACAAATTTATTCAATATTATATTCTTAAGTATAAATTAATAACTTGTGATGAAAATTCATAAATTTTAAGTTACTGTTAAAATAATTAATATATGAATTTTGAGTTATCATTTTTTAATATATTATACTTGTATAAAGTACATATTTATTACCACATATTGTAAGATTATACATAATTTATAAATATATTCTAAGTTTTTTAATATTTTCCTTCAACGAACCAAACTTATGGGATATCCCAAAACATTCAAACCTTTTCTCTTGTTCATTTGAACTGAATATTCTGCACCCAGTCGCTATGACAATATCAATTGTTTATCTCAGATGATCCTCCTTAAGAGCTACAACTTACAAGATATTGTTTCTCTGCAAAATGATGTTTTTTAGGAAACAAAAGGTTTTCCTCCACTCAAACCTAGACAACAACTAGTGACTTCTAGAATTATTTTTTCAGCCAATTAAAATTGTAATGAATAGTTGCAGGAAACTCAATCAATGAAGACCACATTCAATATATTATGTGACGCTTCACCTTGAGGACATCAAGATCTTCATGACAACAAGATGGATGCATCATGTTCAATGTTCATCACCTGTAACAGTTTCTCCCAATATACAAGACCCTTGTGTGGATCAAACAGATCAATCTAAATTTTCCATTACTAAGAAAGGAGAAAACCTTCCAAAATTCTCTCTAAGAAAGGATCTAACAGATCTGCAACCTCTGCTATTATTAGATTCAACATTTCCAGTTGACGATCATTTTTGTCTAGGGAATCAATGGGTCCCATCAATTGCCCTCATGCATTCCCATTTACCAGGATATTGGATTCTTATAGAAAAGGACTTCATTTCTTTGATCCATTACTTTGGTCCATCAGCTAAAACTTGTAATAGCCAATTGTTGTCAATGAATTGGATTATGGTGCCTGATAAGATTTGTGCATGTTAAATGAGTTAAATAGACCAGTTACCACTGCTTGTGCATTCTTACTCAAAACATCTCATCATTCCAGATATAGAAGATGCTCTAGAGTTCTCAAGACTCCCCAACAAATGCAGATACACTTCTATAGGCCATCCATGCACAGGAATGTTGATAAATCTATGTACAGCCAACCCATCTCATAATTGCACATACGGAAGATACTCTAGAGTTGACAAGACTCTCCAACAAATGCAGATACACTTCTGCACGCCATCCATGCACAGGAATGTTAATAAATCTATGTATAGCCAACGCAAACCTTTACGAAGGAAGCTTGGCTCATAGTAACCTCTTTAGACACTTGTCCAACAACAAGAACCTTCTTTTATGGACATCCTCTATGTCTTATCTATGACAAAACTTAAGCATGTTTCTTCAGCATACATGAACCCATCAAGAGTTGCCAATCACTTTGATTGGAGATTACCAATTCTTTAGACACTTTATGTGATCACCATGGGGTTTGTGCATCTGTGAGGCACAATCTTTTAACATACACCACCAGAATATATACCACTGAAAACCAAAATCGGGACCAATAGAAGATTTGAGCCACACTCACCTCATCTCAAAAAGAAAAACAAAATAAGAAATAAAGTTTAAGAACAACTTCTCCCTAAACAAGGAAAAAATGATGAGCATCTTGAATGCTCCTCCTGTTTTGAGACATATGCAAAGGGTCATTCATCCAGGACTAGCCTACCATAAAGGCCATCCATTGTTTATATTCTTTCAATCAAATATCCATTTTTTCCATATCATGGCCTGGAGTTGACAAAAATGCATGCTTGTGTTTTCTACTCAAGATTTGTGTTTGTGGGTTTGTATGTTAGTTCTTCTCACGATGCTCCATCTTGACCCATATCAAAACCTTACGCAGTTGAAATTTTACATTTTATTATACCATCAAATTTTCAAAATAGTTGTCTAAGAAATGGGAATTTGAGTGAAATGGATTAGAACTATACCTGAGGAAGGGGCAACAGTGCAGCAAGATCTAGAAGGAAATCTGTCTTCAAATATCTCTTTGCAATTTGTGTAGGATCAATAACAAGTTCGCCCCTTCCAAAAACCCTTGAGCTTGGAGCAATATATGCAGTCCGGAACTTTAGAATCATATGCAAAACGTAGAATAAGTCTGTGATTGAACGGAAAACAGTGACAATAATTGCAAGAGTCTTATCAATTTGCATACATGCATCAGAATCTCTCACTGAAGGCAGATAGAAGTAAAGGGGATCAAGAAATAGAGCAACTAAAGAAGAAACAAGAAATATTTTGTTCCACTGCTGAACCAGCTCACTTCCTGGGTCCAAAATCCTCCTCCTCAATGGCTCAGAGTCCTCGGCAAATACTTTGGATTTCCCAAAGCGAAAAGGCCGACCCAAATCTTCCAAACCATCAGGTTTCTTCATACGTTTGGGTGTTGATATCTGAAATGATTTCAAGTTTGCCTTATTGACCTCATCCTTCTTTCCCCATGAAGACATTTGACTATCCAAATCACGGTCAAACCTGGAATGCATAAAAAAGGAAAACATTATTCGCATATCTTCTATGGATATTTATTAGCAGTTAGTGAGTTATAACCATACAATCCTGCAGGCAGTATTCTCTGGAATAGGGAGAACGTTAGTCCTTAATGCAGTAAGTAAATAGCCAAACATTACAATCGTATTCCGCTTTATTTTCCATGAGCAATTAATTAACCATGCTCCTAGACATATCTATAAGGTTGAGTAACTACAAGAAACAAAATTCAATAAACATATATTTTTTAGAGAAAATAAACTATAATCCTCGGTGGAAATTTCATTATTTCACTGTTTCACCAACACAATTGAATAAAAGGATTGTTAATAAATATCAAGGATTAAACTGTAAAACATTTAGCATAGCTAGAGTCTAGCCAAAGACAGGAGGTTAACATTAGTAAGTCACAACAATATCCAATGCTTGAAGAAAGCAGTTATAGCACTAATATATAACATGAATAGTTGTCCAGCACACGTGAGGAAAAATATTTGTTGTCCCAATTAGTACACCAATTTCCAGACCTGAAATTCAACTTTTTTATACTTCAGAAGCAGGTCAACTGAAATTAGTCTTACATATTTATTCAAACCAAAAACTTCATATCATATAAGAATCTACATGAAAATGAAGAGTTCCAGACAAAGTTCCTTTGAAAAGTATATCACATTGCTTGTCTTAAAATTAATTACTAATAATCCCCTTAACCAGCTAAATCCATTGGTTGTGCAGATTCAATTTTCACTGATTAAACGCTCGCTAATAATGGCTTTGATCAAAAATAGATCAACATAATCATTCATGATTCAAAAACATGATTCCGCTCTGGCTTCAGCAAGTGATGGCAAGAAATAAAAAAGTTTAGGGGTTACTTTGGTCATTTTTGAAACAGATTTGAATGGAACGTGCTCTATTGGAGAGCCAAACACATGAGGTACACCACTGTGGTTTAATTAGAAGCCAATAAAGAATAGCCCTTTTTCCAGAGTTCTTTCTCCATTGGGTTCCTCCAAGATAAGTCAATGTGTCAATGTGTCGATGTCTAATTTCTTCTGTAAATTTATCTGAATGTTATTTCCTTTTCAGTAATGCAAATAAACAGTTACTAACTGAGCACTTGTACATACATATTCCTTATTTTCAAAGGAAATATTCACTTTTCGTTCAGCCATTTTCAGTAGTGATTCATTGAATTGATAAGAAGCATAAGATCTAGTTCGGGACTCAAAATAACAGTCATTTCAATTACACTCGGATACATTGTTAAATTTATCAAAAAATAATATACACAAAAATGTGAGAATAACTTCAAGAAGCACACATGTGCACACAAAGATCTAGATGACAGTTGCATAAATGTTTTTGTTCAGACTGTTCAATTTAAATCATCTGATCTTGGCATATTATACTCTTGTGCATTTGCAGATTGTGTCTGCGGCTTACTGCACTAGTCTCACTACATAAGGTACACTATGCTGCAGGTTTGCGGCTCTTCCTACTTGCCACACTTCCATAATGTTAACTTGACATACACACAAACCTATGTGGGAAATTGGAAGCATATGATAATTCCATGCACTTCCACATGACATTAGACCCAACTTCCGTGAGATTGAGATATAAACATAACTTGAAATGTTGCGAATTACCACTTATAACACATAAATTGCGAACTTTTGACAACACTAAATACATTGACATAAGATCACGGTTGTACAAAACACAAACAGGGCATTATTTCTAACACATACTGGTTTGCTTGTTATAAAAGATAATCAAATGCATTGATAGCAATAAATACTATTCTGAAGCCAGAAATAATATCCAATGAAAATTATTGCATATGAATTTTTTTAAAACTGTAGCCACAATTTCACAAAATGAGACTTCACAGCCAAAATTCTTGAAATCAAAGACCACTCCTTGAACTCTATGCGTTATCTTGCAAGAGTTTCTCACATGATTTGATCTTAATAATAAACCATTAAGATATCAGAATTATTATGTTCTAGCAGTTACTAAACATTAACTAGCTTTTTAAGTTGAGGACAAACGGTAAGAAGGAGCATTCACTGGTAACCTGCTGTGCCAGGTGGTATCACTCCTCACAGTAGGGCAACCAGAATGAAACCACCTCCAGCTGCTAGTTTTGGCCCACGTGCCACTAGTTCTCTACCTCTACTCCATCAATCTGCAGATATGAGCAGTTCTTCCAGTCACTGGCATCTAAGTCACCGAATTCAAATTCATGTTTGACTTCATCAAGGATAAAATTCGTAAGAAATTTGTTGCTAAAAATATTAGAGATAAAATTTGTGATTAAATTCGACTAAGAGAAATGCACTTGTAATAATATAAAATTAATATATCATAATCATACATTAAAATTCTGATATCTTAAATTAAAATATCAAAAACTAAATAATTAAAAATTAAACAATAAACTATATTTATAAACTTGGTGTCACTCAAATTTCACCCTGAAATCTGCGACTACCCTATCTGAAAAATTTTCGTACTTTTAAAATAATGGGTCGTTTGTTGTTTTTATTGCCTGAAAGTTCTTGTATTGCATCAAGATAATCCCAAATAGCCATATTAGCCCTTTTCGCCAAATACCCAGATGCCCAAAATTGTTTTATTCTGTCGTCGGGATTTGTCTGCGGGAAATTTGTATTTAATTATTTTGAGCCCCGTATGAGGCTATTTGCGCTTTGTTTTAACTCTATTATGAGCGAATATGTTATTATTCCTATGTGCCAGAAGGATTAACTTATTTTAAGTTTTGGGCTTTATTTGTAACTTTTAGCAATTTTTCGTGTTTTTGTGATGTCCCATTTTGTTTTCTGTGAAATTTCTCTGGAGCAATTTCCTCGCCGGGTAAGCCCGATTTTTGGCCTGGAGCAGCTGGAAAACATATACGCACATTATGCCCGGAGGAAGTCGCCATCGGAGGTCTGGATCACTGGGAAAAAGTGAAGTCATGCACAGAAAAGCCCCTGCGGGGATGGGTGCATTTTTGGAAAACAAAGGATTTAAGCTGCGATCGGAAAAATAGAAGCCGCAGGCTTGATGGGAATTTTATACCTGCCTAGCAGGGTACTTTTTCCCATGTTATAAAATTCACTTAAGCTGCAGTGGGAAAAATAGAAGCAGCAGGCAGGTGGGAATTTATTGCCTGCGTTGCAGGGTAAAAATTCCCATGGTGAAATAAAAGAGAAGTGACTTAAGTGAAATCATGGGATTTTATTGCCTGCATTGCAGGGTAAATAATCCCATTGTCAAAGTCAAATCACTTAAGTGGATCATGGGATTTCTGGAGCTGCCTTGCAGGGTAAATAATCCCATTGTCAGAAATTCTTAAAAATAGAATTCTATTATGCAAAAAAGTGCGACCCACCTTGGGTGAATAATAATGCATTAAATAAATATTTGATAATATTTATTCACCCAATTTTGGCACCTAGGCTTGTGGAAAAGTCAACAAAAGCAAAGGGGAATAAATCAATTGAAAATAGAATTTCAAAATTAAATAAATTTAATTCATTTAATGCAGCCCCTTTTGAGAAGGAATTAATACTTTTTAAAGTATTAAAAGATTATATTAAATTCTATTTTCAATGGCTATGGTCAAAGCACACTGTGAAGCTTAAGTGAAGTGATGTGTGAAGAATTAAATTGGATTAATTTAATTTATTGGATGGTTGTCCTTAAACATGCTATTTTTAAAAGAGAAAAGCATGATTTTTAATTAATTAATTGCCTTTAATTATTAGGGCAATTATTAATTATAGAATTGTGAAGGTTTTATAAGCATGGGCAGCCATATGGGTGAATTATTTAATTCACAGGTAAAGAATTGCAGCCAAGAAGAAAAGTGCGCCCCCATTTGAAGAAGGATTTTGTTCAGGCAAGGTGGAAACAAGGCTAAAAGCTTCCAAATTTGGCGCATGCTTTGAAGGAGGTTGATCTTTGTCTGCATAATTGTTTACACAGGTGTTACAGGAGCTCAGGTGTTGTTGAAAGGATTCATGCTCTCTTTATGTGCAAATTAAACACCATTTTTTGGGGCAGCAGGCTTGAAAAGTGCAGATTTTTACAATTAAAATTCACTATTCATGCTCCGGTGGCCATTTTTGTCTGGATAAATTGCAGGAATTCATTACAGGTGCTTTACAAAGGAAAAGGAGCTTTTATCAATGTCCAATACATTGCATATATCCTCCAAATCTGAAAAATTGTCCAGATCTGCACCAGTATTGAAGAATTCCAGTCAAATAAGAAGAAAAAGACATTCAGACAAAGATAGACAAAGCTATGGCGAAGAAAGATGAAAAAGAAAGCACAACGGAGTTATGCATCACTTCTAAATTTGCACACGGATCTAGGCTCGGAACCTCTTGCTAAATTGATAGACAGATCCAGAGCAGGAAAGACTTCACTCATGCATGCAGGAGAAACTTCACTCATGCATGCAGATTAAAAATAGTGGAATTATTCGAGCTGTAGTTTTTCCATCCATAGCCCAGTTGCCAGAATTTGTTATGCAGGTGCAGATCCATATGCAGATGCAGATGCAGATGCAGATGCAAATCCATATGCAGATCCAGATCCATATCTTATAGTTGCAAAAACTTCTGGCACAAAGGCTTCATCCTCTTGTTTCGAATGCAGCCCATGAAGAAGACAGTGCGTGGGAAATTCCTTCCAAGACCTTGTGCATGTGCTCTCATCTTCCAGTTGAAGTCTTCATTGAATTTTCATTCACCCTGAGTGCTTTCCAGAATTTTTAATTGCTCATATGCAATTAAAAGTAAGGATGATGAGTTATCTACGGCCAACCTTGCACTGATGCATGTACAACAGAAGAACTGCAAAAGCTTCAAGGATAAAAGAGAAGACAATGCGGAGGCAAAATTCCAGCTTGCTTCCAATTCCAACTGCTTGCAATTCCAGCTTGTTTCCAGATCCAGTTTGAATCAGCTACATGCAGACATGAAAAAGGATAAAGTCAACTTTCCTCTTCCTTCTTCTTTCCTCCGACAAAGTCAGCTTTCCTCTTCCTTCTTCTTTCCTCCGACAAAGTAATTGAGCGATCAATTAAATTATACAACTTACGTGATTGGTTTAAAAGCCATTACTTGAAGAAGTCAATTACTTGGAGATAGGTGGCAGGCGTACAAAATAGAAGGTTCTATTTTCAGTTGCAAATCATACATGTCATGCAAAGAGGAATTCCAGGAAGGAGATTGCCAGTTGTTTCTTTTTCGACTTCCACATGTGCCAGTTCAACTAAAGCTTCCAACTTGTAATTGCCCCTCTACATTCTATAAGTAGAGGAAGAACCTTCGGGTTAATCATCAATCAGAATTTGTAAGCAGCAATCCTGAGTTATAGACTTTGTGCTGAACCCTTGAGAGCAACTTGGAGCAAAGGAATACAAAGAAGCAGGTTTTCGGAGAACTTTGTGTCACGGTGTACTGTGTTTCTTGCTTTGAATCTTAGATCTCTTGATAAACTTTGTGTTATTTTAGATCTAGATCTAGAGCCGCCTTTGTTTTATAATTTTGTGTGTTCATATCTATTAAGTTTCTTCTATGTGCATGTAATTAGCTCTGCTATCTACTAATTGGAATGCACATCTTCCCCATTTCTTCTCTGTATTTCCTTTACTTCTTTCTTCTATAACTTTCCTTTCTTAAACATCTGCTTACTTGCTGCAAAACTTCTTAGTTATGGTTCATGAACTAAGTGGTTAAAGTAAAACCCCTGATAGATAATAACACATTTTTATTGACAAATTTGACACGGGAGCCTCACCGGTTAAATGAGGGAGATTTATCACATGACTGCCTAGGTTTGATGCTATGCAGAAAATCTAGCCAACAAAACTCAATCTCCTTTGAAAAAATTAACTCGTAAAATATTTTACAAGCTTTTTGGTAATATATTTATTAACTCCTAACGTAATGATTATCTATGAAATAAATTTTAAACTAACCCCTAATGTATTCCGTAAACCCAGTTTTCACCGTGTCCATCACACATCTCCTTCACACAGCTCACTTCCATCACCATTAAAATCTGCAGAATGTCATTAGGGCTTTTACTGAAACAATTTTGGCTATGCTAGTCTTCAAGGACACAATTTTGCAGGGATTTCTTCCGTGATTTGCAAGCTCGTGCAGGGTTTTCCAAGGACACAATTTCGCAGGTTTTGTCCTGAGATTTGCAGGCCCGCACAGAATTTTCCAAGGATGATATGCAAGGTTTTCTTCCACAATTTTCTCCATCCATCAGACTGCAGTCTTGATTTCTCCTTGCTCAGCGGCAGCCACATCGTTATTATTTTATTAATTTTTTCAGCCCTAATCATGAATTTGTGGGAGTATTTAAAATGATTTTTTTAATGTTTTTACTGTTTGAAATCACAGTTCCATACGTTCGATTTGAATCGGGAATCTGAACAAATTTATTGGGACTGTTTCAAATGTGACAATTTCCGAATTTTTCCTATAAAATGCGGCGAATGTGGTGACACAGACTGGCATTGCCAGCGTGGATTTTTGGCCTGCAATGACCTGTTGGGCAGGTCACATTGATTTCCTGACAAAGTTGCCTTCTCCTCAAACGAACTAAAAACTTCAACCCTTTATTTGGGGTCCTAAAAGGCATACCTAGAAGAAGTGCAAAAAATGGACTCCTGACCATTTTTTGCAAGGAATCCAAACAAATAAACAAATTTACAAAATTCCAACCCAACGTTCAGATTTTGCATTTTGTGAAAGACACTAATTTTCATCTCAATTGAACACTAGGAAGAGTTAGGATCTGAAATTTTCACCACTAACTCTTAAGCTTCACCTTCACCCTCCAAACACAGCTTTGGCAGAACTCTCGCAGAATTAGAAGCAAAGGTAATTTCCTCCTAACTCGAACAAGCTCAACAAAACCCTAAAGCTCCTCCACACTTTCAACATTTTCAGAGCCTCCAAAACCATAGATCAAACTGGGAGAGTTAACCCCTAGGCATTAATACCATGTGAGAACGGGTAACTTTATTCATTTAAATTGTAAGCTCTTCTGGCATTGTACTCTAAGCATTAATCTCAATTCAAAGCCTTTTACCAATATTATCCCTACTAAATTTATCCCTCTTCGGCTTTCTATCATGATTGACGGGCTACGCCTCCTCCACCCTTCGAGGTTCATCTTCCCCCTGATTATGACTCTCATTGAGTAACTCTTGTGTTACCCCTCTCCCTATACATAGCAATATTCAATAATACCAAAACATTCAAATATTTGCAAAAATACAAATCCAGAACCCGAACACATAGCTTGTATTGTTAGCACTTTACATTACATATGTTGTTAGTCACTTCGGTTTGATTGATAGAATATTCTTTCTACTCTTTACATACTTGCATTCACAAGGTACATTGAGCTTAATGTAGGACACAAATTGTTACATGCTAAAAGGAGCTACCAAGGTTCCTTAAATTCTTCTCTTGGGGGGCATCCCTCCACATTATATAGGTATTATTTATTTTAGTTCCTTTCTATTTCTTCATTACGCTTGATTACATATATCGTGTATTTGTTATTTTTCTAACACGACTAACACATGTGTCTTATGTAGTGTTGACATATCTTGTTTCATGTGATCTCTTATTGTTTATTGCTTTTATCACTGTTTGACATTACTACTTTCTTAATTGTGTGTTTTACTACTTGTCTGCTTCATTGTATGCGGCCTAAGTGCCTTGACTGTCTTGTGACACCAAGGGTGTCCCACATTTATGGCTCTATGTCTTCCTTGTGTGACATTGTTTCTCTTGTATATGGCCTATGTACCTTGATTGTCTTATGACATCGTAAGTGTTCCATGTTTGCAGCTCTATGCCTCGATGTGACTCTACTTTGCATGCTCTCGTTTTCGCATGCTCACTTGATTGTTGCTTAGTCTCTATTCTAGTTCGTATACATCTGCATTGTTACTACTATTGTTGCTCTTGTTGCTATCACTACTATTGTTACTATGGTTGTTTGTTTCTTTGCGCACCATGGTTGCCACCATGTGCAACCCTTTTTGCAAGTACAGGATCTCCAAGGTGGCCACCTCTTCAACATTCTAAACACTATTGCAGATTTTCAGACATACCGTGCATGGGCACACAACTTTTCTTTTGAGCCACGTACTCGAACAACTTTTCACACGCACCTTAAAAGAGGGGGCATTCATCGGGGTATATTCTACACTTACAGGCAGAATCACAGGTTCATACACGGGTTTTCACAACGAAAAAGTACTTAGAAACAACTCCATGTATAAAATCTTAGCATAAAACACACAGGGTCAAAACCGTACAGAAGGGTCAAGACCGTACGGACGTTCCTAACCATACCAAATGTTTTTGACCTGAAGGCAAAAACACCAGATTTTTCTACAATTTCAGATTTTCCATCAAACGTATAGGTTTTAGCACAATCTCAGACTCAGATAACATAGTTCATATCAATTTAAAGGGGGCATTAGATATTTCACTCCTTTTCCTCTTCAATACTCAGTTCCGGTTGAAAAATACAAGTGTTTTGGGGGCAAGGGTCTCCTTCTCCATTAATATTTCAAGTCTTAAGATACCGATACGGCACCCTCTGACCCCTGGGAGTGGGTACAGAGTGTACCCGATACAGGTACGGTAGTGGGTACGGCAGGGGAGCACCCAAGGTACGGCGCTGCCCCTGTGGAAACATTCGGATATGGTGTTGCCCGTGTGATGCCTACCATCTCCCGTTTGGACCGTTCCCTGTGCATGAGACCACGTGGAAGCTTTCTCCCTCTTCTTCTGCCGTGTTTAAATAGTTTAAAACCGGGGCTTCTTTTAAAAGTGGTTGGCTGGTCTAAATACATGGGGCTTAATATTTAAAATAAGAATCTTCTTTATAAACCTACGTGTGCCTATTATATTAAAACGTGGGCTTTTTTATACATGGTAGCTTTTATATTAAAAAGGTAAGGTCTTCTAAAGTTTTTTTTTAAACAAAACATAGGCTTCTGAAAGATCCCAAACCCCTTTTGCCTGAATTTTTTTCTTAAATTGCTCAGGCTTGGAACTATATTGTTAATGTCAAAAGAAACCATAGAACACCATTCTCATACTGCACCAACAAATTAAATAAAACAAACCCTGCAAGCCGAATAAATACAGAAAATGCGCCTAGGGTTTAAACAGGCAGATTTCTTAACAAATAATTCAGCCGTGAATTTAATATTGATTTATAATGGCAAATATTTACGACAAAACAACCAAAAGTCTACAAATGGATTGATAACAAAATATTGCCCAAAACCCTACCGTAATTTATTCAGACCAAATCGATTTGATATATATTTGTGGTTGGAAGATACGATAATAAACTAGCATGAAAAATACCTCAGATACTACATAAAACAACTATAGAATAAGTCGCCCCACTCTGGAAGTTGTCTGAATGCTCACTGCTGCAATTTATTTCTCTTTCTGACACTGCTGGAATGATAAATAACCTTTGAATACAATAAAGTTCCCTGAATAGAAACTCCTCTCACTTCTCCTGGGGTTTCCGTCCACAAGAGGAATAATCCAGAGTTTTCGTCCTTGGATTTTGTCTGCAAAGCTTCAGAGCCAACTATAGGGAAGAAAAATAATAATAATCTGGAATGCCCCTAGCACAAGTCGCACTTTTCCCTTATAAGCCAAAAAACCCTTCCGAAATGCAAGTCGCACTTTTCCCAAGGAATATAATTTATTTTTAATTAATTTTCTCCATTCCCAAGGCAAGTCACACTTTTTGGTTTATTTAATCACATCCCAAAGCAAGTCACACTTTTTGCCTAGGAAAGCACAATAAATTATTTATTAATTTATTCCCATGTACTTTTCTAAGTCGAAGTCACTTATTATGTCTATTAATTCATTATATGTGTTTTTAATGATAATTTATTTTATTTTAAGCACGATATAATAAAATTAATAAACCTAAATCACCCTTGAACTCACCCTTTGGCCGTCGGGTAGACAAAAAGGGCCAAAGGTCTTCGATCAAACTATTCGAGAAAGAGGGACATTACAGCTTCCCTCAAATTCAAGCACACCAAGTTCCCACTTCCAAGTCTTAACAAGAGCACAATCCAATCAAGCATAATCGAAGAGGTTCAAGATGCCAACTAGCTGCGTTCATATGGATGTTACATGTTAGGTGGAGAACTACGTGTGGTTTGAGACCTCTTCAAAGTGGTACCGACGTAGGCAATACATGGAGTGCACCACAACCCAAACACTAACCTTCTTGCATGATCTTCTACCCATGGTTAGGGTTTTGGAGTGATTCCGCTAATTACAGTTGATATTGAGACTATAAAAACTAGGGGTTGACAGCGAAATACATTTCTAGGCAATCAAAGGACCCTGAAAGTCACAAAACCCAATTTTGAAGGCGTTCAAAACCATACAAAAGGGGCAAGACCGGATTATACATCCTAACCAAACCGTACGGTCCTGTACCAAGAGATTTACAAGTTACAGTTTCAGCAATGAAGTTTCTCCAAACCCTGCACTTCCAAATTCTCCAATTTTTCTTCCCAAATTCTTCCTGTACAGTTTTGTATAGCTAAGTCTCTCTATCTCTTATGTTTGTTGAGCTTGTATACATATATCGAAAGAACCAATACGTTATTCTGATTTTGTGCAATTAATGTTGGAAATTAATTTATTCGAATAGCTCCTACTTTCCTAACCTTACACACCTTTTTATTGTTGTTTATTGCATAACAAATCTATAAACTTAAAAAGGGTGTAAACAAGATGCTCCGTTTCAAAACAGTGTTGCACACTTTTTGGTCAATGTTCTTTCATAGCTGCACTCCACACCACAAACAGCTTCTATCTTACATAGCATGTATAAATTTTCCTCACAGCTCCATGGCTGCTACAAAAGGCTCCGACTGTTTGCAAGGCTTACCTTCAGATCAGTTCAAACACACCAAAACTTGACCAAACACTAAACAGCATGGATTACTATGATGGCAGCTTACAAGGGCGACTTCTCTTAATTCTAGGGAGAACTAAATTTTGAAATTATAACAAAACAACAGTGACAAATTCTTCACGCTTCTCCATTTTCACAAGCTGCCTCTTCAGATTTTGCCCTGTATTGGCTGTAATACAACATGTTGGAATGCACACAAATAAAATAGACAGTGGATGAATGTGCACCAAGTTTCATTTTCATTACATTTATTCAACATTATTTTATAACACAATAAAGTAACAACCCAATCCTATTTAGGAATCACCTGAACCAATTCAGGTGTAACCACCAACTAAAAATAGCTTAATTAGGTGGTGAATCCATAGGACATAGAATTAAATAATATTCTTATCATTTAAGATTTTGTCGATGGTTGCGACACCATCATTCATATAGTTCATATAGCCTCCATTAGCCCATTCATTGGATATCATATAGTTTCTTCCACAGATAACACTATTTTTAATATCCAACGTTGTAATGCCCCGTTCTCCAACGACCGTGTTGCTAAGCATTTAATGTTGTGGTGCTCCTGTTGATCTTTTGTTGGCTTCGCCCTTGTCACAAAGAACGATTGGAATTCTCCCACTTCGTCATGTCTTCTCGTGTCGTGTTGATGTTTTTTGTGGTTGGCCCCACCTCGTCCATTACGTTTTCCTCCTATTAAAAGAAAACTGTGTGCTCGATTTATCAAGCTCGTAAGTTGGTTCTTGTTAATACGATTAATAAGTATTAATAAGTGGTAATAATAATAGTAATAATAATAATATTATTATTATTATTTTATTTATCGATCGACGATAACCTCGTTATCTGATCGTCGATTTGTTGTCAACCTTGTTGATTAATTATTGATGAGCGATTTTATTGTTTTGGATTGGTCGCTTCGCGGATCGAGCCTCTATTCGCGAAAGGGAAGCTTGTTCGTGGGTGGCGCCATTGTCAAGGACGTAGTGTTCTTGTTTAAGGTTCAAAATTTTTATCCTTGGCCATCTAGGCGCCCTTGTATGCTTTGTAAATGTTTGGGTAAATGCCTTCAACCGCAATTTCTTCTTTTCCCCTTGTTAGAAAACTGATCCATGTATGCCAAGTTAGATAATTATCAAGTTAGTGGTGAATTTGACCACCAGCTTGCCACTCTCTGTTGATTATTAATGACCAACCTGGCGTACGTTCTGAAGGATTTCACATCAGTTTTGAAAATGGCCACATGAGGAATTAACAACCTGTCATTTCTGCACCTTCCTATAATGGGAATACGTGTTGGATTTTACCTGGGATCTGAGGAAGGGTGGTTTAACTCTCATTGGGTATTGCATGCTTTTGGGCTTCGTGATTTGTAATGGCTTGCTCACAACGTTTTGGGATCTGCATGCTTAATGTCTTGTGGGTCGCGCGCCTTCGTGGAAGCTCACATTGGTGGGTTTATTACAGCATTTCCTTTGCTGCATGGATGATTTATGAGTGCGCAGAACTTTTGGACGCCTTTCCCTGCTGGCCGCATGGAGATTTCTGGGTGTGGAGCCTTGTTTGATTCGGCGGGTAAATACTCTTGCAGTAGCTGCGCGAATCTTGTGGAGAAGTTGTTGGTTGCTCATGGTTTGTCTAGGTCGTTTGTTTTGCTGGCTCCAAGTGCACAGTCTGCAGTTGTGTCGTTTCAAAAACCATATTTCTTCTGGCACATTTTTCAGACAGTTCATTCTCCCACGTTTTGCTTGCAGACAGGGGCACTACCATTTGAAGGGTGAAATGATAAGCTTTTCGGTCGCCATTTGGTGTATGTGACATCTTCTATTTCCCTGGGGACGGACATTGTTCAGTTGACACTCTGCTAGGCCACAGTGACCAACGTGATTAATGAGGCATGGGTTTCCACTACAGCCTATCTATTAGGCGTTGTAGGGTTCTTTCTTCCTCATACCTCGACCGCGTTTAATGCATTACAAACAAAAAAAAAAAAAACTAAATAAGTGCATCGGCTCTATTTCGAGAGATATTGAAGCGCAGATATTGTTTTGAGCCTACCATCTTGCACAAAGAATATGACATAACTACAACAGAGAGCTCCTTCTTACTAAGTGAGGTAAGGGATTGCAGTTTTAACGTGACATAATATGTTTCCCTGGTAAGTTCATATCCATTTTTCTTGGAATCGCTGAACACTAACTATTGTGAGTTTTTAAAATCTCTAGTAAACTTGTTTAAACTAATACTGTATTTTCTTCACATTTTTGTTGAAACGCAATGAACACACTTCTATCTTGTGGGTTCTATACGATTTTTGGTTTTACAGTCCACCAGTTGAGTACTCGTTATAGACGGCATACAATTTTGGGTGAATAATGCAGATTGTAAGAAGAGGTGTCCAGTGGAGTTCGGGATTGAGAGGAATGTTGGCGCCTCGCATGCTGCGGACGAAGATTCAACTAGAGGGTTGTTGTTGCTGGACCTTGGGGTGTTTGGATGCCTCGTCGAAGCTGGAGGAGCAGGAAAGATAATTCTACACTTTGCTACTGTTGCTATATTTTTTTTACTATATATCGTGAAATCGAACCACCCTTTTTCTTGTATTGATTTGTCAGTTGGACGCCTTACTAGGAGACCTCTCCTTTCTGCTTGTTTTATTCTTGTTTTCGCTTTTATCGCTATCAGTGTGTTAGTAGAAAGCACGCATGTGTCGTCATCTCTGGGTGTTATGTTTCCCTTGCTCGAGTGATCGACCTTCATCTTTTCGTTTATGTATATCTTCTTCTCTACGATTGAGTTTTAAGTTATTATGTTGTCCCAGCTAGTATTTTCGTTATCGTTAAAATAAGTTCGCGATAACTATGTAGCTCCTCCCTGTCATCTGAGTTTGTTTTCTTTTTCTTTGTATTTCGTCGAATGTTAAATCTCTTCCTCAAACCCCTTCGATAATCTTCTTGACATCGGGAAAGATAGGTTGTAGAGTTGGAGTGATCACCGCTTGGGCTATCCGGGTTGGAGTTTCGGTATTAAAACTTTTAGAATGAAAAAGTTTGTGTGCAATGCGTTTCAGATCTCACGTGCTTAGACTCCCGTATTATCTTTCGTCTTGTTCCTAGGCTTTTAAGGCCATCCTCAAGAAGTACCTTGACCATCCCTATCAACTTGAACCGTAACTAGATTTTTGGATCAGCTAAGCTCGAGGTTTCAATCGTGCGAATCCAGTACCTCGTTAACACTAGAATAGCTTTGGTCTAATCCCCCTCTCAGAATTTTGTTGATGGCATTTTTTTCTATTTTCCTTAACTTGCATTCTTTCTCTTTTATAATTTTAATGCTATAAATTAATATTGGTCGATTTCTATGCACGTAATTATCTTAATATTTTGTGATGGAAATTGCCTTAAACGTTATTAATCTTCAGGAAAACTCATCTTGCATTTGATAGTCTTATGGATTCATAGCAAGAGGTTTTGTTTTGTTAATGCCACTTAGTGATTTATGTTTGTATCTATGTGTGATGGTTGGTTGTGTTATCAGGGGTTGCCTTAAATTATTGTTGATATGGAAAAGAGATAATTTCTTTTACCATAACCGGATTTTAGAATTATTGTGGAGGTTTGTAAATCCTTAGAGATATAAATTTGGATGATGTTTTGTATACTCTTGTTTGACGAAAACCCCCCATTCTTCTCTCATGTGTTGTTACTGGCCTATAAGGGTATTGACCCTTATCGAATGATTGGGGAATCTTTGGGAGTTAAGGGTCAAGTCTAATATACCTTGCCTTCGCTTCGAAACTTAGGTTGCGTCGTGTCCGTGTATTTAATTTCACTCATATACTCTAAATGATTATAGGGTTGAAAATTTTAGCATGCTTGGCTTTCACTGTTGATCTTTGAACAACGTGATTTCCTCGTTGGGCTGATCAATTCTTGTCCTTTAGAAATATAACATTAAAGCCTATGCTCTTGGTATCTTTTGATAATTATGGATGGATGGCATGTATATTAAACTCCAATCTTGTAATTTATTTAATTGTTTGATGGGAATCTTGTTTCTTATAGATTGCTATACTTTCATTGCTATTATTCATAACTAAAGTACAAGGTCCTTCTTCTTTGATTGACATGGTTGAGACTGTATTTTAAATTGAGGTGTTTTTTTTTAGTGTTGAGAGAATTGACCCAATTCTTGTAGTAAAATTTTTCCTTTCATGGTATTGTTAGATAATAGTTATGGTGGCTTTGTGTAGGTAGATGAGGGATAGACTTGTATATTTTTGCATCAACCTCTGTTGAGAAGTTCTTTTGCTCGAATCCTTTTTATGTTGTTCAACTATTCATAAGGTCCAGTGGAAATTTTAGAAGAGGGTTAGTGTCTTAGTATAATGTATTGTGGCTTTGGTAATCTTAACTTTGGAAACCTTGGATTGTTTGACTATCATGGAAAATATAAGAAAATTGGTTTGCCTCCTTGTTGAGAGACCTTAATGGATTATCGGTATTCTAAGAATAGTTTAACATTCCTTGGTCAATGTTATTACTCTCTTGTTCCCTATGCATGGTTCCTTAGAGTTGGTATGTCCCTTTGGGTTGTGTATTGTGCTGGAAAGAATTGATGTTACCTGGTGTTGTTTTCGTAAATGAGAATTGTTAAACTTTACCCTTGAGAATAAATGTTGAGTAAAATCTTGCTATGACTTAGTAATAATGTGCTATAAGTAAAGTAAAATGGGTTGGTTAATCCCTATAGAAGTTAAACTAAAATTTATATGAAAATAAATTAATGTAGAGGTGACCTAATGGAGAACAAGTAATTCCATAAGTGATCTAAGATGAAACTATCCTTTGTAAAGAAAAAAAAATTATATAACTTGCTATCCCTAGCAAAACTAGTAAACACTATCCTTTTTATGATGAATTCAACTTGACCTTCTTCCTAACTTTTTCCAAGGTGCTTTGTATTTCTTCTCTTAAGTGTGTTGAACGCGAACCCAGGTTGTCATAAGGGTATGAACGAGTTCCAGTAGCGTAAGTGTGAACAGATGGCCTTGTGGAAATAAATATCCCCCTTTTTACTAAATAAACGAATTAAACAAATAAAGGTCATAAAAGAAAAGAATTAAAGAAAAATTCTCTTCAGACTAAAAGACAAAAACTTAGCGTTGTAAGAGGAATTGTGCGAATCATATCCTGAGTCCTGGAAAACTTAAGTTAAGGATTGAAGGATGTTTTATCAAAATAAATAACCTTCAACAATTTCTCACTGTGGCTTGCCCTAACTGTAAGTGTGTTATGTGGTGGTTTCCTATGTTGTCTTGTCAAAAAGAAAAGTGAATTATCCTTGATGGGTGTGAACATTTCCATGTTACCTTTGTGGTCATCCTTGTATCGAGTTGTTCACAGAGTTAGTTGTAACCTTGGTGGCAGCATGTTGTGTCGTGTGATGTGTCAATCAAGTCAAAAAAAAAGTTATCCTATTTTTTACTGTGTTGTTAGCGTGTGCGAATTTTTTGGGTTGTTACAAACATGGGCAGTTGAAAATGAAGACATTGTAGATGTCCCACCACAAGGCCAAAAAAGGACACTAATACCATTCTACTGATCCAAAATTCTCTAACACAACTGCTATGAGCCTAAATGCTTTGATATTGCCATTATAATGAATAATTCAGACCATAACTGCTGCAAATCTTTAAAAAACAGAACCCTGAACCCCAAACTTCTATAAAATCTAAACAGCTAAAAATTGCAAACAAGCTATTTCTTCTCAAGAACGAAATCTGAAAATTTGGGAAAAATCTAAAATAGTTGGTCAGCAGGGGGAACACATTAAGATCTGAAAAGATATCAAATAGAACTTTTCTATATCCTGAAAAGCATATTAAGATATCACAACAAAATTTTAAAAAAATCCTAAGAACATCTCGATGCCAATTCGGGCCTAAGGTCTCCAAGAAAATTAGTCTCCCATAGATTACTTGTACAACAAATTCTCCAAAAATACTCCATTCCATCCTTGATACTAGTGTGTTTGAATAGATTTGTGTCCCTCTATAATAAGGCAAGACGATAACAGAATAATACAAAGGATAGTACAAGCAAAGCTATGGTAAGATACTTTTTTTGGAGAAGTTCCTGCACTAATTTCCAAAAAGATAACAGAAGTTTAGAATCCTAATTTAGATAAGATATCTTATCAAAAATATAGAGAGAGCGAGATACAGCAAAAAAGAACATATATTAATATCCACAAATGATCTAAAGTAGGTCATTGGAACTCAAATGGTTAAATTCTCAATTATAAGATCCAAATACAAATAGTCATGTGAGGGTAAGACCCGTTGGGAAAGTATGGAGCTTATGCAGGTGAGACTGAAATCTGACAAGAGACTAACCAGGTCATATGTGTCTACTAAGGCTCGAGCCCGAAGAACCAATACCATCATCATATGTCACTACAAAAGAGCAATTGCAAGATTAAACAATGCTCATATGGGTGGGCACCCAAATTTGGTCATTTAGCATTTGGTAATGTTGGTTTTAGCTTATACCCCTCATACATAACATGTGCGTATAAACCAAGCTCAAACTCACTATCCTATCCTATCCTAAGGCTTGCAACGGGTCAAATTCCTCATCCTACTGATCAATCACCTACACGATCGCTCCTATCAGTAAGAAACACCTTATACCTCATGTACAAACCTCTCCAAATCATCTATTTGGTTCTTACCACTACAAAACAAAACAGTCTAGTAGGAACAAGATTGACTGTCGATCCTTTCCCATGTTGGGCAATTCTGTCCTTAGCCCTCTGATGAACAAATTTGTAAATGAATATCTTTCCATGAGTCAGCATTTCCCTTTCAGGTAGGCCTTAGTGCAAAACATCACCCTTGAAGTGGTATAAATATAAATCAAACGCACTCATTTACTCAACTAGCACTTATCATGAGATCATTTAGAAAATACATATCAAGTTTCAAGCAAGCTCCCCTATTCTTCCCTATTGCAAAAGCATACACTAGGAGCATTCCCCATGCAGGTCTGAAGCACTGTAAACCATGGTAATAACAGGTCTTATCAAGTCAAAAGCACCCAAAGCCAAGTCAATGCAAGCAATATCAAGTGTCAAAGAGCCAAATTCTAGTTGCATACATATAGATGAAAATAGCACAATTGCACTTCCAATAAGTGAAGAACTACATGGGTTCGATATCTCTTTAAAATAGTGTTATATAGGCTTGGTGGGTGCCACTCAACCCAAACCGCTAACCCCCTTGTACAAGGCTTTCAAGAATCTAGGGTTTCAAGAGAAAAAATCTAATTTCGGTAACTTGTGTGCATCTTTCGAATCCCAGATCACACACAAAGATACACATTGTCATGTCCCTTTTTCAAGCCAATTCCAATTGAAGACCTTGGCCCATTTTCCTTTCTCATGGGTCTAAGCGAACAAGCTAGAGGAAGCCAACAATGTCATCTTGTGCTTCATTTCATGTTTATTTCTTTAATTGGCATTGTAATTGTTGGTGAGTCTAGTGGCCAACAATTAATTAGAATAAAAAGTTACTGGTGAGCATATAGGCTCTAAAAATACCAATTAGAAATTAAAAAGTACTTTTCTTAAGTGGTCAGCCATCATTTACATTATAAGCACCCCTATGGTTATAAAAGGGAGGTCGCTTGGCCATTAGAGGATTATGTTATGTGGATTTCTCATTTTTGATAAAGAGTTGCTTGTCAAGCATTATTTTCCTCTCTCTCAAGGATGGAAACCCTTGATTGAGGCACTCCCAAGGACGAAAATCCTTGTGGAGAAGTGGTGTGGACGAAACCCCACACTACCCTTTGGTGGATTTCTCTCTATTGCTGGTTATAACAGATTTCTGCCCTAAGCAACTTGCTTGGAGGAGTGGTTTCAAGGATATTGCTGGTTTTTATGTGATCTATTTGCATGGTTGGACTACATATGATTTATAAAGGTGAAATCTTCCATTTTATCAATTGTTTGGGTGCAAAATATATTTAATTTCAAGTGGTGCGACCTATATGGTTATGGTAAATTGGTATGTGTCGTGACTTATTCATAAATCTGAAATTATCCTCTTGTTCTCTATATTCTATAAAGCCAAGATTCCAAGATTGGGGAATTTTGGTGATGTTCTTCTATTTTTATCAAGCTCGGGAAGGTTTGCTGATTAGGTTTTAATTAATTAATTTCACGTGCAAATCTGATTTCTAACAGCTGCAATTAATTGGTGATGGTTTTCTATTAATTTTGGCACAAGTTTGGAAGGTTTGTTGCAAAGTTTAACCCCATTTTAAAGGGCTGTTATCACCTAGGGAATGCGCTACCCTAGGAAGGGTCTGAAGTTCAGTTTTGCAGGATCATAACAGCAGTGCCTTGAATCTGATTTTTGGGAGCTTTTTGCCATTTTCTGAGTTCCTCCAAAAAGGGACATTACGCACATTCAACAGTCGCAAGAGGTCATACGATAAGATTTATTTTACAGCGCAGGACAAGTCCGTGCAACAAAGGACAAGAACGATTGGCGTTTCTATCCTTATTGGCCAATTTTGTCCCAACGCAGATAAAGATCAAGTTTCTAAGACGAACCATCTATATCAGTATTCTTTCCAGTCTCAAGTCCAGATCAGATGCCAAAGTACAAAGAAAGCTGAGTGCACTATTTTTAAGTGATGTTACTATATTTAGCATGTGCCCTAATTGATCAACTATCTAAATCATTTACTATATATTCAAATCTGTATATGAATGTTTAATTTAATAATCTGAATAACATCCATTCCAGATTCCAATCCTAATAAGGTTTTTACTATCACATAAAATTCAATTAGGATGGAATTACGGGGAATGTCCAAGGCTGATGGGGCTAGGTTGGACAATCCTAAGAGGAAGTTAGATACACACTCAAGAACCTCTCCTAACATGATCGATGAATCTCTAGTGGTGGAGTAAAACAATAGGATTGTAAAGCCTATTTCCATGACCTTGCCTTCAAACAGAGGAAAAGGCCTTGACACCAATATGATATTGATCCAATTCACCTAGACTAAGGCTAAGGCGATGAATGGAACACACTAGTTGCATTATGCAGACAGAAACGTCGTCTCACTAATTTGGTCCCATCAGAGAGTGAATCAGACCCAAAGGTTATTTAGTCCAGTGTTACGCGGGGAAACGTCCCCTAGATTTTGGTGGTGTCCCGAACATTTCGGGGACTTGGGGACTTGGAGGGGACGTCCCCTATTTTTTAAAAATCTTCCAAAAAACTTTCGATGTTTTTACTTTTAAAAAGTTGTTATTTTTACAAAGAACATTAATCTATAATCTTGAAAGTACCTGAATAGAGTTTAAATCCCTAAATTTCATTGAATAAAGTTAAAATATTTCAATATTAATCTTTTATATATTATTTTAATAGCCATCCCCAAAATTTGGGAATTTTTTCCTGTCCCGGAAACCCCGTCCCTCTGTCTCCCCATCTCCCCGTCCCCGAGACTTAGGTAACTATGTTATTTACTATCTCAAATACCTAAACTGAGTTGAAGGAGGAAGTAATCAGTGTGACAACCCTGGGTGTCCCATGTATGGATCTACATGTCAAAATGACAACCCCTCGAAGAAAAAAAGGCTAGGCACCTTTGATACAGGCATCAAAAGAAAGTTGATAAACAAAAACCTGAACCTCTAAACAAACAATGTATCTCCTTTAGATCTCGTAGCCTAAAAATAAAATGCTCCTCAATCTCTACCTCGCATTATGGGTTCCTTAATAGGGAGCCACCTAACGGAGCCTGCTACAAAATTACCCAACAAATTCACACTTACAACAACAATTCAGCAACAACTCAAGATTATATTCAATAAATGAATTACACAAAATAGAGACTGGTCACCAAAGATACAGCATTACAATTCACTCCAATTCCCATAGGCCATCATTCATTGGACACCACATTGTTGCTCACAAGCATCTAGACTTGTGCACGAGTCTTTGCATGGATGTAACTTCCAACTTTTTAGGCACTTGCTTTGAGACGTGGGCTCTCATCCACACTTATGCTTGAGTCCTAAACTTTGCCAAGAACTAAGAACTATCTTTCTAAGGCAACAGGGCTTTGCTTGTATAGCTAAACAAACCAAAAACTTAACTCCTAAAACTAAAATGATATTATGGTCCAAGGGACCCATTACAGACTTAGTTAACATTTCCAAACTTTCATGGCTTCAATTGACCATCCTTCACGGCTTCCAAACAACTTTGCGGAGTTACACGGGCCCCTTAATGTTATGCGGCTCCAAATAGACTTTTGCAACTTTCGTAGTGTTTTGGGCTCCTGATAAACTTGCACAACTCCCTTAGTGTTCCGCGACTCCCTTAGTGTTATGCAGCTCCCTTGGTGTTTTGCAGCTCATGATAGACTTGCATGGCTTCCTGAGTGTTCTACGGGTTCCGCCAATGCTTGTAAGGCCTCCAGAAACTGTGTAGTTTGTGCAAAGACTCTACAGACCTCCTTGGATTACACAATAAACCAAACACTGCGCAATAGAATTGCACACAACACTAACTCTACACAATGGATTTGCACACAACTCCAACAGTACAAAAATGCAACACTAGTACTCTATGGCCCACCAACAGCACACTTCTTCACAAGGTTTGCCAAGAATACAAACATGCAAACATTGACTCAAACTGTCTCTAGTTGATACAAGATTGCTACTGAACCCGAATGCTCCTCCATCATACACCTAAGTAAGAAGAAACATGAGCATGGTGCTCACATTCGCGGGCTAAGTGGTCAAACCACCCTTTCATCCTTTAAGTAAGGACTTGGCGTGCCTCCTCGCTAATGGGAATTACATGTCTTCCTACTATGGGAAGCAATTGGGCATGAAAACGTCCTCCTCCAAATGTGCTTCAACTCTTCTGCACACCAATTATCACTAGCTTCAAGCTGATCCCATTTTTTGTGTAGTTCGCATCCTTCTCTTCCACACTTGCTTCCTCTACACAAATTCCCTATGCACCGCCTGTAGACAACTTTGTCCCTTGTGGTGCTCTTCAATTTGTGTGATATCTTCTTGCATTGTCGTGCAATTCTCCCTGGTTATTCCATCTCTTTCACCCACTTACTTTTGATCCTTGTACAAACCTTATCATAACATCGTAATGTCGTGCATGCTCCATTTTCGCTAGCCTTACATACAATGTGACTCAAGTGTGTTCCCTCCTCTTTCAGTGGCTTCAGGATGTAAGTTTGCCCTTCCTTCAACAACCTCACAATATTAGCTCTTCCATCATACAACATTTGTCTGTCACTGCCAAGGTCTTCCCAACAATACATGGAATGCATCCATCAATAAAATATCACACAAAACTTTGTCCATGACTTGGCCAATCTTCATCTCTAGTTCGCATTGTTCCTTCACTATGTTTGTTTGTCATTCCATTAGCCAAGTTACTTTGTAAGGATTTAGGTGCAGCTTGTGCTCCAATCCAAGCTTCCATACCGTCTCTGAAGATACCAAATTGTCTTTGCTTCTGCTATCAACCACCACTGTACAACATCTACCCCTAGGTCTTGCACCTTTTACGGAAAATATGTCGCAACTAATCTTTGTCTCCAACAACCTACAAGACCCACTTTGTTACCATCAAGACTTCCCTTGTTTTTGGGCCTTCTAGCTCATCACCTTACACAATGTGTGCACTTGCACTCTTCCTCTTCCCATCATCCTTCTACAGACACTCATAGGCTCGGTGCCCTACTTCGCCACATCAAAAATGTGCCAATAAATCTTCCTCCTCAACCTCTTTCTCTCACAGAAGGGAGATCCTTCCCTTGCTCATTGTCTCTTGCGTGCTATTAGTGCACTCTTCGCTCCTCTGCTCAGGTGCCACAAGTTATTTGTCATTACAAGGCTTCTCTTTGATATTTTGTGCACTCTTCGTGAGCACCAATTTTTCCTCCACCCTTAGGGAATACTAGTACACCTCTTCCACTATCTGCATCTTAATCAAATTGATCTCATCCTAGATCATCCATAGCAGTCCATTGATGTACAAACTGTGTTTTCTCAATCCATCTCACTATGACCAGCTCGTATAGTAATCCTATAAATATATTCTATAGTAATCCTATAAAAATCTTCTATCTCACTATAACCAGAAGGCTTGGCTGCACACTCGTACCAGATGGCAATCCAGCTCCACCCGTCTCCCTAGCCATCATTTTAGTCTCAAATCTCAACAGGGGAGGGGGCCCTCGCCCCCCTCTTCGGGTTGTCATTCCATCAGGAGCTTATTTTTGTCGGCCTCGAATGTTGGGAGGGATGTGGCTACTATTTCTGAATAGACTATTGGTCCTTGTTTGCCCCCTCCTTCATTCCCTTCTTTGCTTCTCCCTTCATTCTCCCTCATTTGTTTCATTGCCCCCGCCTGTGGGGGTTTGGCTTTGGGGCCCTTGTTTGTTCTGGTTCTTTTCCTTTCTTCTGTTTTTTGGGAACTCGTTTTGAGTTTTCCCCGCTCGCACTTTGTATATTGTTTGGGCAGCAGTTCCATTGACCTTCTTTTGTGGTCATTCATTGGACATTAATATATTTATTTCATCTTATCTTATCTTTCATACTTAGCTCATTCTGCCACAAGTTCTGCAGTCTCTTCAACAAATCCAACTCATAATTTCTAGGAAAAAAAATCCCTTTCAGGCTTAAAAAGTTATAGACTTCAAATGGGTTATCTTAGCCTTTACATTCCTGTTGCAACAAAGCAAGGGATAAAACTGAACTTTGGACCAGCAATGTCGAAATGACCCCTATACAAGAAAGGTCTGCGTAATCGCCACCTTGTGTTCTTCCTCAATCTCATCAAATTCAAAATATTCAAGCATCAGTATATGAAGCGAGGATGGTTCATCAATAAGCAATGAGCAATGTTCAAGAGTATACATGAGAAACAGGAAAGTCTGCATTCCTACAACTCAAGCCAAGTGTGGCAACACAATCATTCAGTAAGTTAAAGCCTTCTGCATTATTTGCAGTTTCCTGTGTTGCAACTTACCACTTCTAATTCTTTGAAACCCTAAATGGGTGAACTTTCAGTGATTTCACTTCAATGCCCAGTGCTTCTTGACATCATCCCTTGTGATGCTTAATGGTCTTCATAAACTTTTTATAGGCAACAAAACCAGTTTGCATTGTCTAGTGCATGTGCATGGTAGAGATGGTGTCTTCAAAGAATGTTCAGATATCTTATTCACCTCCAGACTTCCTTGCCAAACTTACTTTTCATAGCAGCAAAACTTGCTTTGCAAAAGCCCCAATAAGACTAGTTGAATTCATTATGCTTATAACCTGCATGTGATTGAGGAGTTGCTCCATGGACATGTCAATGCCACCAGTTTTCATGAAGGATAACTCAAATCCTGAGTTCCCATAGTTGTGCCTTGCTGTAATACCAATTGACACATACCAGCTGTTTGGGTTCCTTGATTTTGATGCCATGATAGGAGGGTGTGCTACATGATTACAGAATTGGATTCACACTTATGACTTTCAACTGAAGCATTGCATATTCATGATTAATAGAGTTTGGTTTTGCAGAGACCGATTTTCAACTAGTCTAGCCTACTGTAATTCACATTCTAGTTATCACCTTCTAGGCAAACATCATTCACTAAACAGAACAATCCGCATTCCACTTGGCTCATATGTAACCCCATAGTCACCCCATTGCGCACTTTGAACTGTGATTGCATCGGAGAAGTAACAGCCACACTCTTACAGTGCACTCTGCTATGACATGCCTCAATGCATGCATTAACAAAGTCATGCCTGATGTAATAAAAGTCTAGCCAAGAACTTGGTTAGTATCTTTTAATAAGGCAGAAATAATGATATTTGCTTATAAAGCTATACAATAATCACATGTTTAGGGGTCCTAAAACTCAGTAATTGCAAATATGATGATACGAAAGGACCCATTAGTGGACTAGAGTCCAGCAATTTGCATGAAGTTTCATAGATTCAATTGAAAAAGTCCTTCACAACTTCATGGCTTCCAAAAAACTTTGCAAAATTGCACAAGAACAGCCCACAAGGTAGTTTCGTATGATTTTAATAGAAACTTACATAAAGACCATAGTGTTCTACGGCTTCCTAAAATAAGGCTATTTGCAGGCTTCACTTAGATGCAACCCCGAGGTCATTTTATATGATTTTTATTGGTTAAAATAAAAGCATCTTTTCCTTTAAGTAAGGTGACATCTCAATGCTTAGGATCACCTCCACAAACTAGTATAATTTGTGCTAAGATTCCACAAACCTATTAGTGGATTGTCAAGAACAATCACCAGACATTGCACAATAGAACTACGCACAACACTAACACTGCACAATCGACTTGCGCACAACTGCAACAATACAGAAATGCAACACTAGCACTCCACGGCCCGCCAACAACACACTTCTTCACAATGTGTTATGCCAACAATACAAGCATGCAAACACTGACTCAAACTGTTCAAACATGCTGGTTGATATAGGATTGCCTGTGGACCCGGATGCTCCTGCATCACATGGTGGGGACAAAGGCTACAAATCATGTCACCCTACAAAATATGGTAATCAATTTCAACTCATAACTGATGAGATCATAACCTCAACTGATCGAGGATAATCACCAAGCCATGTGGCCAATAATGTTGGAAATGATTAGGATGAAATATGAAGCCATTTACACACGTAAGAAATGCGCAACATAGAAAGAGAACTTGGTGTTTAGAGACTATGGAGGAGATGTCCAAGTGGCATGGATGCATTGTCGGTACATATCCTCACTAATGGCCCTAATGCTAATCTCTTTTGAGGGAAGAAGGTGAGGAGGGGCATGTAAGGGGTACCTAAATGTAGGAAGATGATCAACAAAGATGACAATAGGTTGGAGGAGAAGACTAGTCTCAAGATACCAACAACGTCAACGCCTAGTGGGGCACAAAAAGGAAATCATCTCAAAGGAACATGAGGATGAGTCATAGTCGCCCAAGGATCTGACTCTATGAATATAAAGTGTTTGACGATACGCTCAAAACCAAGTGGTTCAGAAACAAACTCAACTTGAAAAATGCATTGAGTAGTCATCCGTTTGAGATGAATGATACACTCGAGCATGAGAGCCACGGCCCAATCAATGTAAGCCCGCTCAATGAGTGCAAACTAGGACCACAATCCTCTAAATCATACAGAAACATAGGCCTAATGATTGCATTGAAAAGCTCCATCTTCAAAGGGATACCTTGGAAATGTACTTCAAGTCACTAGCGTTATAAGACAAAAAGTGAGGCGAGCTTCAAACTAAAAGATGGTCCCAAAATCTTGACTCCCAAGTAGGCATGCATGTTTGCAATCTCCATAAGTTCTATTTTCTAGGAAAACTAAAACCTTGAAAGAGCATCACTAGAAGTGTTGAAGACCAAAATTTTAGTTTTATTGAAGCTCACAATGTCTTTGTAACATGTGGCAGAACAACCGAGGGGGACAACATAATCAAGCAAACAAAATAGCAATCAAAACATGGAGTAATACATAATTTTCAACAATGTGGATATGTTGCCAAAAAAGTCTTTAATATTATCTATGTAAATACTAGAAACAATTGGCGACCCTACTTGACTCTAATGGTACTTTTAACAAAGTCAAAGAACCCATACGAAATTTGAAATTGCCCTACAACAATCTTGTAGAGCCTCATGGCAGCAGTAACAAAAAAATCAAAGAATAAATATCACACATCTTCTAAAAAACAATGTCTAGGTACAAAGTTGAAGGTCTTTCTAAAGTTTACACAACATCACAATACTTTGGAAGACAGTCGGCAAGCCTCCTCAACATTAGCTAGAAGTGTGAAAATGTGATGAATAGTATTGGACATCCTTCCTAAAGCCTACTTTAGCACCTCCCACTCTATCACTACCAGTATACAAGCATTCAAACAAATACAAGTCCAACACAGTAACATAATGATTGGATAGTGTATGCCCAATCATAATGGTCATCTAGTTATTCGGGTTTGAGCTATATGTTGACTTATGAATGGAGTGAATGATATGTTACATGACCAAGAGGGAAGAAACACCAAGCAAAAATTCTCATTAAACAATTCTGCCATAGAGATGGAAATTAAATCCACACCACACTTGAGGATATCAGCCTAAAACCCCTCACAGTAAGTTGTCTAACTAGTAAAATAGAGCTATCAGATAGTACTCCAAACATCACTTATAGCAAACAAATGACAAGGAGGAGGAGCTCTAGTCGTAGGCTCGTTATTGTTAATGGGATGTTTATATATGAAGGAGAATATCATTGTCATGGATGTCAAGTATATAGAAAGTATCATATTTGGTTGGAATCATCTTGGAGGTTATCCCCCTTGAAGCAACACTCTCATTTAAGGAGAGCTTGCGGATTTATTCCTTCCTTAAGAAGTATTGTGTGAAGTTGACCTACCTTAATGATAATTTATTTTTTTTTTAGTATATTAGTTATTAGAGCATCTTGGTCCACAAACATCTCATGTGTTGTGTGATCTCTATTAGATTCTACATATTGTTATTATTATTTGGCATGTTGTTATATTCTAGATATTTGTATCATATCAAGATACCCAAGCCTAGGGTCAATATCTAAAGTAGGAGATTTCCTTAGAAGTGTATGCTAAGAGCTTTTTGGGGAATGACGTATTACACCAAGGAGATCAAGTTGCCTCAACTCAAGAAACCCAGGTTTCTTCCTTCTATGGAAGCGATAATCCCTGTGCATGGAGAGTATAAATAACAAGGTCATGGGCATTGTATGGAGTTACCCTCCCTTGAGGGTACTTATTTTATTTATGAGTATACTGGATATTATGGCATCTGGGCCCACAAACATATCGTGCAATGAGTGATCTTTATTAGATTTTGCACATTGTTAATATTATTGGCATATTTCTATGTTCTATATAGTTGTATCTTATCAGGATACCCAAGCCTAGGGTCAATATCTGAAGTAGGGGTTTTCCTTAGGAGTGTAAGCCGAAAGCATTTTGGGGAATGTTGAAGTACATCAAGGAGATCAAGTTGCCTCGACTCAAGAAACCCTAGTTTTTTCCTTCAAAGGAGGCAATGATAATCCCTATGCGTGGAGGGTACAGATGGTAAGTTCATGGTCTAAAAAACCACAAGCTATAGATGGCACGGAAGGGATGACACCAAAACCATTGGTAATGTTAGTATCAACAAGAGGGAGGATGCTAACACATCGACCCAAGGACTTGCAACCCAAATCTTGCTTTCCAATTGGCAAAAATTTTGGTGCGTGCAATGGCTCATAAACCACCCCTTTTTCACAGTTATGTTACAACACACGCACCCAAAACACACAACGCGAGAATTATTAATGTGGAATGAAATCACATCATGGGGATATGCCATCATATAAATAGCTTGCAAAGTAATAGACATCACATAGACAACACCACAAGCTTGAGAGAGACCACAAGGCATGACGTTGAAACCATTAGCCATGTTAGTACCGGAGAGGGGGAGTATGCTAACACATCAACCTAGGAGATTTTCACCCCAAATCCTACTTCCGAATCGGGAAAGCTTTTAGTGTGGATAATGCTTTATTACCAACCACTTTCTCACAATTTTCTCACAATTGCTATCCATTTGGGATTATTTACAACACACGCATAGTGAGTGAGAGAGAGGGGGGGTGGATATGCATATTTATGTGGAATGAAACCCCATCATAGGGATATGCCATTGTATGAATAGCTTGTAAATTAATGAGTATCATATATTATACTATTCCTAAACCTTATGCTAGACAATCTAATACATGCCAGGGATCTTCTCCACATTACATCAATCATTCTCCGTATTCTTGGTCAGAAATAGTAAATGGTATTCAAGTATCATAACAAAGCTTAATTGTAAGAATCAACTAACCACTAAGGAAATCTCTGCAAATACTAAGCAGACTTAAAAATTACATATGATAATCAACTTGTTTTAAGGGGAAAAGATAAGAATTTTCATTCTGTCACAAATCCCCTCCATGGACATCTAATTAGATATAAGATCTTGCAAATCAAAACAGTTCATGGTCAAATGTACAGTAAGTACTAAAATTATATAGATTTAATAAAGCTTACAGCATGAAAAAACATGTTGAAAACAGACCAAACTTCAAATGGTTGCAATACTTAGAAATTATACCAAAAATCATTGGTAGCAGTCTCCACTGAATGTTCTTCCTTAAAATGGTTCTAGATTCCACACGTATGCTATCTTCCTTACAATAAAGTTTATTTCTGCTTTGTCACTTAGCTTCATCCCATGAATTCATGACAGCATCAAAGGATATCAAAAATCTTGCAATGTACAAAAGAAATCACAAAGCACATTTAACAATATAGGTAAAGAATTCACCGGAAGGATCATTTCAGTTAGGTAGAAAAAGAACATCCAAAAGGATTTGAAGGATGGAGGAATGGGAAGTGATAGATGTTGCAATAGAAACTCTTTGCCTCATTCCATATTGGATCCTCGGAAAACACAGTAAATAGAATGTTACTCCTTGAAAGTTAAGGTGAAAAATACAATTAAGAAGATGGCAAGAGCAACAAAATAATGAAACAATAGTATGACTCTTAATAAGCAGGAAGTTGGGGAAGAAAATTTAACTGTACATGGATAGCAAGTAGAGGAGATTTCTTATCTTTATAGTTTAACATTACCAAAAGAGAGTAGGGCAGTTGATCAAAAATCAAAAGTACAGAGTTTGCAAATCATGGATGGCATGTCTTATTAGTTGAGATGGCTTGGGGCTATTTCAAAAACCTGCTCTTGATGATACAAATTAAGCGATTTCAAAAGGTGAATATGGAAACGAGAGCACACCTCACAGACTTGTTTTTGAATTCCATTGCTTGCGATGCCACTTTCCCGATGCAAGCTGTTTATCAATCTTCCCAAAGCGGGGTACAATAACACCTGAGTTAGACATTCCTGAAGCTAGGAAAATAGATCCTGACAATGGGTCAACATGCTAGCTACTTACACTTATCAGAAAATGAACCCAACCTGATGAAAAACAACAAAATGTATAACCTGACAACAAAACGCAGAATTGCGGAAAACTCCTTTTTAGAATTTTTAATGTTTCCAACAAACTATTCGGCTTACCGGATTGGTCTGCTTCATTAACCCTGAATAAACAAGGATCTGAACCAAAACCTCCGACCAATTTCTATTTATTTGAAATGCAGGGGATTCAAGTGTCAACTACACCAGCAATAAGATAGGACTCTATGCTGCGAACTCGCAAATTCTGCCCAATGCTTTTCTAAATTACTGTCCCCTCGGCCCGAGATTTACAAAACCATACAAAGACGTGATTGATTTTGACTGTATTTTTTGTACCCAAAATTTCTGTAACGGTTTTACGTCATGTTGATCAGGATCACCTCCCAACAGCCGAACGATGTGTATGCACTGTAGGAGATCTTTTTCAGGGCCCGGGCAGCTAACAAGCACCCGCATGCGTTTGATCCCTTAGTCTCAACAGCTTAAAATCTAGAAACGCACCGGTATGTTTGATCCCAAGGCCTCAAACAGCTAGTAAAAACTTGCTAGAAATTGCAATGTGCCGCGTAATCTTCTTCTACCCTCCACTTATTAACATGAAATGCTAATAAACACTCTAGCTCATATATCCTTTTTTCCATCAAATTCAGGTGCAACAGGCCATATTCTTTCACCCAAAAACCAATCAGGCTGCAAAGATATGAAACAAAAAAAATTAGGTCTGGATATTTTCTTACCTTTTAAATCAGCAGAATAAGATTCAGTGCCTCAGACTTTGGGACCAAAATAGATAAATTCTGACCTGTAAAATGTACGTAGCATAACCTCTAGAGCAGCTGCAACGATAATAACCGTGAACCTTCTCACATTTAAGCCCCAATTTTTCAAATTCAAAACAGAAAAGCACTGAATACAAAATCAATCGCTCGCAGCCCAGCCTGAAGGACACAAATTTCCAAATTACCCTCCCGACTGAACCGTCAAGCACAATCAATAATGCCGTATCCACCCCTTAAATATCAAAAAAGACTTAAAATGCCACCGTAAATACGAATCTGAACCTCCCAAGACCAGAAAATAACCTAAAATGCCGCAGAAAATACAACTCTGAACCTCCGGAAACCCGGCAATAGCCTAAAATGATGCACTCCAAAACTCCGAAGCTGCGGGAATTCCCGTTAGACTGTTGAACGGTACTAATTTGTTCAGAAAAGCAATCAGAAACTTTCACAGCCAACAAAAATCTTGAAATAAGCCGCTCCAGCGCTAAAATTACAGAAAAAGAGCTTCAAATCCGAGCCTCCGAGACTTCTGACACTTCATATTGCGTCAGGGTTACAAACTCGCCGGAAAATTTAGCTCCGAGTCAAGTACAAACAAAAGCCCGGATTTAAACGCAAATCCTCGAAGCTCAAAATTCAACAAATCAAAATATCAATTCTGCTCAACATCTTAAACCAGAACAGCAGGTTTCTACACGCAAATCTTCGGCCGAAAAAAACGGAAATCCAAATTATTTGTGCTCGGAATCTGTTTCTCGGATTCTTGCAAAACAGAACCCTTCAACGCCCATTTTCGTACTAAATCGGCACGTAAATCTGTTAAAAAAAATTATATATATATATATACAAGTAAAACGAAAACCGGAATAAAAAGCTACAAAGAAGCTTTTAAAAAGTCCACACGGGGCCCAGACACCTTGGCCAGGTGGTAATTTGGACCGACTCGCTTCAAATACGATTGACTTTCACCAGTTAGCCGCCTCGAACTTGGAACCTATGTATATCTCTTTGTTTCGTTAATAGTGGGATTCGAACTTGTATTCTCCCATAGATGGATAAGGATCATTTTTTTCCGCGGGATGAAATTTAATAATAATTATAATTTTTTTATTTTTTTATTCAAGGACCTCTTATAGAGATTGGCATCTCTATTTATGTTAATACAAACCTATAGTTGATTACAACATGATGAGTAATATATATACTAGCAATTGCAAATGAGTTGCAAGTTACGCAGGAGAGGGCTTCAATTTTATGTGTATAAAAAACAGAACCATGAGTTAACACCGCGGTCACTCATGATGTCATTTAAAGGATGTGGAGTCAAAGAAGAGTAAATATCTATGACTTACAAAAATATCTAAAATCCGACAACCTGTAAAGTTAAGCCACCGGAATTTGACACTTTCCAGCAATGCCTTCTTCAAAGTAAACGCCTCCGGCGAAAAATAATTTTCACAAGTCACATGTCTGGATTGCAGGCTTCAAATAACCTGATCTTGTTTGACATGACATACATCACCAAAGTTAACCATTTTGATATGATTGATCCGGATGCCAAAATATATCTAACGGACAAAACTCCAAATCATCAACAATAGAAAATGTCGGTGGCGTCCTTTTTAATCAATAGAGTGATGAACTTTATCACACGATTCAGAGGTCCATAGGTAGTCTTAAAACTGCAGCACACCTTGCCGCCTTTGAAGAACACACCTGTAAAGTTACAAAAATATCTAGGACTTACAAAAATATCTAAATTCCGACAACCAGTAAAGTTAAACCACCGGAATTTGACACTTCCCAACAATGCCTTCTTCAAAGTAAACACCTCCGGCGAAATATATATATTTGGAAGTCATTTTTTAGCCGGATACTTATATTGAGGTCATCCTTTAACTAAGCAGCCACAACTAGGGGGAATCCAATCCATCATTTTACACCATCATCCTCGCTAATGGGATTGCAACACTTTCGATTCAATTATTGATGTATTAAAAAGTAGGCAATGTGAAAATACACCTCAAAGTTTGGTATATTATGTTCAAGTATTAAAAAAAATAAACAATTTACACCGGAACCATCGTTTCTCTGGTAACGTTTCTGGCAACGTTCCCTTTCCCGACGACTTCCCCTTTGTCGACAACCTGTAGTGAATATAAGACATTGATATCCTTGTGGACCATTGACGTGGTTTCACCAAATGCAACCAACAGGTGTCCAATCTAACAGTGTATGTTACTGACACGAAGGGGCAAGTGTATGTATTAGCATGTGTTAATCGACCATTGGAGTCACCCACTTAACAAAGAATAATTATGATACTTAAACATTTTCATCGGACGTTGTTTTATAGTGTAGAGAACATTGTAGAAAGGAAAATAAAGAAAACATCTTCAACTTTATATAACAATATTCAAGCCATGCCACGTTATCCAAACATTGAAACTTTTACTTACGTTACAACTATCTCTTAAAAAAATACTATTTTTAATATTACGAATAAATAAAAATGTATTTATTTTTAACAAATAGCCACGTCACGAAGGACAATTTAATTTTATTAGTATTGTTAATCATTGCATGCATCGTATGTTTAATGTTCGGGTCCCCACATAAAAAGCATGGCCAATGCAATTCACAACCATACATTGTTGCATAACTTAATAATTTCATAAGGTCACATATTTTCCATGTTGTTTGTATGCATTTGAATATAATAAGAGTTGTGTTACGGCATGAGTACTTGCCTTAAATGTTTTAATGTTAATGTTTTTAACATTTATAATCATTCTATAAAGGCATTTGGGGTGCTAGTGGTTTACTCAAATGTCGATGGATAAACAATTAAATTTGACATCCATTTGCCTATCACTTAGGGTTTTTTTAGCCTAAAACATTTATGTAGCTAGTTTGACCCTATTTATCATAACTTAGTAGAGAATTTGTGAAGAAGATAATGAAGTTATGTTTGTATTTGTGTGTACTTCAAAGGACAAACACCCATTTGAAAAGAGTAGTTGCCCTTTGTAAGAAAAAATTAAATTTTTTAATTTAAATAGTTTTTCTCCTATATTTTAGTATTTACCCTCACTAAACTATAGTGGTGCATCAACAAACTATTCCAATGGCTCAAGTAAAAACATGTCACGGCCCAAAAAAATTGATTTCTTTTATTGTTGAGAAGACATTAAATTAAGGATAATAATTTGTTTAATTATTGGATTTCTAGATGATTAAATAATGTCGTTATTATGAATGCTACGACATTTAATGATTTATTTCAATTATGGAGAATAATTCAATTTTCGAATTATATGATTTTGTAATAATGGGGCCTAATCAATTTTTGTGTGTGTGAGTTGTGAAGCGATAAAATAGGTGCCCTCACTGAAACTAGTATACCTAGAGGGAGGATATCATCAGGGAGAGGGGTTGTAGATGCAACGGGGACCTCGCAGTACATGAAGGTAAATATAGGGACCATCATGCATGCACATAGATCACTTGCATTCTAGTTGCATTGGTGGGCATGTTGATTGATTTATTTATCAGTTTGTTTGTGTTGTCATTTGGTGTGAGTACATTGTTCCATGTAGACACCAAATTACGCACTTAATAGTATTACATAATGCTTCTAGTATGTCATTATATGCATGATTCCTAAGTGAGAAAATTATACATGGGTGACACCTCTCCTAGTCATATATATTTTGATTATGACATTGCCGTATGTTTTTTGGATTTATGCTTTTTGGTCATGTCACAGGGATCCATGTCTCTATATGTGGTCCAATTAATTTTCTTGTCTTAGGGACATTAACACCCAATAAGAACAATAGTGCCTGGGCATTAGTGTCCCTTCCTAGTGCTTTTGTCCATGTTTACTTATATTTTTATTTACCGCTTGACGCCTAATATTAAACTTTTTCTAATTCCTATGTCATATTTGGGTTAGCCTTTTTTGTCACCGAGTGTCAAAATTCAATTAAAGGAATCATATATATACACAACCTACTAACTATTCTAAGGGGCAATTGGGTTACTACTTTTTTCTTTATACTACTCGGGAAAAAACGAACAACTTAACGATTACATTTGGGTTACATCATTCACTACATAGGAAGGGGCATTTATGAATTCCATATCACACATTATCTTGGGGGAAAAGTAGTTGTAGCATGTTATCTTGGTGTAACTTGCAGAAGGGAAACTTAGTTTTAAGGGACACGATTTCTATCGCACACACTATAACTATATTGAATCTAAAATGTAGTCCATTGCTCAGTGACAATCACATTGGGGTGACCATTGAGGTTAGTCTGACTCAAGCATTTGCATATTTTATTTAGTCTAATGTGTGCTTGAGTCTTGTGCAAGTAGCTAGTGTTTGTTTTGTAGGTACATGTGCGACAGGAGAACCATATAACAAAGTGGGTGCGACACAAAAAAAAGTGAAGGCAACATTATCAGGCATGGAAAGCACTAGAATTACACACCTTGTCGGTGCCAATCACTGGCTTAGGGGCCACATCCTGAGCTATCCCGAACTGATGCAAAAACCGCTCACGTTGAAAGAGCTCGCCCACTCCCGGAAATCCATCCTCCAACTACATGGTTCAATGTATGTAGTGAAGCTCCACCTTGTCCTCTACCCACCCACCATATCCCTATAAGGCCTCCATATAATCACACCTGACCCCATCTAATCTAGGATCAATTTATACCTTGTAGTATTAAACCATCGACTCCTCGGGCTAACCCACCCCACTGCAAAGATCTCTAGCCATGCCTAATCCACTAGTGGCCCACTAAGGGACCTTACCATCGCAACTTGTTCATATGCCCACACGTGTAATAATGTGATCACACCAATACCGCCTCCATGATCCTCCTGTGTAAACATATATGGATCTCTATACATATGTGCTAATACATAATGACTTCATACATATCAAGTCCCACACTACTCAATGCTCTTATATATCTCATGCATGTTATAGGATATGGCTACCCCACCTCCATCCACGTCCATAAAAGAAGCCAAAACCACTGCAATGAATTTTCATAAATGTGGAACCCCATATCCCATTATACCATCTAGAGTCACTATCGACTTTGCATGAACATGGGAACCTATAACGTACCTCCTAGTTGTTATCATTTGCCGTTGTGTATCCCCTGGGAGCATCACCTGTATCCACTCCCTACCACTGGCAATCACAGGCTACAATACACATCCTCTAAAGTCACTGTCATCTCTCATGTAGGGAGCTAAAAGGTGCATGTGTCGACACAACATATCTCACATAATGTTGTGATCAAGTACATATAATGGGGCACCTCCCCCAATCTAGTCACATGTCATCGCCCGGATCGATCCAACAAATCCCATACATCCTCTTCTAGGCCCAACCCCGACAAAGTGGTCAAATGTCTCCCCGCGTGGAACTCCTGAGAATAAACATTCTTTTGCACATCACAAACAATACACAAAACCACACATTAGTTTATCATCTCAGCAAAAAGTCCTTGTGAGTAATACTAAACAAATTTGCACATCCATGATAGAACCATCTAGTAGCCCATACACTATTTCCCAGTACTAGACATTAGCACTCGGAATCAAACACTACCATCCCGGGGACAAAATCAGCCCCACATGCCCCATTTCGGTCAGAAATGCCCATATTTTTAAAAAATGAAAAATGACTTTTAAAAGTCCAAAACTCCTATATTATGGTCTATTCTAGCCTCACAAAGCACCACTTAGGAGCCGATCCATCGTCTGTGTCGTTATAACCTTCATGACCCTCTCGAATATCATCAGGATAACCTCTCGTGCATGTGTCATGGTCGCAATCCAGAGCACAAGTTGTTATCAATCGATTTACAAATGAAAGTACTATTCACTTTTTCATATTTACTAGATATAGTAATTACTATTACCAACACAATTCCTAAGTTCATATTGTTCCTCCTACGACAATTAATATGTTGACACATTTTGGTCCATATCTTGAGCCTTGTTCATCCTTTTGCAGCACCATCAGTGGAGTTAGAATTGTATTTTCCATAACTATTGTGTTACATATTTACTTATACACATATCTATGCTTTATTGCACATTTTTTGTGACTCTCTCATAGCTCTCTATCCTCCTATACACATCTTTGATTCATATTCAGTCCATCTTCCTATTTTCTTTCGGCTCATGGTTCGATGTTTCTCCTCTCACCCTTTCGCCAAAAGGGGGGAAAACATTCAAGGTCATTCTATCACCCCTCCTGGTACAAGCCAAGCAAATATTCACTTTAACACACATAATCATAGTATATACCACTACCATATCATGAAAAAAAAGTTGAATCCTGCAAATTCGTCACTCAAAATATTATAAGTCCTGATCTATTGTAAGCATGATATTATCTTTGACTCTTGATTACTAAAAAATCCACCGTCGAATGACCTAATTTTGGGGAAATTCAATTTTCTAAAGCAAATTCGAATCAATCAAATTCAATTAAATATTGTTGTTCAATTGACATACATTGTTTCTAATTATATTTCCACAATATCATCTCTTATCCCAAATGAACTAACTTAGGAGCCAATCCATGATATTTAATCAAACATTTTTCTATTTGACTAGTTTGCACCCTTACGATGTAAAGTGGGGTCATTGAGACGTCATTGCATGTCTCTATCCACGTTACGGGGGGTTCTATGACTAGTAGGCAAGGTAACAATTGGTTCATTTTTGTCTACAACGGCAAAACCTCTTTTGGGGAAGTTTCGTGGATGGAGGGAAAAACTAACCGTTCTCCCAACACTCTTCCTCTAGCATTAGGATGCCCAAATCCTAAGAGTATTCACATCAGTTTGGGAATTGATCACTCCCGACACCTCCTACCCTCTCCAATGTTTGATTTTTTCTCTCTTCTTCCATGGCATGTCTTTATTCAACCATGCCTTCATGAAGTTCATATGCACTGCAACATGCATGGGTTTGAGTGAAAACCCAAGATTCATAGACATTGTAATTCTTACTATCGGTTACATGCTTTCGGCATACACACTTCCGAGAATTCCTTCTTTACAGGTATGTTTTTGGCTCTTATATGTTCTTTCCACTATTTAATTTCATGCAAATAACATTATACCAGGGGGGGGGGGGGAATGTAGACACAAAATTATGCACTTATTACCATTACATTATGCCTATAGTATGTTGTTATATACATGATTCCTAAGTGAGAAGATTAGACACCGGTGACAGCTCTCCTAGTCCTTTTATTGATTTCACTTGATTTTGATCATGGCATTATCTTATATTTTTTAGATTTATATTTTTTGGTCATGTCACAATGATCCTTGTCTTTGTATGGAGTCTAGTTTATCTTTCTTGTCTCAGGGATTCTGGCACCCAGTAAGAACAATATCACTTAGGCATTAATGTCACTTCCTGGCGATTTTGTCCATGTTTGCTTATATTTTAATTTACCACTTGGTGCCTGATTTAAATTTTTTTCTAATTCCTATTTCATATTTAAGGTCGGCCTTTTGTGTTACTAAATGTCGAAATTCAAGCAAAGGAATCATATATAAACACAACCTACTAACTATTCTAAAGGGCAACTGGGTTACTATTTTTGTCTATCTAACTTGGGTAAAAATGAAAAACTCAAGGAGTGTAATTCGGCTACATGATTCACTACCTAGTAAGGACAAATTCTTAATTCCATAACATACATTATCTTGGGGGCAAAGTAGTTGTAGCCCGTTATCTCGGTGAAACTTACACCAAGTCAGCCTAGTTTCAAGGGACACGATTTCTATCACATACAAATTAGAACTACATTAAGTCTGAAATGTAGTGCAATACTCAGTGACAATCACATTAAGCTGACCACTAAGGTTAGTATGACTCAATCATTTTTATTTAGTCCAACGTGCACTTGAGTCTTGTGCAGGTAGTTAGGGTTTATTTTGTAGGTATAGGCGTGACAGGAGACCCCTGTAATGAATTGGATGTGACACAAAACAAATTGAAGGTGACATTATCAGACACTGAAAGAACCATAACTACACACCTCACCAGGACACTAGCATCCAGTTCAGACACTTTCGGATAAGTGTTTTTTGTATGGCGTATCTTTCAGATAAGTGTTTTCTAGATGAAGTTATTGGTGTGAGTTATTCTATGTGTCCTCCTCACATATTGGAGGGTCATCTCACATGGGTTAGGTTTAGGGTTAGGTTTAGGGTTTGTTATTGAGTCATGCACTAGGGTTACTTAGCACCTTATATGTACCCTTTCACTATTCATTTATGAGTATGTCAAGACACTTTGTTGTCTGTCTCTATGCGCAAGCTTTGTTCTGTTATGAAAGATTGTTCAGTTATTGATCAATTCTTCTTGTGATTATGTTGGAGCCATTACGATTCAACTAGAGTGCAATTTGATCGCGGTGCACAGTTTCTGATATGATCCGTCAACTCTTTCAGAAGCACATACAATCTAGATTGAGCATGTTCCACCATCCATCTAGCCCAAATCAAGTCCAGATAGTCAGATATCAACTAATTCACTCTTATCCTCTTCTTGGTTATACTTACTTATCATTGTATGTATATATATTGCATGTTTCTTATTTAGACCTATCCTCTATAATTTTTGTTAAATAATTCCCACATTTTTGGTTTACCTTGCATTTTCTCGGAGAATGAGTAATGTCGCACGTTTTTAGGACTTTGTAAAGTGATGATGAATCACTCAAGGTTGCCCAAGGATCCCCTAAAGTATACACTACATCTCCTCCATCATCGCCATACAAAGTTTGCATCGTCACCCCTCTACTAGCCTCATCAATCACAAATCTACTCACCATGTACTGGTAAGCGTAATATCTGGTGCACATCCTCCAAAGTGATTTTCATCTATCTAGTAGGCATCCAAAACATGTTTATCACATGGTCCCATCTCTCAAATAGTTCCAACAGTAAACATGTGTCCTTGTGGATACGCCTATAGTGACGCATCCCACCCAATCCAACTGCCTCCAAGTGATCCCAATCATCAAGTGACAATAATGCTCATACATTATTAAGTATCTTTGGGAATCTATCTCGTGTGTTCAATCTCTCCCGAGCCTACATCCAACAATAAATATAGCAAAAATCAATCTCAATCCACCAACAATCGATCAAAGATTTTTAAAATCACAAAGTCTTTAGAATCACTAGTGACTCTAGTCAAATCACCAGCAACCCTATCAAAGTCGTCGGTGACCTATAAATCGTTAGCGGTTGCTTCGATGATTCCAATTTTTAGAAAAACAAACAAAAAACTTAAGTACATCACCTACCTCAACACATATCAGCCTCCATCACCTCTGCACACCTCCACTTGCCTCCATCTCAATCAAATCAGCAAAAAAAGTAAATGAGGTTTTTTTGATCTCTTGAGATTCTCAATTTGCAATGACCAAATGAACCTCCAAATCAACTATTTATATCAAAAAAATTCCACCCAACCGATCACTGACAATTGGGCTAATCACTGATGATTTATTTCAAATCGCTAGCAATTCCCTCCTTTTAATCCAAAACACCATTAAATGACCTTTGAGACTTGTCAAACCATCATTTCCATCATTCCTTGCCAAAATTGCACATTTTCAAATATGTGCTTCCTTTTTAGGGCCCCGATACCCTTTTCAAAATCAATCAATCTATACAATCATGCCTTTATTAAATCCATTTTGGATTTTGCAACCATTAGGGAAACCTTTCCCCTTGTTGTTATTGATTCATACGTTTATAGGTCGAGAACCCATTAGTTCCCATATCACTTGACTTCACAATCTCGTAAGCCCACCTTTGTGGGAACATCCTTTATTTTAAGAATACAGTTCTTGATACATCGTGAATACCATACACCTTTGAGATATTTTCCCGCAAAATACTTCCTATTAGTCATACGTTTATAGGTTATAAACCCCTTGGTTCCCCTATCACTTGACTCTTTGGTTACGCAAGTCCACCTTTGTGGCAATTTGTTTTCATGCCTACTCTTGGGGCATCTTAAATCAAAACACACCATCATACAAACTTATCTCATCCAATAACCATTTGAAACCTACGATCATTGCACTTTATCGCAATAACCCTCAATTTGAGGGGGGACAACCTATCCAACACAAATTCAATCATTTCACTAGTTTTTTTCAGTGACTTGTCCATCACAAACCACTTGAAAAAAAGAGGCAAATGTAGACACATGTTTCCTAGCCACACCACTCACACCCTCATTCGAAAATCCCTAAACCTATCTCATTACCTTAAACCATCATTCCACCCCCCATAAAATCATATTTTACCCCACCGTAAGGCCAATTTACCTATCTTAAACTTCCTTAACCAACCTTAACCTAACTAAACCCATTTTTATCCTTACCATCCAACCTCTTAGCCTCCCAAAAATCTCCCCAACCATTTACAATTAAAAAAAACCCAAGAAACCTCGTTGGAAGTGGTTAAAACCACTTTCAAATGGGTTTCCCCACATTTTATGGATTGTTAATAATTCTGTTAGAAGCACCAACGACTATAAATAGATCACAAAACCTCTCTGAACGGGATCATTGGCCATTCTTAGCAAATTTCTGTTGCATTCGAGACCAATACGACATCATCACAAAAATTTTGAGACCTTAAGCATCCCTGTCAAGCCTGTGAAAGCTTTACAAACATTGTAAACTCCCTGCAACCTCATTTTCAAGCATTTCTCAATAAAGGTAAGTTTTTGTCTCTTGTTTGTTCTTTTAGCTTATCAACATAACATATAAAAGACTATATCAATCCTCAAATCATTCACATTACAATTAGTTTGCATTTTATCAAAAATTTAATATGTTACACAGCAATCACCATCGATTCATATCATTTAAGCATTTTTGTCATATTTATAATATATGTTATCACCTTTGTCTCTATGTTTCTATCCAATCAACTTGTTTCCAAGATGTGTCTACCTGTAGATGATAGTGTTAGGTGAATCACATCCCATTACCAACATTTATAATCTTCTGATCGTGCAGTAACCCTTCGTCTGGGAATAGTTCAACATTGGGCATGAATTTAGCCTTTGTACCATCTCTTAACACCTAAAATTGAAGAAATAAAAGACTAACTTGAGATCATACAAGAAGAACATGATGCTACGAAATAATTTTAGTTCAACTACGTACTTGACTTCGAGCTTATTGTATTTGTAGATGTCAAAAAGTGATTGTATATATATATGCAAACTAGAAACTAGAAACTAAAACCAAATTGATTCCCTAAATATAATCATCTTAAACACTACATGAGATTAAGAAAAGATGAAAGGGAGATAGAAGAAATACCTATAACTTATCAACGAATAACCTCCCTTGATGTTGTAGTTGTGCTCAAGATGACTGGATTAGAATTGTTTGCTATAGATTTGTGGAAGTAAATGGACATCACTTTTCACCTTCGTGGATTGAATATTTCTTATGAATGCTTGATAAATATGCAAATGGATATCAGAGAGTTTTGTAGGAATTTTAGTAGCACTTCCTTATGATTTCCAAGTATTCTGATTTCTAAGGATTCATTATGATTTTTAAGGATTCCTAAGGATTTCCTTCATGGAGGGTGGCATGTCAATTTATAGTTTTGGGAAGAAGAAGTGGAGGGCTATAATCTTGTCAAGTAGATGGAAGATCAATTGTTAGTATTGAATGAGAAGATAAAAGAGTATAAATAATTATAGAATTATGAAGAAATATCCGTTAAATTTAAAATTTAATGAAGAAGAGTAGAAAGTTAGAGAGGCTTATAGAATTTGAAGCTTCTAGAAATAGAGGAGGCGGGATTAATTATAGAATTAGAAAATTCTAGAATTATGGAGAAATATCCATTGAAATTAAAATTTAATGGAGAAGAGTAGAAAGATAGAGAGGCTTCTAGAATTAGAAGCTTCTAGAAATAGAGGAGGTGGGATTAATTCTAGAATTATGGAGAAATATCCATTGAATATAAAATTCAATGGAGAAGATTAGAAATTTAGAAAGGCTTCTAGAATTAGAGGAGGTGGGACTAATTCTAGAATTAGAAAATTCTAGAATCCTGGAGAAATATCCATTGAATTTAAAATTCAATGGAGAAGAGTAGAAAGTTAGAGAGGCTTCTAGAAGTAGAGGAAGTGGGATTAATTAGTTTAGGTTTAATTATGAGTTAATGACGTGATTACATTGAGAGACTATTTGTAGGGTAGGTGTAGAGTAGGTGGGTAGGTAGATAAGAATTTTAAATTCCTAAAAATGTTAAATGAGGTTAGTGGGAAGTTAGGAAAGCAGTTAGTAATAATCAATATTATGATTAATTATTATAGGGTCAAGATGGGAATTGTGGAACGGTGAATTAGTAATAGGGAGGGGGAAATATATTTTAGGAATTAATAATGTTTAAGAGGGATTTAAATTATTTATCAATTATGTCGGCATTTTATATGGCTAGTTGTAGCCCTAGCCTAGGACACCTACTACATGGAACATGATCTCTCCATCCCTCTTGAATTATAATCAAATTTTCACTATCTTATTTTATCATCATTATCACTTAATTTCAAAAGTGAGTTGATACCCTTCGAGGAATCCCATTGGTTCTTGGTATCAACCTTTTCCGAGCAACTCATCAAATCTCTATCTAATATCTATCTTGTTTAGTTGTCTTTGCATTCAGGTTCTCTCATTTGGTGGAAAGAAGGATCCTCGCGTTCATTGCACATCCATTCATCTCGATATTGCACTGTCAATGTAGGTGTCATTAAACCATGTTGTCTTATGAGTTTTTGGTGTTTCTCACTACAATAGATAAACCAAAAATCACCACAAACAACTGTGTAGTGGTGATGACATAGTTTTTTGGTGTTAAAATTAGGTTAAGCCACCACGTGGCCACCACCATATTTAGCATGGTATAAATTGTTAAGTCATTAGTATTTCACCAAATTTGGTCGGCGTGAAATTTTAAATAACAAGGATGTAAGTTTTTATGGGCATTAAATGGGAGTTTAATGTGCAATCCCACCTTTAAAAGAAGTCGTTATATTTTCCAACAATTTTGGGATTAACTCGGGCTTTGGATTCTGTTAAGAGGAAGATAGAGCAAGGTTCCACCCTAGCACCACTTTCACATGATGAAGGGTAGTATTACTATTGTGAATAAAAATGATGGAGTTGGAAAGAAGAGGGTGTGTGCCATTTTGGAATTTTTTTGGGTTCATTTTTCTTATCATTGTGTTCTCCTTGTTTAGCTAAGGATTATCATTGAATGATGGGAAAATATTATGTAGGTTAATATTAGAGTTTGATGTGAAAAAGAGTGGAGAAAAATCCCTCTAAAGATCTTAATGATCTTAAACTTAGAGTATTGATTTGTAGCAAGTATGAATCTACAAGATTAATGCTTGTCTGAATACTTGTTATCTTTTTATTTAAACTACAATCCTTCATTATATTAAGTAGGCAAAAAATGTATCATATTGTTGTTGTAGTAGGAGGTTTAGGTTAAGATTTCCTACACCTAGATGTGGTCTACATATAAATGGTTTACCTTGTAAAGAGGAGTTTATGAACCAAGAAAGTGAGGTTATTATTCTCCATTATGGGATGAATGATCATTACCATTATTATATGATATAATATATAATGTAGAGGTAGGAGATAAATCAACTCCATCTATATATTAATACCATTGTAATAAATAAGAACTAAGATAGAAGTTATAATATTATTTTTATGCAACCACGTTGCAGAAGAACTTTGTTTTATAGCATAGTTGTCTTCACATTGCACTAGAGATGGTATTCTATTATGTGGAAATTTTATGTCTATCAAGTAGTGAATGTTAAGCAATCTAAGATTTAATTTACATCAGGCTTAGCTATCAAATATTGGAAGGAAATAACTTGTTTCATATATGAATATCATATCATTGTTGCACTTTTGAACTTATTATGTTTTAGGTTATAAAAAATCCTTTAAATGGCTAAAAACATTTCTTATCAAATTGATATAATTAGTTTTTACATAAGACTTAACAGGTATGTTAGATAGTCTTAAGGAAGAAAAACTCAGATTGTCGCTACATCATGTGATCATATAAATATTGAGTATGTTAGAGACTTAGAATATATTAGATATATGACTTAGTTTGATTAATGCACTTTGTTATGGATTTATTAAGGAATGTGATCTCGTGCATTAAATTTAAACTCATATTATCTTGGTGGTAATAAATATGCTATTAAACTATCTCTAAGCACACAAAATTGTATGCATGCATGTATGTCTGCATACATCTCCTTATGCATGATTATGTTTGTCTTTTTTTGTGATGACCATGCAGGCGAAGATGGGGTCGAGAAGATATTTTTGATGATAGCAAAAATTTTGAGATAACTGTGTGACACTTTTTCAATCGACATTTCAAATCAACTCTTGTGATTCACGTGATTTTTTTTCTCTTCTCGAGGCCGCCCTCATTTCTTGGGTTTTTGTAGTAGTGTGTTGGGAGAGTTGGTGTGTGAACGGAGATCTATCTTATTTGTTTGTGTAAATATTGAGATATTGTACTATCTATGTAATATAGAATGTTTTGGTTAAAGCATCGCAATTTTCTATCATAATTATTTGTTATGTGTTTCCTACATTTGTATGATGCTTTCATAAACCAATATTAATAACTTGGGGTTCCTAGATCACTTGGTTGAATGTGTGTAGTAGTGGTAACATTTATTATACACACATGGTTCCTTATTTACTAGCTTGTTTTGAGATGGATGCATATTTCTACACCTTTCGTTGAAGGGTAAGGCCACTATCTAATTTTGGATTATGAAGGGAGATCCCTTGTGGTCTATGGTTGGAGTAAAAACACTCTAATGATATTCTCTCTCAGCTCCATTGATGTTCAAGACACAAATCACTACAGATTAAAATTGTTTTATTACTATTAGAATTATTACTCATTGGATAGTTGGCTAACACGATTATTATAGACCTGGAAATGGTAATTTCATTTAGGTATTTTGCTATGTAAAATATTTTAGTTTTGTATTAAATTGTGTTATTTTTTGGTTGATTAGCTAAATGATTTTTGGGTATGAATATATGAATGGATGTACTAATTTCTAGATATGTGATAAAAGTAGAATTGTAAACGGACTTAGAAAATGGTGGGATTCATTCTTAAGTTATAAATGGTTATTTGTTCATTTTTCAGCCACATAAAAAATGTACATAATCTTGAATTCATATAGTGGCATATTTTTGCTCATATTCCTTCACTAGTTGAACACTTAACTGAATAAAAACTAATTCTACCAAAATAGATGATGGATAATTTAACCAAGATAAACTTAATAAACTAATTGAAATATTAGATAAACTTAACCAAGTCAATAGTTAAACAATTAAAATAAAATCCCTAATTTTGCACATGTGTAACTTGGATTGGTACAAAACATTAAAATTTGGCGAAAGTAGTAATGCTAGTGAGATATGACAAATGAAATTTTTTGGAGCCCTCAATATTACCCATGAAGATTATGAAAGACCAATTCAAATTATTTCTTCGTTGCAATTTAATAAGAAATTAATATTTTTTTCGATAATTATGGAAAATGTGGTATAACATATATTTTGCATGATAATTTGTCAATTTTCTCTGGGTTTATTTAAGTGAGTTGTTAAAATTATTTTCATTATTAGTTATAATTAAATTTGTCCTACCCATCCCTCTTCATTCAATAGGCTCACTTTATATTTTGTATAAGTGGTAATGTTAATTAAATTGTAAAATGGATCCTCTACATCTCTTATGGTGCGTGACAAGCTAAAACCATTATCCAACATTATACATTGCCAAATTAGTAAAATGACCTAAATATTTCAAATGGTTGCACTTTTTAAAAAAACCCTATAAAACATGAAGGCACATATTTTTAAGGTGAAAACACCAATTGAATTAAATAGCTAAATTAGTCTTATTGCTTCAAATACCTAGTCATCAAAAGACAATATGGAACATTTTATAAAAAGTGAAATTGGAAGAAGTTTCCTAAATTATTTGAATATATCCAGTCCTCCACCTTATTTTCAAGTCCTGGCATTGTTGGAGAGGTATGCTCACCTCCCTTTTCAATGAAAACATTGTATTTATTAGTCAATGTGTCTTTATTCCTTCATAAAAATTATATAAAACCGTTAAATGTAATGAACCGTTACACCAAAACCATGAGGTGTTAGTGAATCCACACACCAAGATCATAACATCCCACCACACTCTGTAGCCTGGACCCTGAGCTAGATTTGCGTTTGTATAGCGGGACCACACCTAGCCCTATATGAACCCCGAGTGAACACTACAATGTCGACGTAGCCACCCGTGTTAGGACTCGGACCTGGTCGGTCACTCTGATACCAAATTTAACAAATCGTTACACCAAAACCTCGAGGTGTTAGTGAATCCACACACCGGGATCATAACATCAAATCATATTTTATAAGCCTATCCATTCCACTAAAAACTAATAAGCACATTTTACTTAATAATTGATGTTCAAATTTTCTCTCGCCATATCTGGAAGAAATACATGAATTATTCGTAAAAGGAAAAAATACGGCCAATAATTCTCATTATTTAGTATTTACTAATAAACGAAAATGGTTGTGTTTACTTTTAATCATTTATCTATTTAAATTCACAATGAGTTCATAAGCCTCCAAACATGCTACAAATGGAAACCCATAAACAATCATGCCATTTATAGACAATAGCATTTGTTTCAGCATACTTGTTTTTCATAACATACAACCAAGGATCTTGCAAGCAAAAGGAAATTTTGACCATATATAGTACTATTATTTTTTTGTTAAGTAAAAAAAATGGTTGGAAGTTCAAAAATATGCTACATTCAAAAGTGGAGATTTGTGATAGAGCAACTAGAAATATTAAATGGGTTGTACAAAAATATAAAAAAATATTTGTATTAATTTTAACTCTATATATATGTATATATTTATATATATCTATATGTATATACATATATGCATATATGTATATATATTTAATACACACATATACACACATATGCATATACATAGATACATGCTTACATACATTGATTATGTTGAATTGTAATATCCTAGCCTATTTTGATGTTATAGGAAGAGTAAATAAATGAAATAATACAATACAAAAATTACTCAAGCAACTAAGCAAGTGAAAAGATGAAACCCTAATGTGCAAGAGAGGGTTAAGAAGTCCTTAATTGATTCGACAAAAGTGCGGGACTGTGTCACAGTGTAACTGTTGGTTGTCAAACTTGCACCAGTGTCTCGGATCTGGTAGAACCGAGTCGTTTGAAACAACAATGGAATCGTCTCCAACTTGTGGGACCTTACGTGTTTGAGATGGATCTCTAGAGATGGTCAGTTCCTCTACCTATTTCTACTACTACTGCAACTCCTAATGTTGGAAAGGAAACTAAGCTGACAATGCCAAGGGACCAGAGATAAAAGGATAAAAAAATGGAAAACTAAACTAAAAGGGAGGCGATAGCACCAGAAAAGTGGGATGAACACTATCTGTTCTAACTGAAAATGAAGGAGAAAGCACGAGGGAAGGCTAGGCATGCATAACACAAACCAGAACACATTTACACCATCGATTTCATGAAACAAAACCATAAAATGGAGCTACAAGGAACTTAAGTGACACGAAAAACACGCCATGCAAACAACATGCAAGAAAGAAGAAATAAAACACATTAAGGCCAAAGATAGCCATAAAACAATGCTTATATTACTTCCATGTATGCATAGTCGGTTACAATGTTGTCTGAAGGTTGATATTCACATGCACAAACCAGATCTTGAGGTATGTGACTCATAATACAGAGATAAATAATTCTTACCAGACACTAAAGGATGTAAAATGTCCACCCCTTTACAATGAGCCAAGCTCTTACATTTATAGATGAAGCAAAAAAAGGAGAAGAAGAGAGAGATGAAAATCCAACTTGAAATCTTAAACACCAATCATCAATGGCTGCAAATCCACCTGCAATCTATCAAGTGTGGTTCTCCATGTCTGTTTGGCATGTTGGAGAAGGAAGGAAAGCAAATCAGATCAAATCTGGGTGATTGAAGCAATTAGATCACATATTAATTACATGAAAGAATTTTTCCAGCTCTTCACCTACCAAATCCCACTCAAATTTGAATTTAAATTTCTTAGCATGTAGCCCATGTTAGTAGCTTTCCGAAAAGTCTGGGTGCGCAAGGATTTGAGCTCTGCAACAAAAGTTATGACTGACAGAAGATCTGTAGTGCAAACTGGGCACACAAGACACGTAGCACATGCGGATTGGCTGAAGAAATGGTCAACTATTGATTTGTTTTGTCATTTCTGCCACGTTTCACACATTGGTTTGTTGCAAGGATTTGGCACCCTGGTTGCGCACTTTGTTAGGTTGCGTGTAATACACTTAAGGTCTGACAAATTTCCATGTAGCATAGAGGACACAGAAGAAGGCACAAAGGCATGCACATGGAAGGATGAGGCACAAAAAGAAAACAGAGGGAAGGCACGTGTAAAGGTAATGCATGTAGAAGGAAATGGGAGAAATACCCAAGGAAGAAACATATGGGAGAGGCTCAATTATTACAAAATAATGTGCGATAGTGAGGAGAAAGGGTGCACGAATGTTAGGGACTTAGCTGATTTTGAAAACAAGTCTAAGGCATGTGCGCAGGATGAATAACTATTGGGAAGAAGGTGAATGCGCAGAAGGTGTGCGCAAGGGAAGAGTGGAACAAAGAGGAAAAGGAAAATAGAAGCAAGGCGCAGAAGCGGAGTGCACAAGGCGTGTGAGGAAATGCATCTAAAGAAATGCACCAAGTAGATAGTTGGAGTGTGCACAACCTATAGTGTAGAACCTCAAAGCCAAACTATGAATGTAAGTTGTCCAAATAACTAGGGGAGTTTTTTTGATAACATTTTTGGGGACTTTTAGGGCCATTTTCTTGCTAGATGAAGGAGATCAATAGCCTGGAGCATCAATTGGGCATGGAGTCTACTATCTAATCATGAATTTATGATCAGGTGACCTTAATGAACCACCCCTTGATGTCACTTGATGAAACATTTCTGAACTCTGTTCTGAATCCTGCAGAATTGTTAAAACTGTTGGAAGATGATTGACACCCTGCAAGTAAAAGAAGAGTGTGTGCAAGAAGCACGTGAGAAGAACAAACTATGTACAAACAAAACAATGTGCGCACATCACACTTGGAGGAATTGAAACTAATCTAATATATACAAGATGATGCAACAAAATCAATGAAAGGGTTTAAGATAGATCCCATTGACTGGGATTTGTAGTGCGTCTAGATGAAGATGAGTTAACTCGAAAGAGTTAGCCTCTTTGCACGAACTGATTATGTATGGGCCACTCCAAAGTGCATCAAACTTTGAATGTCACCCAGGTTTAGCTCTGTTAGCATACCACTTTAAGACCAAGTCCCCAACTTTGAAAGCTTGAGGCCTAACCTTTTTGTCAAACCACTTCTTTGTTACTTGCTGATGTTATTCTAGCTTGAACATGATGGTGTTTCTTGATTCTTCAAGTTTAACTAGCTCTACCTTGAAAGCATGCAGATGATGATGCTTGTTCCTGATACTTAAGTTTTCTAATGGATAAAAGCTTAGTTTCATGAAGCTTGAGGGTATGACCGAGTTTATTGAATAAGGAGAGGTATCAAAGAGTACACTTTCTTAGAGGGGCGATAGTAGACTCTAGATGAATAAATCTTGAATCTTAGAGTTCATAAGAACATTCGACATCTTAGCGAAGTTGTTTTTGTAATGCAAGACATAATCCGCTAACTGTTCATTAGACCTATGTTTAAGTTTTGCAAGTTGGGCATAAGAGATATTAGAGCTGATGTTGATAGATAAATGAGTGAGAAAAGCATCGACGAGATGCTTGAAAGAGACTACCGAATGGATAGGTAGGTCGTAAAACAAATGCATTGCATAATCATGAAGGCTATGAGGAAATATCTTAGCTAGGAGAATGTGATTATCTGCAAAATCTAGACAAGCCACATGGAATGCTCAAAGGTGCTCTTGTGGGTCACCTTGGCTAATTAAAATAGGTAGTTTAGGGGTGACGAAATTTGGCAGAAGTGGATAAGTGGATATAGCAGGCATGAACGAAGTATGCAATAATAGAGTGGAATCTAAAAATGGAGACACGTGAAAAGTAACTTTTTGTAATTGATGATTTTTTCTTGAAGGTCTTGATAAAGGGAGGCTAGATCTTGAGTGTCAGCAGAAGGAGGTTGTCGTGTATGAGAAATAAGAGGCAGGGTATAGTGATTAGTAGGAGTAGGAACAAAAATATGAACAATAGAGATGGGTGGAAGAGTAGAAGCAAGCAGTTGAGAAGCAACTGTGGTGGGAATAACGATAGACACATTAAGCTCCACAAGGTTTGTAGCTTCATCACGAACAACATATAAAAGTAAGTCTAGTTCTTGGGGATGCTCAACGATATGATCATTAATGGCTTTAAGATGAGCTTTAGTAAAAACTTCAAAAGATTGAGCCATATTAAAGAAGAGAAAGAGAGCCCTAAGTAGGAGGTGTTGTTGACTGTGGGGTTCACCAAAATTATTATGCTAAAATGTAATATCCTAGGCTAATATGATGTTATGGGAGCAGTAAATAAATGAAATAATGTAATATTGAAATTACTCAAGCAATTAATCAAGTGAAAAGATGAAACTATAATGTGCAAGAGAGGGTTAAGAAGTCCTCACAGGGGGTTCATTAGATAGGAAATATTCTAGCACGTGGGTTCATGTTGAGGTAATTAAAATTAATAAAATTAAAGTTAATATATTGGTAGACATTAGGGGGTGAAAGGGATTAATTTATTAATGTTTTGAATCAGGTATTGATGGTAGGTTAGAGAGGTGGGCCAAAGGAAAGGGAGGTTTAATTTTAATATATACATAAAACATTTGAACCCTAGTTTTAAAAAGTAAATACCTTAAAATTTCAAAAGGACTGCATTCATAAATTAAATTATAATCACTTTTTCAATAAAAAAATATCAATTAAGAGATTCTTAACTAAGAAATATTAAGATGGTAGAAAACTAGGATTGAGTATGCTTTTCAAAACAAGTGATATTATTTCACCATCTTAATTATTTGAAGAACTATTGATAAATGATTAAAGCTTGACATTTAGAAGGTGATTTTTAATATGTCTTCAATGGCTTCAAACTATCTTTCAAGAGGAAATGCATATTAAAAAAATCAAGTGAGAAATATAATATATTAGGGTAGAAATAAAAAGGGGTAAATAAATTTGGAATTGAAAAATGGGTAAGTAAGGTACATGGAAAAAATAGGGGGTATTTTCATTCTAATAATATAATAGGAGGGGGTATTATCAATTGAATAATTAGAGGTAGAAACTAGAATTAAGGGTATTCTTTAATACCCTTCAAACGCACGTGTTATACCATACTTTTACTAAGTGAACCTCCCATGGAAGTCCTTATCTGATTTGACAAAAGTTTGGGACTGTGTCACAATGTAAACCAGGTAAACATGAGGAGGAAACGGCCACACAGAATCCTGATAAAGTACAAATATGAGATCTTTGATTGGACAGGGGCACTTAAAAAGGGATAGGGGCGCCCGTGGGCACCCTAGTATGAGATCTAGGTGCCCTGGTCTGCAGAAATGGCCTAAATACCTCCTCTAAGGTGTCGTTGGATGTTCACCTGTATTTTCTTCCTATTGCATTAATGTCATTGAATTGCGTTAGATGTCACTGTAAGAGCTGCAATAAAGAATCACATGTAAAACCCTAGACAAAGCATCAAAATCCTAAAAAAGAAAGATGCATATGAAGGGGTCAGACTGTCCTCAGCAACCATAATGGTGGAATTACTAATTGAGCGTTGCACTACATCTCAAACCCAATGTAGTTCTAGGTGTGTGTGTGTGTGTGTTTGCAAATCGTGCCCTAGGTTGCTCTTGTGTCAGTCACACTTTGTGAAGTAACGAGTAAATAACTAGATGGAGAATGTAGTAAATGTGTGCATGGAAATAATAGACTCCCCTCCTATGAAGTGTGATGTAGATGAACCAACCTTGTGTGCCTTGTGATGGAGCTAGATGGATGCAAATGTAGCTTTAGGTGCCTTTGATGGATGCAACTTTAGATGGCGATTATAGATGCTTAGTCCTTAGTCCCTCATTATGGTTACATAAATTTATATTTATATGGTTCTCTTGTTCTAATTTTGTAAATAACCCTAAAAAGGCTGACCACCAAAAAGATAGAAAACTCAAACGGCTAGAAAGTGCTCAAAAGGTGAGAGTAAAGTGAAAAGAGGATCAGGGCGCCTTAGAGGGGACCAGGGCGTCTAGGGTGCCCCTGTCCTAGCTGGGCATCCCAGTCAGAAGTAGGAAGAATGCATAATGACAATATAGACTGGGCAAGTGCGGCTGAAAGAACAAAAGTAATGACAGAAAACCAAGTAAAAATGCTAAAGACATGGGTTAATTATTACTTTTTTCACTCAAGAACCATATGAATAGTAGTATGAGACTAAGACTAAATAATGGCTCAAAGTGCATGATTTAGTGACTACATACATACATACATGCATGCATGCATGTATACATACATGCATATATGGGAGTCGAGGTTGAGTGTGAAATTTAACTTATGCAGTTACCCTAGGTAGTAGGATGTCTTAGTTATTAGTACTTGCCTTTGGCAATAGTTATTTTGTCTTCGACGAGAGCTATGAATTACTTTAAAACCTTTGCAGATTAAAAATAAAATAATGTTTCATGAAAATAATAAGTATTATATTTATTATTTCATATTTGTTTGAAGATGCTACATTCAAACATGGAGGTTTGTGATAGAGCAACTAGAAAAATTAAATGGGTTGTACAAGAATGGGAGTCACGGCCCAAACCCATAGTAGACATCACATTTGGGATTTTTTTGGCAAGCTTCTTATTGCCAATGTCTCCTTTTGTTTCAATTCAAATAATACATGTGGTAAAAAACCTGTGACAAATTTTGACTGAAGACAAAAACTTTACGAAAATGGGTTACATCTACACTTAAACATTTTATCAACTGTAATTGTACACAAACAATGTTTGAGCAACGATTATAATTAATCAAACATTACAAAATGGATATCAATTTATTGAAATGTATTGTCTAATTGGTTAGTGTTGCAATTAGTACTTTTGTTTAATTGAAAATAGTTTGGGCAATGAGGAATATGTTACAATGGCCCATCCTTCTTCAAACAAATATTAAATAATAAATGTAATATTTATTATTTTCTCCAAACATTATGAAACATTATTTGATTTTTAACTACACAAGTTTTAAAGCAATTAATAGCTCTCATCGAAAATAAAAGTACTATTACCAAAGGCAAGTACTAATAAGTAAGACATCCTACTACCTAGGGTAATAGCATAAGTTAAATTTCACTCTCAACCTCGACTCCCATATGTGTGTGTGTGCACACACATGCATGTGTGTGTGTGCACACACATGCATGTGTGTGTATGTATATGCATATTTATTACATATACAAACATATATGCATGTATATGCATGTATATGTAATAAATATGCATATACATACACACACATGCATGTATATGTATATGTATGTATGTATATACACACATACAAACACAAATATATAACTAAAATTATATATATATATATATATATATATATATATATATATATATATATATATATATATATATATATATATATATATATAGTTAAAATTTAACAGTATTTACATGTTTATCCACAATGAACTAAAAGCTACATTTGGGGAAGATGAATCCTTATTCAAGTCTTCAAACAGTCGTTCCTCAGGCAACCAAATTGCTTCAAATTCTCTGAGTGAGGAACCCAAACTAAAGCAAAATAGCTTACAAAAAATTATTTAGTTGTATTTTATCCACTAAGGGGTGTCTAATATTTAGTATTGTTTTATGAGCAAGGGTTTTTAGGGTAGTATAACCCGTTCTAAGTTGACAATGCACTACTAAGGGGGTGTGGTATTTAATAATGTTTTATGAATATATATTTTAAGAGTACCTGAGGCAATTTCAAGATGCAAATGCATATTGACATATTCATAACTCAACCAATCAACCATTATGTTAGGAAGAGGTCCGCTTCCATTATGACATTTCCTTTATTTGCATAATTATCATGCTATATTGGGGTCTACATGGTGTTGCACACCAACACTATCAACCAATGTGGGATTAATATTTTTTATTGACTGAAGATTTTTAGAGTCGTAGATGTAATTTATAGATTTACTAAAGAGACATATCTATCTTCAGGTAGTAAGGCATGTATTTAGAGGCAATTGCTTAGGATTTTGCATTGTAAAGCTATAGAGGAGGAGATATAAAGGTTGAGCAAGAAAACTTATTAATTACTAAGTTATTTACAACTCAATAATTGATAGGAGAATTTGTAGTCGAGCATTAAGAACATACATTAGAATTAAGATTTTTTTCGCTAGCATACGATGATAACCTAAATAACTCGCATAGACCCAAGAAATTTTCCCTACCTATAAATACTCTCTCAAGAATTTTGATGCACTATGTTTGGAATGGGAATTCACAATCATCAGACCATCAAATAATGTTTTTAGAAACTATCACACAGGAAAATAATGATTACCTAACTTTGTTCGTTAGGTCCGAAGCTTTAAAAAATAGTGTAGACACTCAAACTCAAAAAATTATCACTTTGACACTATTAATATTGATTATTTTCCTTTGTTAAGACAAACATCCACATCCTATCCCAACTCAGTTCATATTGTTATATCTCTCCTAACTGTTTATTCCCATACATTGATGTATTGACAAACTATGAGTATAAATGTCTAAGATCGTTACTTAAAATTTGTTTTTCATCACACAACTTTAAAATTTAATCCATCACATCCCTATTTGAAATTATACAACTAGGTTAGGATGTGAAGTTTGATCTAGGCTAACTTGTACAGTCCTGAATCAACACATCCTCCAAATATTCTTTCAATGCAATAACATATGTTGGGTCTTTTCATCTTCCTGGGTCGGCATTATCATGATAATTTACCTTCAAATTACTAAATAAGCAAGTTAACATCACCTCATTTACTCGCCTAGCAAGCATATAGTGAATCACTTGGCACACTCACTTCCTTGCACATAAAGATCCCTACTTCAAAGTCTTAGTAAGAACACAATCCTCTCGACCTTATTAAAATTGGTTCCATTTGCTAACTAGTTGCATTCGTATAGATGTTACATACCAGGTGGAGAACTACACATGGGTTGAGGCCTCTTCCTAGTAGTTTGACATAGGTGGTGTCCATATTTCACTTCAACCAAAACACTAACCTTATTGTAGGGTCTTCCACCTGTGGTTAGGGTTTGAGTGTGATTCAACTAATTATATATAGTTTTAGGATTGTGGACACTTAGGGTTTAACAATGAAACAAATTTCTAGGCTACCGAAGGGAAGAACAAGTTTTAAAACCCAAAAACAAGTAGGTACAAGACCATACTGAAGATACTAGACCATACAACCATTTCTATAAGATGCATACGGTCTTGAACTAGGAGATTTTCTAGTGTCAATATCCAAAATGAAGCATCTTTAGTCTCTACGCTCCCGAATTCTCTAGTCTTTGTATCCAGATCTCTCCTATATAGTCTTATGTAGCTAATTACATCTCCATCCTAGTGATTTCAATATTGTAGCATATTTTAATCATTAATTGCAAGTACTAATATGTTATTTTGATATTTTATAGCTAATGTTGGAAGTTAATTGATCGCAATAGCTCCTAGTTTCAAACCTTACATTCTAAGTAGTTTATGAGACATAGCTTTCCAACTAAAGTGGTCACCACACTCATTATCATGTATTTGAGAAAGGGCTGATTGTGTCTCATCTACTTATAAATAACGTAATAAATGTCCATAGATACTCCCATATGAACATAACAAGTAGCTTCGTGATGTAGGCGACAACCGTCGAATGCCAAAAAATTGTTGGTAGGATTTTTCGATAAAGAAAATTATATATCATAATACCACTCAGGATTATTAGTGTTTGATATGATGGATAAGACATTAAGGGTATCAACAATATTGGAATTGACAGAGGCGTTACCTAACTGATGAGTATTAAAAGTGGCACAATTGTCAATTATATCAAGCAGGATTAATGAAGTGGTACTAGCCATGTCATTTACATGTCATTTGTCCATACGAGGAATATTAGTGACGGAATATGAATCAAAAGTTGATACAAATTTTTCATCCAATGTGTTGTATGGGATCAATCGATCGTCCATTGTATTATATACATCTTTCACTTGATAAATGGTGAGTTGTGAATTGTCAAATATTTGTATATGTCATATCTGCAATGTTTTAGCAATGTTTAAAACTAATATTAAGGATTCATATTTAGATATATTATTTGTATATGAAAAAATGAGTCAATATGGAAAGGGCATGTTTTTTCCATATGGTGTAGCAAAGACTATTCCCACCCCTACACCACTGACACATTTGGAACCATCAAAATGAACCAACTAGGCACCTCTTTCTATCTTGTTTGTGGTTTTAATTTCAAGTACTTGAATGATATGGTTGATTGTTATATTGTATATTCGTATGATTTGATCTGAAATATAAATATGTACACATTTATTAGTGTAGTATCTACAATATCAATTCAATTCAATCATACCTAATTAATCTGAAAATTAACTAGGGTAAACATTTGGTGAACCCACTTTTGATCAAACATTTCACCTAATATAGGATCTTCTTAGTTCCTTGTCCATTAGGCCTACTGATATCAAAACCCCAAGGATGTTCTAAGGCATGTGTGTATTGTTTCTAAGAGTATTCCTTATCCTTTATGTGGCTATGGATTACTATAGGGATTTGCAAAATTGTAAGGGTTACCATCCCTCTAACAAGGTCCATACTACTTCCAATTTTACAAATTCTCCTAAAATTTCTAAATCAGATCTTATTTTTCGTACTTTAGCTTATGGTTCTACCACTTAGTCTACAAGCTGAAGTTGTTTCCATGAGGCCATCCCACTTTTAATGGATATCCTGGGTAATATTTCCTCTATTAATTGTGCTACTTGTAGTCTTATTTACCTTTCTCCCCTAATGGATGATATTGTATTTAACTATGATCAAGAGGATAATCTTATTATTTTTATAGATAATACACCTCACTTTACTAATACACCCCATGACCTTCCTCCTCCTTCATCTAAAACACCACTCGAAACTTTCGTGGATCTCTTAGAACATGCTTGTAATAATATCCCTAGTCCTGAAGATAATATATTTGTTTGGGAAAGTGATGATGACCAACTACCTTCCCCTCCACTCATTGGTACCTTACTTTAGGCCATAGATCCTATAAATCTAGTGACGATGAAAGTATATCTCCTGCAAATGAGGATGATATCCCTTTAATATTTATATATATTGATGGTATTCCATGTATTTATGATAGTGATTCAAAATCAAGTTATAGTGAATTCCCTAGTGAAGATATAAATGATGAGAATGATTCTACAAATTTTTCTATTCTTCCTCTCGAATGCAAAAATAGTGATAGTCATTGTATCATTTCTATGCACATTGCAAATGTTACCACTAATGTTGTTCTTTCTTCCATTGAATGAAAAAGAAATTATATTGCTTGCACTATTAATACTGATATTGCCACTATTAAATGCAATAATGATATAATTGATTCTACTCTACTTGCACATGATACAATTGATTCAACTTGTGTTTTTTACTTCTTCCCTTAAAATAAAATGCAATAATTGTATTTTTCTTTCATTTGTAAATGATAAGATGCATGATATGGTTCTAATTTCTTCTAATGCACATACTGATACAAATTAATTAGCATCTTATCCTAGTTTGGGTAATTTATCTATGGATAATACATGTATCCCTATAGATCCCCAACATGAGACCAAACCCATAAAACCCTATGTATTACCAGAGGAAGTGGCACCTAAGACACTACCTCACATTAATTTTAAAAGAAATAATGTCCCTATGGCTACTATTAATTGTAAATTGCAACCCTTGGATGAGCCTCTAGAGACTTATGTTATACCTCCTCACAAGGTTATCTCTCTTATGCATGTAGTAGGATATTTACAAAGTAAGGTTCAAACTTTGACCCTTGTGAGCAAAGCATACTATTCTAGCATTGATTATAATATTATCTATTGAAATCCTATTATGTGTAAAATATTTCAAACTCCATTTCCCACGAATTTTGTCATGCCTTCATTTCATTTATTTGATGGTACTTCATATCCTTATTTACACCTTAAGCATTATCGAGCCCTTATGGCCTCATATAGAAATGATCAGATACTTTTTAAAGATTTCCATAGGGGACTCACAAGTGATGCTATTTATTGGTTTACCCATCTTGCTCACTAGTCTTTAATCACTTTTATATAGCTTGAATATGTTTTCCTAGCCTATTTTAGCCACAATAAGGGCCATTAAGCCACATATGAGCATTTACTTGCCGTACATCAAGGTGCAACCTAACCTCTCTATGATTATATTTTGTGATTCATAGCTAACTTACACCTATTTTTATACCATACAATTAATTTATAAATGTAATAAATATATTGTCAAGGCCTCATTCAACCTCTCAAGAATCAACTATTATATGATACTTGTGATTCCTTCATTAAGCATTGTCTTCATGTTATTGAATTAGAGAAAGAATTTTTGCTCCTAAATCACCCCAAACATGTGGAGAATGTCACTGATCAACTAGATCAAAGCATGCACCAATGTTGAAAATGCAAGATGCATATTGCATGAAGGGAAAATTGAGCAAACATACACACTATAAATTATGAATAAAAATGAGATAATTACAAAACATGTAAACGATTCTAAGTCAACCCAATGCCACAAATTAGCTCAATAATCAAGATGTACATAGAGGAGGAGGGAAGTTCAACTACCACTTAGAACTGTAGTTAGAAATACCACTAACTAATACTGGTAGTCAACCTGACTCCACAAGACTAGAAAATTAACTCCACATGACTAAAAATCTAACTCCACATAACTAGTACACCTAACCAAGATAACTCAATAAATGTATGGATAACCCAAGTGAAAGAATTATCCTAATAAAAAAATAAAAGGAATGAAAGCACCCTAAACTCTACAAAGAAAATTACATGACTAACTAAGGAAGGCTAACACCATTGCCACCTCTAGTCAAGGTTCTAAGTCTAGGAATGTAACATTAAGATAGAAGCTTAAAGGAATGCTTAACTAACATGAATATAATTCAAAATCTAACTAAACATGCCTACTAATATGCTCAATTACCTAACATGGGCCTAAATAGACCTAAGAGGGCAATCAAATGGGTATGGTTGCTACTTTGAACAAGGTGAAATGGCCTCTCTAAATGACTTATCAAGTCACTTTAGATATCCATCTACTAACCTTGTTGAAGGATTTAGGCAAGGATTGAACTTGGATATATATCATATTTATTATATGAGATGCAAATCAAAGCATGGTGTAAAGTATTAAGGTACGAGGTGAACCTTTTTATAGTTTTCACTTAGAAGAAAACTTGTATTTTGGTGCATGTGGGACTAAAAGCCCAAATTAGATTATAATTTCTAATCATGATTAAGCTTTGCTAATCACAATTAGTGAATTATCAAGTGATTAAGATGCGTGGAGCCTTAATCAACCGCTTAGGGTCAACTAGGAGGCTAGGATAAGCTTTTGAAGCTTGTTGAGACGTTGTGTAGAGAAGTGGGGTGATTTTGAGTGGTTGGAAGAGGGTTTGAGCCAATAGTAGGGTATATTGACCAAAACAAGGGAAAAATAGGCTTAATTAGCTAATAAATGCTAATTGTCTGTTTTGAAGAGGATTTTGGCTTATGATTCATTGTAAAGTGGCATCCTGAATGTGAAAGGGATTTGGTGATCAACAAAGCACTTGTTAATTGACCAAATTGGCAAAAAACGTTAGTTAATTAGCAGAAATCACTAATTATAATAGAATTGATAAGAATGAGAGTGATTTGTGTGCGTTTTGGAAATAAGATTGCAAAAGTGGAATTTAGGTGTCTACATTTGCCCCTGTTTGAGGTGAAGTAAGTGACTTCACTTCAAATATAGTAGACAAGCATAAACAAGTAAATTTTTGAAGAAAAATTAGTAGAATGAAGGATGTCCCCTCGAGTGTCGATGGGGTGATAGAAGAGGTCAATCGATGATCAAAATATGATTGAAATGGATAGAAGAAATATGATAGATTGGGCATGAAACCCTTGGTTATTTAGAAGGAATAAGGATACAGATAAACATCGTTGTTTATTACCTCAGGTGATTTAGAAGAAAAACTAGTAGTGGTAATAAATGATAATGGAGAAGAAATGATTAATGGAGAATATAGGACAAGCCCAATCTTTGCATCCAACCTTTCAATAAGCAACTTTGTTATATCATTTTTCCCCTAGGTCTACATCATCGGCCTTTATTGAAATAAACAAAAGTGTAAGATAACATGAAAAGATAAATTACTAACATTTGTTCATTGCTACGTAACTCCATGCAACATACATAATGCAATGCAATACAAGAAAGTAAAATGATACTTAACTCAATGCAACATAAAAATGCAATGCAATATGAGAAAGTAAACCAGCTAACCTAACAGAGAAACCAATACAATCACACATACTCAAACAAACAATGTTCAAGACAATTGCACCAATGTTTTTGTTATCAAGCTGCAGTTCCCAAATGTTCGTGTTGTAACGACAAGGGTTAAAAATGGTGCCCCAAGCAAGGATACATGCGAGGGGAATAACAAAGGACACAAGTAGTCCCATGGAAAATATTTCATGCACTATGACACAGTCTCTGACAACTCACTGTTGCATGGGAGTACCGACATAACATGCAACCTAGCTTTTGTTAATGGAGGTAGATCACGATGATCTGCAAGTCGTTTGAGACTAGAACAAGTAAGAACTGTAGAAAGATGTTTTTGTAGGACATATTTTGATGTTTGAGGATAATGCAAGTGATACAAGCTTCAGATGCATGGTCGTTTTTTACCAATTTTTGCAAAATTTTAAATTTTTACATTTTTAAAAAAAAATTGGTTTTTTTTTTTAAATTTTTATTTTTATAGAAAAAAATATTATAGAAGAAATAATGAAGTCGTGAGACAATGCTAAAAGTCACTGTAAGGCAAAAATATGCCCTAGGTAGTAGAAAAGGCCACCGGGAAGCAAAAATATGCCCCAGTGTAGCGAAAACGTGCCAAAAATAATTATTTATTAAAAATAATCACCGCGACAAGTGTTAGAGGAATTTTAGAAGAAATACGGTAGTTTCAAGGCACTTCGGGGGTGAGAAACATGTCACGGGTGTTATAAAAGCCATCGTGACAAGTTTATTTACCACATTCACCTACCATTTTTACCACCAATTGGAGCTTTGACTTACGAGAGGAAATGGCAAAGGCACCGAATTAGAGACATCATGCGAACCATGTGAGGGACTACATGAGGTTCCCATCGGATGGACCACAGGTACACAAAACCTCTATTTTTACCTTGGTTATGCAAATTATTATTATTTTGTTAAAAGGCACGTTTTAAGGCAAAATTAGTGTAAAGGGGGGGTGCACACATTGGTGGTTGCATGGGCACATATGTGCCTATGCACAACCTAAAGCGCCTATGCATTGTGTAGTTTTTAGCACGTCAAATTTTTTAGTTATGCAGGGGTGCTTATGCATTGATGCAAAGAGAAGTGCACTTATGCATAACTATCAAATGAAATGCATGGGCGCATATGCATCTATGCCTTTAGAAGTGCACCTATGTCATTTGTTACCTCTTTAACTTGTACTTATTTTTTTTTGCTTTAGAGCATGAGCACGCATGTGCCAGTGCACAAGGGAATGCGCTTACGCAAAGAAGAGTGCACATACACACCTAGGGCAATGATGAGAAAGGAGGAAATGCACCCATGTTGAGAAAAAGGCACCCATGCGTGAGAAAATGCACCCATGCAGGGGAAAATGTGCCCATTCATGAAAGGGTGTGCTGGTGCACCCAAGGGTGCGCCCATGCACAAAAGTCAATTTTAAATTGCTTTTAGGAGAAAACTAAGGTTTTAGAAAACCCTAGGTGGAAGAAATAGATGAATTATAGAAGAATTTAATGATAGAATAGAAGAATAATGTGATAGACTAGGCTTAGAAAAATTAAATGGTATAATAGAAGAATAAGATCATAATAAATGACCTGATTAGTTCCGCAAGTGGACTTGGACGTGTTAGTGACGCGGGAGCGACAAGGGCGAATCCGGGCCTACGAGGTGACATTTATTCAACGCAACCAATTTTTTCTGGAGATTACCTTGGAGGTGACAAGTTTATCTTATATATCTCATATGCCACGAATTATCGTCTACTCACAGCCTTAGCTGAGAGATGGTGCAGCAAGATTCAAACCTTTTGAATGCCTACTGGTGAGATGAGTATTACATTGGAGGATGTTTGGCAGATCCTACGAGTTCCTATTCAGGGTCGCTTGATTACATATGATGGTTGTTAGGACCAGATTAAGCGATATACAACCATGATATTTGGAGTGACAGATATACCCCGTTGGGTTATGATATTTTTCATTAGGAGGTGCATGGCCGATCCACGGCTAGGATGGGTCCTTGTATATTTATTAACTCTTGTCACCATCATTTCGTTGCTTGATAAGACTGGTACATGATTCCCTTTAGGTCTCATTGGAGTGATTCATGACCTTCTTTAAGGAGAGATGTACTACTAGGGTCAGTGTATATTGGCTCATTTATATTCTGATTTACACTTAATAGCTTATCATAGGTAGAGGTTAGTGGGTCCTGCTACTTTCTTACATATATGGGCCTAGGATCACATTGCGATAGGCCATCCAACATGAGCTTTGAGAGCTTGAGTTATTGGAGATCCTTCCATCATGGGTTGGGTTCCAGATGAAGATGATATTCACAGCCACAAGGGGGACACAAACTATTACAGGTGAGATTTTGACGAGTTACAAACCCAAATGATCACATGACAGCCATAAAATTTATACCAGTGGCCTCAAGATGCAGTCGAGTTAAGTACAACTGCAGTAGACCATTTCATTATTGGAAGCAGGAGCTATATCCTAGAGTGGTACAGAGTGGACAGGGTCCAGCGTCAGTTTGGTCTCATCTAGGGGATTCTTGGTGATGAGATGTGGTATGTGCATAACAAAGAGGTATTAGACATGGGGCCCTAGATCAGGCTAGGCTGAGCTCATGTGAGCTTTCTATAGGTGGTTCCACAGCCTTGTATACAACGGGCTCAAATAGCTGATCCAGGGAATACCCCAGATTATGCAGCGTGACAGTGCTACCAGGTATATTGACTATACCACAAAAGGTATTGGTTGCAGCAGCGTAAGGGGGACATGGCCTAAATCCATAAGCACAGGCAGGTCCACAGAGAGGACCGCATATAAGGGTACCAATGCAACAATTTTTAGTACAACAACAACTCTTAGTATAATAATAGGTAGTGGTGTAGCCACAGGTTTTGGCACCATGGATGCTAGTTTAGGCTCCAGTATGGGCACCACTGCAGGCACCTCCACCACCCCCTCGCGCGATTCCACACCACTGTCCACCAGGAGCTGGAGGAGATGGAAAGGGTGGTGAGGACATGGAGGAGGATGTTCCAAACATACAGGATATTCAAGTTGGTGGGTAGGTGGTTGCCTTGCCGTAAAAGTTACAATAGTTGACAACTCTATAGTTGTAGATGGCAGCTAAGATGGATCAAGTCGCTACATAGAGAGACTAGGCCATCCCAGATGGGTATCATCTCGTGATAAAGCGAGTGTAGGCTAGGACAAAGAGATTACAAGATTTGATAGAGTGAGACCATGTGATAGCCAATATTTTACAGCTATAGGCAGAGAGGGATCAAGCCATAACAGATAGAACCCAGTTATAGATAGAGCTAGCTAGCATGAGAGTAGAGCGTGACACACTTCATCAGGTAGGCACTGCTTTAGGAGTATAGCTGATGATTGAGCACAATTCTACTGTAGGAGGTGAGGCCACATATTACAAGATGGAGTACTACACGGTCGTTCTAGCTGATCAAAGAGTTCCTGAGTATTGCCAGATAGTTGACAACCTGTCACGATCTAGATCCCATAGGCCATCACGATCAACACGATCTATACATGGTCCTTTAGGACAACAGGTTTCAGACCATCATGGGTCACCTCAGCACGACACAATGCCTTCCACACATCCAACATCTCAGATGCCCCCGCCTAGCGATGGACCTAGACTAAGCAGTCCCGATCAGGGTGAGAGTTATGGTTGACTCTCTTATTGATGTACCAGATGTACCTTTCTGGTGTACTGCCTCGATATGAAGGCATGATTTTGTACGAATGTATATGTATTATTTTTTATTACACCTCGTGATGAAGGCACTTTTTGTATAGATTCTCATTGTAGACACCTATAATTACGCCTGAGCAATTTAAATACTTAAATTGCACTAATTATCTCCTTTCCCGCAAATTGATGACATATTGTCAATAGCACTCATCTTCTCTTCCATTGTTGTTAATTGATTGCATTACCCTAATTAATTAAGTCACCTATCCAACACATACCCTAATTAACGACCTTTCGTTAATCAACACCTTCTATCTAGTCTAATTAATTATTATTAATTAATTAGCCTCCCTTCTCATTAAATCAATAAATCTCTATTTAATTGGTTTAATTCCTTCCTAATGGTCTAAACCACAATAAAATCTATCTAAAAGCTTATAAAATCTTGCACATGTATTTATTAATCATCTTGATTAATTAATGCACCCCCTTTATCCACATGAGCCACTTGAGGACAAACTAAACCCTCCTAAAGCTGACTCAACCCCATCTAAACCCCCCTTATCCATAACTAACTCTACATCTCCATTAGTCCCACATTCATGAGCATGTGTTGAATCCTTTATCCTTTGGGCTATATAAAGAGCCTGCATCCTACCTTTATACCTACACCTAAACTTCTTAAGAGAGTAAATGCAAAGCATATAGCTAAGAGACTAAGAGCTTGCATTTTGTCCTCTTGAGAGTTCATCATCTTGAAGAGTTAAGCCTCTTTCTTAAAAGTGCTTAGGTCATATGGGAGGTGTCAAAAGGGTCTTGTAGCCCAACTTTGACTAGCCCTCATTCCTAGGTTCTTGGAACATTAAGGACAACTATTTTTGATAGCCATGGAGCCTACCTAGGTTCCTTCATTCACATGTTGTTAGAGAATAGAGGATTTCTAGATGTTTAAGCATTGTTAGATTCAGAGTTTTGTATTAATAAATGTTTAGCATCTAACCCTTGATTAATTCTTATCATGATGGTGCTTAGAATGTTGTTCAATTCTTGCTAATTAAGACTATTTAGGTGTTAGTCTTCTATTTACATTTAGCATTAGTTTAAAAACAACACTTGCACACATTTGGCACCCCCGATGGGACCCTTAGTCCCATGGCATTTTAGTTTAAGTTTCTTTTTTTTGGCCAACTTTTTGATATGCACATGTAGTAATTAATGTCCATTTTAAAGAATTTTTTCTCATTTGATATGCGTAACTTCATGCTCATAGCCTTAATTTTAATGGGTTATTCCCATTCTTAAACTAACCTGTCAAAATTTAGAGATATTGTGAAGTTTTCTGTGTTTTTTTCCGTACTCTGGTTGCAGGTTTGGCGCAGACATGATTTTAGGGGCGCAGGCGCGATTTTTGGGGCACAGGCACGATTTTTGAGGTACACACGTCTCTTTGGTGGCGCAAGCACATTGTTAAAACCTGTCACTCTGTCTGCCGACCCCTGGTGCATGCGCGCTAACCCTGGCACACATACCCTAACCAGCGTGCAAGTACACTAACCCCGGGCGCACATGCAGTTTTATTGGCGCAAGTATATTTTTCTGGTAATCCAGTTATTCTGTTTGTTTTTCTATCTATTTTTCTCATAGTAGCGCATATGTTGTTTTTGTGGCGCACACACCTCTCTGGTGGTGCAGGTGTTTAATAGATCTAAAAATTCCACAGAGTGGCGCATGTACTGTTTTAGGGGCGCAGGCACTATTTTCAGGGCACACACATCTCTCGGGTGGTGCAGGTACGTTGTGTGTGAAAAATAACCTTTAGTGGCGCATACGCCCTAACCCATGCACAGGTGCTAAAAAAGGGGCACATGCATCCTTTTGCATTTTTTGAAATTAAAGTGTTGATGTGCTAACATTCTTACAGGTTTATCTAATCATATATTTGTCTTTGTAGCTGTTTTTACATGTTTGTAATTGATTAGGTGATATTTTTCATTGTTTACTAATACGATTAGGGTCGTGTATGCTCTTCCCTCATGTCCCTTGGGGCGATCTTGGGAATCATAAATGATTCTTAAATCCTTTTGATGATTTTAGATTGCTAAGAGTATTTGATTTGGAATTGGTTAAATGACATAGTTGAATTAAAGTGTTGTTCCATTTGGTTATCTTTTGGGATTTATGAAGACATCACGAATGCTCTTCTCTTGCGTCCTTGGATGATCTGGAGAATCAACAATGATGCCTTCTCTTTTAATGGAAAACTACTAAACATTGTCATACAAGACCAAAACACTTGTTAAAGAACAAAGGAATTGAAACAAAAGTTAGAAAATTACTAATACAGTTGTTATACAGGTTGCCAAACGGTGTTCGAGCAAACCACACCTAATTAAAAAATATAAAACGAACAACATATTCAAAACACTATATTACAGGTTTCAGAAAAGGGTACGTCCCTCTCCGCTCAACTGGAACATAACCCCTTTGGCATAACGCCTTAAGCTATAACAATGGGGGTGGTTCCAGGAACCCCAAAGTAGTCCACGCAAGAGGGAATCTTGTGGACGAAACAGGAAGTGCTCCGCACTACCTATCTAACTAGTAAATCCTTTGTGAGAATAGAGTTACAAGTTGTCCCTATGCGACCCTTTTAAGTACACATTTGGACACATTTATTGCCCACTGTGCTTGAAGGGGGCAAAGTCGAGATACTCCCAAGATAGTCAGGACTATTTGTGTAAATCATCTAGCTCGTGGATAATCTTTGTAGCACCTAGGATGAGAGAACCACCTAGGAAGATATACTTTGGCTAAGAGCCCACTTTGACCATTCTAAAACAGTATTGAGTTATGAACCATATTTTCATTGTGAAATGTGGGATGCATTACTTTCGCTTAGTTTTTACTTGCCTTAGGGTGAGGTAAAACTCTGCCGAAGTGAGGCCAACATTTTTCATCTTTTTGTTGATTTGCTTCCTTCACATTCTTTTGACTCTTTATTGATCAGAAGGAGGGTGACTACCTTTGTGTTACCAATCGACTATTTGTCTCACTTTGATGTTGGTTTACGCTCATCCATGTTTGCGGCTGGGTTAGTTAAATGTCTAAAGTGTGCAGAAGCATTTTCAGATCATTGGTAGCCATTGTGATCTTGATACCCATGTCAAGATCGTCATTGTAGTTAGGCGTGGTTCATCACCGCGGACTTCCTTAGAAGAGTTAGCTTGTTTGTATCGTATCACTACAATTTCAATATTTACATCTTATTTGTTATAGACTCGACATAAATATCTATATTGTAAGGTTACACTGCACACATTTTTAACTATTCCTAGCTATACTTTGAGCTTTTTAGTTTGATTCTATTATTACCTCGATTTCAAAGAGTGCTAGGTGTTACCATTTGTGCGTGTTATATCAATAACACCTTGATATCAATACTTCACTTTCTCACAAAGTGGGTTAACATATCTTGGTGATATTGTTGTGTCATTCGCAAATTGTAATTGGCACTTTTTTGAGATATAGGTCTTAATCGAGTTTGAGCTCGTTCATCGTATATCTTGATTGGGAGGTCGCATAGACTTCTTGTATTTACTTATGTTTTTTTCATTCCCTTGAACTTGGCATAAGTGAAGACATCTTGTTATTCATCTTGCGATGCGAAACTACTTTTTGAAACGTAGTCTAGAAGGTACTTCATTTGCTCAGGTTTTGATACCAAATGCTTGTATCACAGGTGATTTATCACTCTATCACATTGGTATTCTCACATTGTTGACTTATTCATACTCTTAACAAATACATCTTGCATTTCACTTAGGGGTGAGTCACTAAGTTTTGAAGCACATCTACAACTCACCCTAGTGAAGCTATCACGAAAACATGGCTCCTAAAACACGTCTAGGGTTAAAGAAACAGACATACGAGGAACAACAAGTGCAAGCTTAGGAAACCTCTAATAGACAAGGGTCAAACCCCTTCATTGGACATGACCTAGGACCACTGTTTTCTACAGAAAAGGAAACAGAAGAGATGGTCGACCATAGTGGAAATGAGTTAGAATCACCACACGCAGACTTTGATTTTGACCCCACTCTACTAGATGAATTTCTTCTTAGAAACAAAGATGGAGTGTTGGCATGGGTCGTGGAACTAGGGTCCAAATTGCCCACCGAGAATGAAGCAATATTACCTACAAATGATGCTACTGAGGAAGAACGTCCCCTTATCAATATGGAAGATATTTTAACAGGCGGACATGCTTCTACTTCTTACGCAGGGAATGATAAAGTGGTAGGGCATAGAATACTCTTTATCAAAGTGCCACGAAGAAACAAGATAGAACATGAGACATGAGAAGAACCTCCACAATATGAAGAGGACGAACCTTTAGAAGAAGAAACAACAAACCAAGCCACAATCCAACAACAAATCAATAACCTAAGACGAAAAATAGCTTTGCTTACTTCCCGTGTACAGAAAGACGGAAACAAGAACATTCAAAAGTTGAGGCCTAAGGTTAAAATCAATGAACTCCATCGAGAAAACCAAGGAGAAGAAGACACAGGGTATCATCGTGTTTACATCCCTGCTTCTCCCACTAAAGAACAATTGCTCGCACAAGAAGTGTAATCCATGAAAGTGATGCTTGCGAGCTTACAAGAGAGCAATATAGGGAGCATTAGGAAATATCAATACGAAAGAATTATGCCCCTATCCTTTTGATAAGACAATGACCCTTCAAACCTTTCCAAAGAAATTTGATATGCCAAAGTTTGACAATTAAGACCCAAGGGATCATGTTAAATATTTTTACATGGCATGTCAAGAGGTGTCTTATAGTGATAATTACCTCATCATAATTTTTCCCAAGAGTCTCAGAGGTCAGGCATTGGAGTGGTTTACACGCTTACCATGAGGATCAATTTTCACCTGGTTAGAATTGGTAGAAAGATTCGTGTGTCACTTCTTGTATAACATAAAGAGTGATGTCACCATGGCAAACTTGTGTGGCACCAAGCAACACCCAAATGAGACCTTCGCCAGCTTCCTCCAACGATGGAGAGGGATAGCTAGTTGCTTCCCTTGCGCGCTTTCCCTGAAAAGTAGCTGGTTAGTATTTTTGTTCCCAATCTTAACCCGGATATAGCTTTCCACCTCCAAATGCATTGTGTTCATACTTTTGAGGAGGTTATCGAGAAAGGGATTTAGATAGAAAAGGCTCTCATTGCCAAAGGCACCCTCAAAAACCAATCTAAAGACAACCAAAGTGTCAAACCCGCGGAAAAGCCGAAGATCTTTAACAAAAACAAAAATGTGGTGGGAGACGAAATCACTGATTCCAAACGTGTTCAAACGGTCCAAACTGGTCAACCTTTTAAACTGACCAAGGGCCCAATTCAACCACCACCAAAGTGAAGAACATTCACCTCTCTCAATGAGCTGTTGTCAGTCATTCTAAAATAGTTGGATGAGGCCCACATGATGACCTATCCTACAACACAACCGTTTGATGACAATGCTCCAAAACCTTCATGGTATAAGGAGCATGAATATTGCGAAATGCATCGCTTTAAAGGACATAAGATAGACAAATGTTTGCGGCTTTGCCATTATATTCAGGACCTCATTGACAATGGGGAGATAGAGGTGGATAACCCTGGCAAAACACAAACACCTAACGAGAAAATGGGGATTTATAAAGAACCATTCCCCAAGCATGATAAGTCGGAAAAGACAAAGCCGGATCGAGGAGAGTCATCCCAAACCTATAAAGTCGTGAATTACTTGTATACCAAAATAAATAACAACCATTATGATTCACTTATCGGATGTATTCGCTCTCCTGGTGACCGTATCAATACTATCTGGATCAAGGGAAAGGACTACACTGCAGTAACAAGGCATTCCTGCCTCATGATTCTGGAACCCTCTCTGTTGACCCCGCAAACCGGTAAACATAACCTTTTAGAACAACTTGAGAAGACGTCTGCTAAGATTCCAATCTTAGATCTTCTCAAGATATCCAATGTGCATAAGGAAATTTTGTACCAAACTCTTCAGGGGTCAGGATTGCCTTTAGAAGTCGATCCTGAACACCTTCAAGCCATGGTGGAAAACATCGCACCAAGTGAACATCTCACTTTCAACCATAGGGAAATCCCTACCAAGAATCCTACACATAATCTTCCCTTATACATTGAGGTAGTTATCACCCGCAGGAAAATCAAATGGGTGCTTGTGGATAACAGATCTGGGTTGAACATCTACACGCTTAAGTTGGTCAAACAATTGGGACATACGGAGGAATATCTTGAGTCCCATATCATCACTATCACCGCATACGAAAACGCGGAAAGGGAATCAGCGGGTACCATCACGCTACCTATGGAGGTGGGTCCCACTTGTCATTAGCCAAAGTTTCACGTCCTAGACTTGGAACTTCCATATAACATGCTTCTAGGCCGACCATGGATTCATGCCATGCAGGCCGTACCATCAAAATTTCATCAATGCATTAAGTTGAAGCATGAGGGACATATGGTTACGATACTAGGAGATTCAGAGCCCTTCGCTCATTGTAGAGCTCTCAATAGCTTTGCACGAAAGGGCACATATGCATGCCCCTACGTAGATATAGCTGTCCCTCTTCAATTTGAGGCCATGGAATCCTGGGTGGATTCAGATTCTCTTAGTTCTTGCACTCATGGGGTGTCTACTTCAACATCTCCATTTGATTCATGGGAGATGAAGATACTTGAATATGGCTACGAGGAGTATAATGTACAATAAGTGCTCTTGGTTTTCGACCTCTCATTTTCACCCAAGACTAGAGGTCGACCCAACTACCGCTTCAAAAGACCTAGAGAGGAACACACTATTGGGTCATTCCTACCTGGAGGCTTGTTAGTTGAGGAGAAATTGCTTGATCCACCTACAACTTGGGTCCCTGAGGATACTCAGCCATCCTGTTATCAAACCCTGGAATATGAAACATCTAGCAGAATGATGTACTCCATGGGCTACAAAGGCCTAGGATGTGGGAGGAACGAACAAGGACAAAGAGAACCGGTCCCTCTTCCACATTTCAAAATAGAAAGATACGGCATTGGGATTCGCCCTTATGGAGCACACCCCAACGATCAAGACACAACTTGTTCAGAGCGTGAGGATAGCTTTGACTATCTAGACAGTGATACAGATTCCCATTGTAGCCAATATGAGGATCTGGCCTCCACGAACCTTTTCATGAATAACGCTGTCCTGACCATAACCCCCACTGAACCAACCCTTGACCTTGTATACCCTTCCCTTGTTGAATGGGACCAACAATGTCATGTGCCACTAGATTTATTCGAGAATGATGAGGTTATTGCAGATAATTCATGGGCATAAGGGATACAATTCCCATTGGAGATCACAAAAAGGGTTTCTTTATCGACTTAGATACATGCGCCTACTTTGGCGAAGAGGCTGAACTTCGTGGTTAGCAAAATTTAAAGAAAAGCAAGGGAAAAAGTTCTAAAGAAAAGCCTCGGAAAAAAATGAAGTCTAAGTCCCACAGTGAAAAACTCTTTGAGGCACTAGCTGACAAACAAATAAGAAAATCAAAGGACAAACAAAGTGACCACGCCAAGGATGAAAATCTCGTGGAGACATCCTTGGATGAAGATCTCAACCTTCCTCCTAATCCTATGCGTATGGAGGATTTATCAAAATTGTTAGTTGAAGAAACCATTGATGTCAATATTGGTACAGAAGAGGATCCCAAGATTGTAAAATTGGGGGCATCACTCTGAGCTAGAGAACAAAAGACGTTCACTATGTTGCTGCGAGAGTTTATTGATGTGTTTGCATGGTCTTACAAGGACATGCCTGGCTTAGATCCAAATTTGGTCATGCACACCCTAGTTGTGCACGCAGATGCCAAGCCTATCAAACAGAAGCTTTGAAAGATGCACCCAAGAGTGGCCCTGTTGGTTAAAGAAGAGTTGGAAAGATTGCTTGCAACAGGATTCATCAGACAAATTGACTATTCTGAATGGATATTGAACATTGTTCTTGTCCAGAAGAAACCTATCAGTATCCGAATCTGCACGGATTTTAGGGACATCAATAAAGATTTCCCTAAAGATGATTTTCCACTACCCAACATTGACATGATTGTTGACTCAACGGCAGGGTACGAAATGCTATCACTCATGGATGGTTTTTTGGGTTATAATCAAATTAAGATCACTGAAGAAGACCAACACAAAACAACTTTTATGACTCCTTGGGGCACCTTCTGCTATCAGGTGATGCCATTTGGCCTTAAGAATGCAGGAGCTACCTATCAGAGGGCCATGACAGTGATTTTTCATGACATGATTCATGATATCATGGAAGACTACGTGGATGACATCCTAGGAAAGTCCAAAACAAGAGAGGATCATCCTGTTATTTTACGGTGTATCTTTGAACACCTGCGTGAATACAAAGTCAAGCTGAATCCAAAGAAGTGTGTCTTCAGTGTACTATCCAGGAAACTGTTGGGTTTCATTGTGTCAAGACAAGGTATTAAGGTAGACCCTGCTAAAGTGTCTGCTATCACTGAAATGCCTCCACCTGAGAATATCAAGCAACTGCGCAGCTTACAGGGGAAAATTCAAGCCATTCACCACTTTATCTCCCAGCTTGCAGATAAATGTCACTCATTCACCCATTTTCTTAAAAAGGATGTCACTTTCATCTAGGGACCCGAACAACAACAAGCCTTTTCTTTGCTTAAACAGTACATGGCTAATCCACCTGTCCTCATGCCTCCCACTCCAGGGGAACCACTATTGCTCTATATTTCCACTACTCAATTTGCTATTGGTGCGTTGTTCACCCAATACGACCTTAGCCATAGGGAGAAAGCGGTGTATTATCTGAGTTGCACCCTCATCACCTATGAGCTTAATTATCCTTAGATTGAAAAGGCTTGCTTGGCCGTTGTTTTACCTTTCAGAAACTTCGCCATTACTTGCTGAATACTAAGACCAAGCTCATATCCAAGGTCGACCCACTCAAGTATTTGTTGTCTAAACCTGTCCTCACAAGTAGAATGGCTAATTGGATCATTCTACTTAGTGAGTTTGACATAGAATTTGTCCATCAAAAATCAGTTAAAGGACAAGTACTTATAGACCAGCTAGCGGAAACACCCTTGCAAAGCACGAAATCTTTGAGTCTGGATCTTCCAGATGCCTCCTTGCTCTACATTGAAGAATCTACCGTGTGGCAGATACATTTTGATGGATCATTTACGTTTCATGGTTCAGGTGCAGGAGTAGTCCTTATTACTCCTTCTGGTGATCATATACCATAGGCTTTCCACCTGGCCTTCCCTTGCACAAACAACATTGTAGAATATGAAGCACTCATTACAGGAATGAAGCTAGCCATCAAGTGGAATGTTCACCATGTTAAGGTTGTAGGTGATTCGCATTTAATCATTAAGCAGGTTAATGATGAATATAAGGTTAAGGATGAAAAGATCATACCTTACAAAAAGTTAGTGGAAACTCTAAAGGAGTATTTTGTGCATATTACTTTTGAACAAATCCCAAGAGCACAGAATAGATCAGCAGATGCCATGGCAATGGTGGGTTCTATGCTTCGTATTCTACCAGGGAATAATGATATGCCATTTTTCATAGAAAATCTATGCTAGCCTGCATATGACATGCCGGAATATTTCTTGGCTTGTGATTTTGTTGGTCCCCATTCCCCATGGTACGAACCCATTTTCACCTATCTTAAGGACAGACACTTTCCCTCCCAATATCTCCCATTCTAAAAAGCAAATCTTGATTTTCTAGATAGCCTGTTACACCCTTTTAGGAGGTATAGTTTATCATCGTGACTACGATGGGAATTTATTACGTTGTCTATATGTGACAAATTCAATCCAGGAAATCAAGGAATTCCACGATAGGAGTATACGGAGCACATATAAACGATAATGGTCTTAGCTAAGAAATTGTTGAGAGTAGGTTACGATTGGCCTACCATGGAAAATGATTATTGCAGTTACGTTAGAAAATGTGTGCTTTGCCAAAAGTATGGAAATTTCATCCATGCTCTGTCATAGCCATTGCAACTAATCACTACCCCATGGCCATTCTCCAAGTGGGGACTCAATCTAATAGGGAAACTTACTCCCGCCTCATTTGATGGTTATACACATATCATCACAGCTAAAAAATACTTTACAAAGTGGGTGGAGGCTGTCCCTTTAACCTATGTCACAGGAGCACAGATTTTTAAATTCATCATGAATCACATTATTTACCGATATGGTATTCCTGTAACCAGTGTTACAGATAATGGAAATTCATTTAAGAACAAAACTATGAAAGGTCTCTGCCAACGATTCCAAATCAGATTAAAATGATCCATGCCATATTACCCCTAGGGTAATGGACAAGCTGAGGCAACAAACAAGACTTTGGTAAGGATAATGGAGAAGATGGTTAGAAAAATAGGTAGAAACTGACACCTACAAATGCATCCAACTCTTTGGGCTTACTGAACATCCATTCGCACTCATATGGGTGTGACACCATATTCCCTAGTGTTCAGAATAGAATCTATTATCCCTTTAGAGATTGAACTTTCTTCCCTAAGAATCTCTCTTTGGGACTAGCTAGATAAGGATGAGGATTATTGTGTGGCAAGATTGGATGAGTTAGAACTCCTGGATGAGAGGTGCATTCACACTCTTAATCACCTAAAAGTGTATCAACATAGAGTCTCCAGAAACTACAACAAGATAATCATCCCTCGTCAGTTTGGGGTTGGTGATTTAGTCATGAAGGAGAACCAGTTCAACACCAGAGCAGAGTGAGAAAAGAAAGGGAAGTTCAAACCACATTGGTTCGGACCATATGTCATAGTTGCCACAGGGGCATACAAACTGGCTCACCCCAATGGTGATGAGATTTGGGAGCCCATGAATGCCATGCATCTTTAGTGGTTCTATGCTTGAACATGGCACAAGGAGGTTGAAAAAATCAAAAATACAAAAATATCAAGAAACATTAGAAAAAGAAAAAGAAAAAACATGTCATCCACTAGTGAAAACCACACAATTGTGGTACTTTGGACAAGTCCTTAGGTAAAAACTAGTTTCCGGCACCTCAGGAGGATTTTTTGTTCACAAGCATTCTGTGTTAGGAGGGTAGTGTTCTTTGGCCTAGCCTTAGTTCTACCTTTGGGATTCCCTGTGTGCACCATCCTGTCTAGCCTTGATCTGGCTTTGCCTTCTTCTATTTGTCTGTGAGGGGTATAGTCTTTCGCTATCTCCCATCTTACGCTGAGCGCAACTCAATGACTTTACCTTCTTGTTCATAAACACATGGCTTCTTCCCTTGTATATTCCCCATCTAACGCTAGAGGCATCCATGCTTTCTTTGTTACCTACACATAGCTTTGGAAAACTGTTAGAAAACACAAAAACAATAGAAAATTGTTTTGCAAAAACCTAAAAAATAGAAAAAAAAATCACAAAAACCTAAACAATAGAAAATTGTTTCGCAAAACACAAAAACAATAGAAAATTGTTTCACAAAAACCTAAACAATAGATAAAAACAATAGAAAATTGTTTTTGAAAAGACCTAAACAATAGAAAAAATAGTCCATGAAAACATATCTTACAAAAAAATTTACTAGCATTGTCTTGTTTCCTTGCTTTGCTTGTTGCTTGTATAGTGTTTTGCATTCTTGCTTTTGGGTTGTTTGTTGCTTAGGTGTACTTTGTTAGGATTCATATTTTCTTGCTTAGATTAGATTTATTCTTTCTTGTGCATATTGCGGTAATTTTTTGCATACTGATTAATCTTAGGAGATCATGATGTCATGTGTTAATTCATTATGTTCTTTCTTGGCATTTGATTGTGTTTGTTACATGTTAATAAAGCATGGTGAATCATGGTGTATTGCATTAATTCCTGGTGTTCTTTGTTAGCATTTGGTTGTGTTTCTTGCATGTGCTTTGTTTTGTTATCATTCACATCACATTACCATCATTATCATCACATCTAACATCATCTATACATCATATATAAACAAAAATGCTAAGTTTTACATCATGCATGTATGCTAAGCTAATCATCACATATCGTATCATCAATGGGGGCAAGAGGGGTTGCACATAATCAAAAATCTATCCCCCCCACCAATATCATCATATCATCCCGTCTATTGGGCATCAACAAAACATCACATGAGTAATACATTTGATATCATCTACAGATCTATCATCTAACATTCTAAACAAGCACATGTATATACATCAAACATCAGGATAACGTACATGCAAAATATAGAATCTGATAACATCATAACACTGTCCATAAGTGCTGAATCAAAAATATATATAACATGCATCGAATCCAATGCAGGCAGCGTGCCCGCTCAAGATACTAAATACGATTCATGTCCCATCGTCAATTAGTTCCCCATGAGTTTAAAGACAAAGCAAAAACCATCTATATGCATGTATCAAAAACAATAAAGTACATCATCTCATAACCATGTGTATCTGAGCCAAAACAAGGTAAAAACAAGGTAATCCTCATATATATATATATATATATATACATGTGTGTCAAATATACATCTATATCAAAAATGGATACAAATTTGTGCTCTATATCAAAAATGCCTTCAGCTGAGGCGTACAAAGGTGATACATCAACAATGTCTGTGTACATACATACAATGTCTAGATAAGTACTCAATACAATACATCATCGATACACAATGCCATAAAAAAAGGGGGCATGTATCTGAAAGAATCAAGCCTTCATCATGAGGCATCATCAAAAATACATGTATAACATAACTGTACATCAACATCAGCCTTCATAAGAGGCATACATATCAAAGAATCTATACAATAAATATGTGGCTCTCAACCATAGCTCTCGCCCTAGCCGGGGCTCCCAGATCTGTCCTCTAGACGACGAAACACTATAGGTTGGGAGGGAGCTAGTCTCACCGGCTGCTCTGGTATAGGCTTGTCTAACTGATCTAGTTGAATGGTCGGATCTCCGTGATCGAGATCCTGATGCACTCGACCCTGATAGTTGTGGCAGTGCCACTCGCGGCTCTAGTGGAACCACTCTGTAATATGCAGTCATGTAGAAGAGGGCCTCACCACCAAGTCTGGTGGCATCACATATCAAGTACGCATCTCCAGAGGTGAGCACCACCTTGAGGGTAGTATCTCACTTTCCTATCACCTAGCCCACGTCTGCCTTGGCCTATCTGGCAGTAGTAGCCTCTCGATCTCTCTCTGTGGTCATCACCTGTAGCTCGGCGTGGGCCTGGTCCCTCTGTGCTAATAAGGCCTGTGATCGAGCATACACATGATCTCTCTGTGCAATGACCATGCACACCTGTGACTGAGACTGATGAAGGAGGCTCAATATCTGCACCCCCTGTGTTGCTATCTCTCAGATCTGGCTCTGCCATGTAACTCTGTCATCTCCTGGGCTAGCCTGGGCCCGAGCTTGATCCCGCTTTAAAAGTAAAGTAACAATGTGGGCTCGGGCCTCATCACACTCTACTACAACTATCATGCACCAGCCTCGAGCCTCGTCTCTCTCTGCTCTGGCCGCATCTCTCTCAGCTATGAACTGTTGTACCTGCACCTGTACTGTGGCTGTCTATGCCACTGGCTGGGAGGCTATGTGTGCCTCAGGGGCTGGTCCCTGAGGTGCTCTAGAAGATTGTCCCTACTCAAAAACCCTACCTCTAGGTGGCTACATGGCTGCCTGTACTGGGCCCTGCGGCCTCGGTCCCTGTGCCTGTGGGGCACCCTGTCCATCATGAGGGATACCATCAAACGGATCCTCTAGGTCTGACCCCAGTGCCACTACTCTAGCCCTACACTCTGCCCCATGCCATACCTCTACGAGAAGGTGAACCCCTGCTACCCAAGCTGCCTCTAGAATAGTGAGATGCCGGGGTAATACTGTAGCATACCATGCTGCATAATCAGTTGTGGTCCCTAGGGTCTCTCACCTAATCGTAATAAGGTCCCATACCTAGGGGACCACCTGTGTGAAACTAGCCCTGGCTCGGGCCACCAGTATACGAGGCCCCATGGTCTTCCTCTCTGAGTCCCTACGTGCATGCTAGATATCTGGCTGGGGATCCCCCTGTACTCTACCAAGTTGCCACTGGCACCTGTCTACCCGATACAGCTCTATGATATAGAGCTACGGCTAGCCAATAAGAAAGTGCTCCACCAAGTACACACTGAGCTATGTGGCATCCCCTAGGCACTAGAAGTGCCTGTATGGACACAAAATGACGTCTATCATTGCTAGCTTGTTGAACTTCTTCCTATATCTAAATAGGCTACCAAGATGGCCATGTACATCTCCGCTAGCTACTACCCAAGCCATGTATGATGGCTCCTTAGGATCTCTGACTCAAAAAGGGCCCACAGGGCACCTGATAACAATATGATCCCACGACCATATCTATAATAACAAGGCTGGCCCCATGGTCTTCTGACCATGGTATGTAATCAGGTGTAAATCCCAGTATAAATGGGCCAGTATACACTACCCCCAGCAATATCTCTCACCACTATAAATGCCATGAACCAATGGCAGTAATCCTCTCGAGAACGAAGTCCCTGTCTTATCAGTGAGTAGGAACCCACTGATAAGCGCCATGATATAGAGAGGTCCCTGATGCAATGTTGGGTCGGAGATGCACTCATGTAAAGCTATAGTCATCCCTTCATGCGGGATGTCGTCGACACCAAATAGGGCACTGCACGCTACTCTAATCAGCCCTGCATCCAAACTATACTCGATCAATGTACCCATCATGGGCACACATAGAATCCACCAAACATCCTCAATGGTCATTGTTATCTCTCCTGTGGGAAGCCTAAAACACTGAATCTTGCTATGCCATCGCTCGGCTAGCACAGTCAAAATGCCATGATCTAGAACAATAGATGGCATCCGAGCCACGGGGCCCAGTCCCACTACCTCCAGTAATATCACCATAGCTCAGTAGTCACACCAGTGCATACTACCCTCTAACTCAGCAATCCAGGTATGACTCTCACGCATCTGTAAAACTGGTAGTCATCTCTGTAAAATAACACACGGCTCATCAGTTCCTAGCATTTCCTCTAAAAATCTATCTCATCTTTTAGGGTTAACCCAAAAATCCTAAAAAAAATTCTTCTAAGTGTCATGTTTTTGACACTTTCCTATCTTTTTTTCGCCTGTCTAGGTTTCCTGCGCACCCTTTTTGGTGTGTGCACCATGTTTCTGATGCCTGCGCTTACACACGCATGTGTTGTCTGGCGTGTGTGCCCTCTCTCAAATGCATGTGTGCCCTTTTTGGCATGTGCGCCACCAATTTTATGCCTGCACTTGGGCACGTGTGCTCCTGTGTGGGTGCACTCGCCTCTCCATGCCTGCGCCATGCTTTTTACGTGTGCACCCCATTTTTGATGTGTGTGCATGCGCGCACATGTGATCATGTTTGTGCGTGTGCGTGTGTGTGTACGATTTGTGTCCACACGCATGCGCGCATTGACTTGGCGCTTACGCCCTCAAAAGGACGCCTACACCCCCAAAATGGTGCTTACACATCCTATCCCATGCCTGCACCTACACGCAGGTGCACCTACACATTTTTATACTCCTAAAGACCTAATTTAAGGCATTAATGACACAAATTAAGGAGAAAGTTTTTGATACTCACAAAGGGGCCATCGTCTGCATGCCGCTGGTACCCCCGGACTGCATCTGCATGCCTCAGTCTGTCTCATGAGATCACCATGGTTCTCCTAGGTGTTAAAGCCTCACAGTAAAATTTTCTCAACTACTCAGTTAAAATGAATTGGTCGTGATGTTTTAACCCCCTATGGTGGGGTATATTAACTTGTTTTTCACCATTCGGAAAGGCCGGAAGACCTGTTTTGATCGCCATTTTCTCCTCTGTTCACTTGTGGAATAATTTATTTTTAGTAAATAATTATTTTTCTCTTCTTTCGCACCGTATTGGGGAATTTTTGTTATCTAATACCCCTTTCTTCTCCCTCGATCAATTTTATTACTCCCTGGCGATTTTTATTCTTCTACACACCCTCGTAAATAACTATTTTTTCAAATAATTATTTTTTCTTAATTTTTCCACTTAAACAAGGACATTATTTGTCCTTTGTTTCTCCTTTCTTCCACCTAGGGCACTTTTCGTTGCCCCTAGGCCCTTCGCTTTCTTCTTCTACTTTCTTCTATTGTTCACCATGGTTTAGAAAACAAAAATAATGAAAACAATATATATAACAAAAAATTTAAAAACAAGGCAAAAATTTTCAGAAAATCCTAAAAAGTAACAAAACCCTACAAAAAATGGTAACTTGCTTATTACTGATTAAACTTGTGTGTTGCGCATGGTATTTTCTCCATATCCTGTTGGTTTATCTCACATCTTCCCCTATTAATAGGACTCGTTTGTGATCACTCGGATTCACAACCAATCACAAAGCTAGTTACTTGCTTTGTCTGTACTCTGGGGCACTTTCATTGTGCTGGTGTAAATGTTTCGTTGTGCATAAACACGTGCTTTTCTGTGGACCCGGTGTCCATTTTCATTTCCCCTTGCATGTATCCTTACTCGAGGCATCATTTTTAACCCTTTTTATCAATCACAAACTTTTTTATCTCTTCAGTATTGATAAAAAAACATTTGTACAAATGTCGTGACCGTTGTTGGGTTGGATATGTGCATTCGTACTTGTTTTCCCTGTTACATGAGCTTGTTTCCTTCTCATATTGCATTGCATTATTTTATTTTATGTGGAGTTGGTATTTTCAACAATGGACAAGTTAGTTCGTAGTATGGGTTTTTCATGTCATTCTACCTTTTTTGTATGCTATCACATTTCACAATATCCCAGGACTCAATGATGTAGCTCCTATGGAAATATGTAGTCACACCAAATTTGTTCCATCTCAGACCAGTAGCATTCGAGGGTGATGCTGATCTCTCACCCCGTCCATATTTCTTCGACATCACTTCCCTTTCACCCCTAATTTTCTCCCTCATTGGGGCATCCTGCCTCGTAGGCCATTGTTCTGAGCTTATCGCAATCACCTTTTATTGATCATTCCATTGACCTTGGGTATAACAGGTGCACCCCATAGTAGACTCCAGGGGGCATCTCTCCCTCCTACTAATTATTCAGCGTGGTCCGTGTGATAGTGTTGTTCACATAGATCTGAATATACTTTAAAGTGGCATCACTTGGATGCCAGCCCAACGTAGGGGCAACATGTAGACACCTAGAATCCACAGACACCGATGCATTATTTAAATTCTTACATGGAGCCCATGCATATAGGGGTACCAGTGCAGCACTAATGACATATTGTCACATAGCGCTCAGGTCTTCTGTATCCAGTAGTTGGTAATTGGTTACATTACGCTAATTAAGTAAGTCACCTATCCAACACATGCACCTAATTAAAGACCCTTTGTTACATTACCCCCTTCTATGCGAGTCTTGGACATTAATCCACCATTAGAGGTGGAGGAGATGGCATGGGTGGTGAGGACATGGAGGAGGATATCTCCATTTATATAGGATATACAAGTCCCTGGACTAGGTGGCTGCATTACATCATCAGTTACAATCCAGGTGACAGCTCTATAAAAGCTTGCTAGATGGAAGCCTAATTAGGGATCAGGTTGCTTACAGAAAGATACCATGCCTTTATCGCATATGGGGATCAACTCATGATAGAGAGATTATAGGCCTCCTAAAGCAAAGTGAGACCAGATGATAACAAATAGTTTATAGCTATAGGTAGAGAGTACATCTAGCATATAGTCCCACATTCATGAGAATGTGTTGAAAATTTATCCTTTGGGCTATATAAAGAGCCCTCCTCCTACCTTTATACCTACACCTAAACTTCTTAAGAGAGTAAATGCAAAGCATATAGCTAAGAGACTAAGAGCTTGCATTTTTGTCCTCTTGAGAGTTCATCATCTTGAAGAGCTAAGCTTCTTTCTTGAAAGTGCTTAGGTCATATGGGAGGTTTCAAAAGGTGATCTTGTAGCCCAACTTTGACTATCCCTCATTCCTAGGTTCTTGGAACATTAACGAAAACTATTTTTGATATCCATGGAGCCTACAACATAGGTTCCTTCATTCACATGTTGTTAGAGAATAGAAGATTTCTAGATGTTTAAGCATTGTTAGATTCAGAGTTTTGTATTAATAAATGTTTAACATCTAACTCTTGATTAATTCTTATCATGATGGTTCTTAGAATGTTGTTCAATTCTTGCTAATTAAGACAATTTAGGTGTTAGTCTTCTATTCACATTTAGCATTAGTTTAAAAAGTACATTTTGGGAAATATGTCCATGATGACTCATTATATCAGATGTACTTTTGAGGCATACCGTATTTAGTACATGGAACATTTATAGTTTTAAATGATGTTTGATGACAGATGGATTACTAATGTATCACATGTTGTTTATGAGATATCATGTTTAATCTGTATGATTTTTATGATTCGTATCACATGTTTTTTAGATTATGAGATAGCCTTAGTTGATGGCATATTGCATGTTGATGAGATACTTTAAGTAAAACATGTTTTTATTTTTCATATTGGCATGGGGGGATAGATTTTGATCAAGCACAACCCCTCTTACCCCATTGATGATATGGTACTTGATGATTAGCTTTTAGCATACATGTGTGATGTAGAATTAGCATTTATTGATATATGATGTATAGATGTGATGATATGTTATGTGATATGATGATGAAATGATAACACAATGTACAAGTAAAAATTAACAAGCACAAGTTTAAACAAATCTAATCAAAGCAACACATTTATTTACAAGTATGCAAGATAAAATGAACTCAATGCAATGCACCAACAAATTAAAATAACATTCAATCTAAGTAAGAAAGTGAATCCAACTTAAAGTACACAATACGAAAAATCAATGCAACTAAAAACCATACAAACCAATAACTAAAAGTAAGCAAACTACTACTTTGTTTTTGTGGGACAATTTTGGGACGTTTTTCACTTGTTTTTGGTTTTATCTCTAAGATAATTTTCTATTGTTTTAGGAGTTTTCTATGAAACCTTTGTATTTGAAAGTTTTGATTTTTTCAAGGAACATATTTGTATGTTTTGGGGTTTTCAAAAGTTATACGAATGTTTTTGACATTTTCTAAACACTTTTCCGAAGCAAAAGTGCAAGGAAATGAAGAAACGTGGATGCCCCCAATGTTAGATGGGATATACAAGGGCATAATTGCCATGTGGGTATGTACCAAAAGTGACACTACGAAGTTGCCCCCATCATGAGATGGGCTCATTCAAAGTTAAATTCCCCACATTCAAAAGGTTGGATTAGTCATATCATGGTAAAAGGGGGATAGGCTCACAAGGGACTCAGATGAAGGCAAAGACCAACTTAGGACAAAGCTATCATACTCCTAAACTTGAAATTCTTGTGAACAATGGACCCTCCCTTGGCTGCCAGAAACTTTTTCACCAAAGGAATTGTCCAAAGTGCCACCATTGTGTGGTTGTCACTATTGGTCACACATGTTTATTTCTCTCTCTCTCTCTCTCTTTTGTTTTTATACTTTTTTACTTTTCTCTATATTTTAGAGACCCCATACTTAAGCATAAAAGTGTTTAATATGCATCACGTTTGTGGGTTCTCGAAGCTCTTTGCCATCTGAATGGGCTAGCTTATAAGTACCTAAACCGAACTTGGTAACCACAACATATGGTCCTATCCAATTGGGTTCAAATTTCCCTTTCTTTTCACGGTCCTTATTGGTGTTCTTATGATTCTCTTTTAACACCAAGTCCCCTACCTCAAATTGATGGAGGTATGACTCTTTTATTGTAGTTTCATTGCACTTGATCCTGATACACTTTAAGGTGATTCAGAGCATGAAGTAATTTTCTCATCTAAATAGCTCTAACTCTCGCTAGTCGAGATACTTTGTAGTCCTCCTCTTCATTCAGGTAGTCCCTTAGCTCAATGTGCAAAGAAGGGATCTCGATCTCTAAAGGTAGTACGGCTTCCATGCCAAATACTAAGGAGTATGGAGTGGCACCTGTGGGGGTGCAGATAGAAGTTCTAAATGCCCAGAGGGTGAGGTGAATTTTTAGATGTCAATCACGGCCTATCTTGTTCACCATCTTCTCCATAATGTGAATTAGGGTTTTATTGGAAGCCTGTTAGCTTGCCCATTACCTTGAGGGTAATAGGGGGTTGAGAACTTAAGGGATATTTGAAAGTGTTTGCAGAGTGCTTTCACTGTCTTATTCTTAAATGGATTACCATTATCAGTGATAATCTGAAGTGATACTGTATCAAAAAATGATATGCTTCATGATAAATTAAGAGATTTGGGCACCTTCAACATTGGTGAGAGGAACAACCTCTACCCATTTTGTAAAGTATTCAGTTGCAGTAGTGATGAATATATGACCATCTCAAGAGACAGGGTTAATTTTTCCTATTAGATCGAGAACCCACTTTGATGGGTTGTGACAGGCTACAAGGATTGCATCGGCGCATGTATCAAGTTTTCATACTTTTGACAATCCACACACTTCTTCACATGGTTACAACATACATGCTCCATGGTAGGCCAATAGTAGCCTACTTTGAGTATTTTCTTTACAAGTACGATCCCATTAGTATGAGCCCCACAGATGCCTTCGTGCACCTCTTTGATTACTTGGATAGATTCATCTGAACTTAAACATCACAACAGATTCCCGTCATAGCCTCAGTGGAAGAGGGTGCCCCCAAGTAGGGTATAATGGGCTATACGCTGGATGAGGGTGCATTTTTTAGCATGAGATATGTTAGTGGGAAAGGTTCCTTCATGGAGGTAATTACAAATTTCAGCATACCATGGGGAAAAGGGACCAACAACATCACACACCATATATGAATCTAGTATGTTATGTGCCGACATTCTTAGATTTTCTACGAAGAATGACATATCATTGTTCCCTAGTAGAATACTCAACATAGATCCTACTATAGCCATAACATCAAGTGCTCTGTTATGTGCTCTTAGTATTTTCTCAAATGTTATCTACTCGAAGAACTCCTTTCAAGGAATCAACCATCCTTTTGTATGGAATAAGTTTCTCATCTTTGACCTTGTATTCATCTGTGACCTGTTTGATAATGAGCATTGAATCACCAATGCAATTGACTCATCTGATATCCCACTTGATGGCTAGCTTCATCCTTGCAATGAGAGCTTCATACTCCACTATATTATTCATGCATGGGAACCTAAGATAGAACTCTTGGGGAATCAAGTCTCCCGTAGGAGTGATTAACACAACTCTGACACCTGAACCATGAAAGGTAAAGGAGCCATCAAAGTATAGTTTCCAAATGATAGATTCCTCAAGGTACATGATGGATGCATCTGGTAGTTCCAGACTCAAAGGTTCGGTACCTGGTAGTGGAGATTCTGCTAGCTGATCTGCTAAGACTTTTCCTTTCACTGACTTTTGATGCACATACTCAATGTCAAATTCACTTAACAAGATGATCCAATTAGCCATATTTCCAGTTAGGGTGGGTTTTGACAACAAGTATTTTAAAGGATCAACCTTCGAAATAAGCTTGACTTTATTATTGAGCAAATAGTGGCGTAGCTTCTGGAAAGAAAACACTATTGCTAGACAAGCCTTTTCGATCTGCAGATAGTTGAGCTCATATGCTATCAATGTTTTGCTTAAGTAGTATACAAATTTTTCTCTCTACTCTTTATCATATCAGGCCAACAGTGCCCCAATTGCAAAATGTGTAGTAGAAATGTAAAGCAACAAGGGTTCTCCTACCATGGGTGGCATGAGAATAGGGGGTTTAGCCAAGTATTATTTTAGCAAATCAAACACTTGTTGTTGTTCTGGCCCCTAGGTGAAATTAACATCTTTCTTAAGAAGATGTGTGAATGTATGACACTTGTCTGCTAGTTGTGAAATAAACCTTTTGATGGCCTAAATTTTCCCTTGTAAGCTACACATTTATCTAATATTCTTAGGAGGAGGCATCTCTGTGATGATCATGACCTTTGTGGGGTCCACCTCTATTCCTCTCCTTGACATAATGAATCCTAGTAATTTCCTGGATAGCACACTGAAGACACACTTCTTCGGGTTAAGGCGGACTTTGTAGTCTCTTAGGCATGAAAGATACGCACCAAAAATCTCTGGGTGTTCCTCTTGAGTTCTAGATTTAGCTAGTATATCATTTACATAATCTTGCATGATGTCGCTTATCATGTCGTGAAAGATTACAGTCATCGCCCGTTGATATGTAGCGCCTGCATTCTTAAGGCCAAAGGGCATGACTTGGTAGCAGAATGTCCCCCATGGGGTTGTGAAATTTGTCTTGTGTTGATCTTCCTCTACAATATTTATCTGATTATAACCTGAGAAGCCATCCATGAGTGATAACATCTCATAACCAGCAGTAGAATTGATGATCATGTCGATGTTAGGGAGAGGAAAGTCATCCTTGGGACAAGCTTTGTTAATATCTCTGAAATCGGTACACACTCTAATACTAACTAGCTTTTTCTAAACTAGTACCACATTAGAAATCCACTCTGAGTAGTCGATAGGCTTGATGAAGCCTACTTCTAATAACCTTTTTAGCTTTTCCTTTACCAGTAAGGCGATGCAAGGATGCATCTTCTGAAGCTTTTGTTTGATGGGCTTGGCATCTTTGGGTGCACAACAAGATTGTGCACCACTAATGCAGGATCAAGTCCTGACATGTCGGCATAAGACCAAGTGAAGATGTTTGCATACTCTCTCAAAATTCCTGTAATTTTTTTTTGCTCTTGAGCTGAGAGTGAAGCTCCCAACTTAACTATTCTAGGCAACTCCTCCTTGCTAATGTTAACATCTATTGTATCTTCCACTAGTAGCTTTGACTCATCCTCCATGCATGTAGGATCAGGAGGGATATTGAGATCCTCCTCTACCAAAGGTGGTTCAGTGAGATCCTCATCTTTATATGGGTACACTATCTTTTCCATAGGTTTTTCTGCTTGTTTTTCCACAAGCACCTCGAAGAGGTTTTCGCTATAGGACTTCCCCTTTTTCTTTCCGCAAGGATTTTCTGTAGGACTCTTTCCCTTGCTCACTTTTTTACTTAAGTGTCCACACAATTCTACCTCCTCTCCAAAGTATGCACATGTGTTGAGCTGAATGGAGAATCCTTTCTTGTGATCATTTCTTGGAATGTTATCTCTGATGCCTAGGAACTCGCCAATAGCCTCATCGTTCTGAAACACATTTATAGGTACGTGATGTTGTTTATTCCAATTCACGAGTGATGGGTAGATGAGGTTTAATGTTGAGTTATAGGGGATACGATGGGTGTAACAGGGGTTATGGTAAGGATAACCATGTTAGAGAATAGGTTCGTAGAGGTGAGGTCTTCGTAAAGACTACACCAGGAATCTGTTTCACTTTCATTTTTGAAAAACTATCCTCACTCTCAGAAGAAGCATACTCATTATCTGAAGGGTGAGACTCATACAAATGGACGCCAATACCTGATTTACCCATTATACGATGAGGTATTGGAAGAGCTTCTAACGGACCTTATTCTTGGTGGTTGCAACCACATCCTTGATATCTCATAGTAAGCATGATTCTGTTAGGAATAACATACCTAGATGACTTGTAACACAAATCCATTTCATCATCTTGAGGATGAAATATAATATCATTGAGGATTATTTCATCTTCTAGCAAGCCACCTGAAGTGAAATTGTCAAAGGGGAAATTATCCCTTGATCTTTGGAATTTATAACACGGTCTACCAAGTTCTTGGGCTGATGGCAAAATATTTTGAACCATAAGGGCTTGCTGAAGATTATACTATCCACATACATTGTTTATTAATTTCATCTCCTATGTAGCAAAAGGATTTTCCAATGTAGATGCACTATTGTCACTGGGATTCAGGGTGTCTGGATCCACTCATGAAGTGAGAGCCTCCGACTGAATAGAGACAAAAATCTTCGTAGAAGAACACTCATAGATGGTAGGAAAATAACCCAATAATGCTCTACAATGAGCAAATGGTTGGGGATCCCCTTGTATAGTAAGTGTCTATCCTTCATACTACAATTTTAGACATTGATGATACGTTGATGGCATGACCTGCATGACATGAATCCATGGGCAATCAAGTAAGATGTTGTAAGGGAGCTCTAAGTCCAAGACATGGAACTTCATATCATGGGTTATGGGACCAACTTCTAATGAGAAAGTGATCATTCCAGCTGACATTCTTTCTTCATTTTCATATGCCTTTATGGTGATGACCTTTGTCTCCAAATCAGCTTCTGTGCAACCTAGTTGACGAACTAGTTTAAGAGTACAAATTTTAAGACCCGATTTGCCATCCACAAGCACTATCTTGACCTTCTTATGCTTGATTATTACCTCAATATGTAAGGGTAGGTTATGGGAGGGATTTTTAGTTAAGGCTTATGTCAGACTGAAGGTTATGTGTCTTACAGAAGTGATTTATGCTACCATGGCCTATAAATGCATTGGGTCAACATCAATAGATACTCCTGATCCCTGTAGGGTTTTGCAAAGTATATCCTTATGGACGTTAGAAATCTTTAGAAGGTCTAAGATTGAAATCTTAGTTGTAGTCTTCTCTAGTTGATCTAACACATCATAATGAATCTCTTGAGGAGGAGGGGGAGTAGGTTCTGAGATAACAAGGTGAGCCCGTCGCATTGCCATAGTGCACTCTCTTGTTTTAATTCTAATTGTATTGATTTTCTCAACAAGTATATCAACACAACCTATCAAGGCATCAAAATGATATTTGTTTGACACATAACTAACATTTTTATCCTAAGACGATTGTCTCGAATTCGGCTTTTTATTTTCTTCAAGATTGGGAAAAGGATCTTTGAACATCCTTAAGTTGCATTTGGAGATTTGGCATCGGTAGTGGAGTCTACTTCTATATCACTATTATCAACTAGGTCTTGAATGTAGTGTTTTAATCTTAAACACTTGTTAGTTTTGTGACCCTTTACGTGGTGAAATCCACAAAATTCATTATCTCTAAACCATGATGGTTTAGGTGCTTCACCCCGTAGGGTTGTGTTTTAGGGTACTTAACCATGTTTATGGCCTCTAACTACTTTAGTATGGATGATATTGATTCAGATAGAGGTGTGAAAGTACGATGTTTATACTCTGTAGGTGGATTTCCCTTTGCAAGCTTCAAAGGTGTGTGGTTCTAAATGTCTTGTACTCACTTGGAGTCTACTATCCCATCACCAATGATGTTTTTGTTCTTATTATGAACAAACTTTGGTTTTTCATTAGATTTGGAATCATTATGATCCGGGAGATAGGTTTTAGAGTCCCCTAGCTAACAATGCCTTTTCAAGTTGACTCCTTTTTTCGATTACCTCTTTGAACGTGTTGCCACAATACATTTGCAAGTAGAAATTTATGTCTGGATGGAGGTTAGGAAAAAATATTCTTATCAACTATTTTTTGGGTATGGAGAAAGGAAAGGGGCTAGCTAATCCTCTCCATCGTTGTAAAAATGCAGCAAAGTTTTCATTGTTTTGTTGTTTGGCATTGCAGAGATCTAGCATGGTAATGTCACTCTCTATATTAAAAGAAAAGTGATGTACAAAATGTTTAGCTAATTCTGGCCATGTGGATATAGATCCCTTGGGGATGCGTATAAACCATTCTAATGCCTTCCCTCCTAAACTCTGTGGGAAGAGGCGTTTAATATAATTGTTGCTAAACGCAATCTCTTGGCATGCCATATAAAAATCTTTAATATGGTCACGTGGGTCACCTTTTCCCTTATACTTGTGAATTTTTGGAAAATCAAAGTGTCATGGGAAACATACCTGTAGTATGCCCTTATAAAACGGATAAGGGAATAACTCATTGAAATGGTATTTCTTATTGTTACTAGTTTTTCCTTCTTGTAATGCTAGAAGGGCATTCTTCATAGTGGACCACTCTTGATTGAAGAGGAGATCTTGTGTGGGTGGCGTAGGCCTATACAAAGGGTTAAATCTAGGTGTATTTTCACCTCTATTCTCTACGAGAAATTCTTCGTAAGGGTCTTTTAATGTCTCTCATCGAGGAGTGTTTATTAGGAACTCATGAAATGAAGTTTTTGGTTTTTCCTTTAGTATAGCTTGTTTCACAAATTTTAGTTGTTCCTTTTGTATATGTGAAGCCAAACTTGTTAATTGGCGAGTGAGGGCTTGGACCTGTTGTTATAACATCACTTCTTGAATAGGTACTTCGTGACAATATTCATTAGGGGGAGGTTGTGCATGATGAACATGTTCCTCATTTCCTTCACAACGTATTCTAATAATAGGTACTCGATAATCTTTGTAATTTTTAAACGGTATCTCCTCATTATTCTTTAGCACAAAAGTAGAGGTATGACATGGGTTTAATATTTCATTAAAAATATGGTGATTTTGGTCTACTTCTTCTTCTCCTCAAACCCTTGCGGCAATGAGAGAAGGGTCCACTGTGGAAGGTAACTTAGCTCCTAGTTCTATAACATGCATAAAAACCTCATGTTTTTTTTGAAAAATGTAATTGTCAAAATTGGCGGGAGGACCCTCTATATTCATACAAGGAGAATCTTCCTCTCCACCACTATTTTCAACCATGAAATTATCCTCTAAAAGAGGGTTTTCACCTCCAAATATATTAGATCCTAATCTTCGGGATCCCATTCTCATAGTAGGAATATTCGAGATAGGAGATACAACACGAAATATTTCCACTAAGGTTTACTAAAAAGAGACCTTAGTCAAATTTTTGCAGTGCAACGATGCTAAATCATCAAAACAAGGTGACTATAGAATATCCACAAAATCAATAGGTCAATGTGAACGCACGAACCAAAGAATAAAGAACAAACTACCCTAGAAAGGTAATAAATGACACAAGTTTTTCTAGAATAATACAATGACGTACAATGCTCAAAATTTAGTTACAACAAATAGTTTACTCCCTAAGATTTTCCTAGATATGTTTGAAACCAAATAGTGACAACACAATATCACCAGTTAGGTCAAGTTTGTAATAAACAAGACCTAAATGCTAAGAAAGTGTTGATGCGACCTTATAACAAGATATACTAAAACCAATTTCTAAATACTAACAAAGTCTAAGTGTTATAACATAAACGTTACAAATGTGAGCATCGTAACACCATTATTTGGACACGTAATCCAACTTTGTGAGAAAACAAGATTTTTTGTATCAAAATGGTTTTATAGCGATGCTAACAAAGTAACCTCAACACATACAAAACTAAAGACAAGGCTAGGATGTAAAAACTAGGTCTGAGTATAACAAGAAATTGTTATGCGTGCGAGCAGTGTAACAATACAATGTAACAATACAATATAAAAATTTAGGTCCAGTTTCACAATGGAAACAAGACATAAATATATCAATTGTATGGCTATAATGTGGGCAACGTGATAACTCAAAAGAAGAAAATGATGACATCACCTAACTACAAATGATAATGAGTCTTAAATATGGGTTTTTGAAACAATGAGGGCCTACTAGATCGTGAGTACATGCCATGCAAACTTTCAACACTTGCGCTCCAACATTGCAACCTAGTTGCGCAAGTAGAATACAAAAGTGGTGGAAATGTAATATGATCAAGCGGTATCCATATATGTTGTTTCCTTTTGCCCCAAAATGAGCAACAACAAAACAAAGGTGTAAACCAAGTGGCGTTGAAAAATACTTGGTGTAACTTTGACAGAGTTTTGCCTTGTCTTAGGACAAGTGAAAAACTAGGTCAAAGTAACACTAAATAGATTTTGTGATGAAATATCATGTGGTTTCAACTTTAAGATATTTTTTCCCTTGTTTGAAAAATAAGAGTTTGAATCTAACAAAGTTTTCACTTTGTGAGAGCTCTCAAGTATAACAACTAAAACAAAAATATGCTCCAAGTTGACAATATTTCCTAGGGGTTCTTCTCTATGTGTCACAAGTTTACTTATGTGAGCTTAATTTACCAAGGTTTCCCAAGGAGTATCTCGGCTTTACTTTACCACTTTCTAATACAATGAGAAACTAGTGCGTTTAGTTGTATTATCACTGGGGTCACAATGGAAATAACTTTAACTCTAAAATTTCAAGAAGTGCTTGTCAATTCGGTAGTGTGGAGCACTTTCCTATTTTGTTCACAAGGTTCCCTCTTGCGTGAACTACTGTACGGTTCCTAGGACCTCCCCCATTATTTTAGCTTAAGGCTTATGTCGAAGGGGTTATGTCCTAGTTAAGCAGATGAGTTGTAGCTCTTAATCGAAACCTGTAAATACAATGTGATGATTGTGGTGTGTTTTTTTATCTTTGAGACTTAATGTGGTTTTTGTCACACTCCTTTTAGCAACCTACAATCACTTGTGAATGTTATAATTTTGTATGAAGAGAGCCCTTCTTTCTTTGATAAGTGTTTTAGGTCCTTCACACAAATTGTTAGTAGTTCAACAAGATTCACAATATCACAAAAATATAGCAATGAAAATGCTTGTAAATCAACTAGCTACCATCAAAATTTGCAAAAACAAGGTTTATTCCCAATCAATCCAAGTGCTTCTCAATGAAAGACTAAAATTTCTTTTGATTCCCAAGATTATACTAGGTGCAACGGAAGAACATACACACATTTTAGCCTTAATTATTTATCAAGTAAAAAATCTCTTAAACTAAAAGATCAAACACATGCCAAAAATGAAGGTTTATTCTCTTAGGCACAAAATGAATGATGATTGTTCCTACGTACTCCCAAGAAGCAAAAATTGGTTTAGATGTGCTTTTGGTTCTCAAGATCACACTAGGTGCAAGAGAAGAGTATACATAACTCTATTCCAAACTCAATCAAAGCATGAAAACATGATCACTCATCAAACCCTAACCCAATTTAACCAAAAATCCCTTATTAAACCCTAAGGCAATTTCGTTAGAAATATTGCTCTAAAATCAATAAATGGACTAAAACAACAACTAAAAACCCTTAAAAATGACAGCTATCCAAAAAATACAGAATTTGAAATTTTGAATTTGAGGAAATTTTACCTTAGTGCATGGGCACACTCTGTAGAGCATGGGCACACTCAGTAGTGCACAGGCACATACATTAGTGCATAGGTGCACCTCTGTCAATTTTTACACAATCAATGATGCATGGGCATGTCCAGTGAGGTGTATGCACACTTCTGGATGCACATGCACACTTTACACACCTAGCCAAAAATCTAGTGTTGCATGGGTGCACTTTTGGATGCACAGGTGCACTTTTCTCAGCACATGCACACTTTCTCTAGCAAAGGTGCACTTTCTCCCCTATAGGCACACTTTTCCTGTAAGTGGTCTAAAACTGAGTTTTTGAGAAGATTTCTTGAAAAAGGTCTAAGATTTCCTTATATCCTGCAAAGAACATGAAAACAAAACTTCTACCACTAATTTAGTTGAGACAACTATCTAGATTGAAAAATTGATCTACAAAACTTTGAAAATTACTCTAAAACTTTGAAATTAATCTAAAAATCTTGAGAAACTAATCTAAAAAGATTGAAAGTACTCTAAAAAGTTTGAAATTAAACTAGAAAACTTGAAATTAATCTAGGAAACTATAAACTAAGCTAGAAAACTTGAAATGAAAAACTTTAAAACTAAGTTAAAAAGCTTTAAAATGAACACAAATGGGTTATGGTCCCACCGAGCGTGCCAAATGAAAGCACCCTAAACTCTACAAAGCAAATTACTTGACTAATTAAGGAAGGATAACGCCATTGCCACCTCTAGTCAAGGTTCTAAGTGTAGGAATGTAACATTAAGATAGAAGCTTAAAGGAATGGTTAACTAACATGAATATAATTCAAAATATAACTAAACATGCCTACTAATATGCTCAATCACTTAAGATGGGCCTAAATAGACCTAAGAGGGCAATCAAATGGGTATGGTTGCTACTCCAAACAAGGTGAAATGGCCTCTCAAAATGACTTATCAAGTCACTTTTAATATCCATATACTAACCTTGTTGAAGGATTTAGGCAAGGATTAAACTTGGCTATATATCATATTTATTATATGAGAAGCAAATCAAAGCATGATGTAAAGTATTAAGGTATGAGGTGAGTCCTTTTTATAGTTTTCACTTTGAGGAAAACTAGTATTTTGGTGCATGTGGGACTAAAATCCCCAAATTAGATTAGAATTGATAATCATGATTAGGCTTTGCTAATCAAATTAGTGAATTATTAAGTGATTAAGATGTGTGGAGCCTTAATCAACCGCTTAGGGTTAACTAGGAGGATAGGATAAGATTTTGAAGCTTGTTGAGATGTTGTGGAGGAAAGCGAGGTGATTTTGAGTGGTTGGAAGAGGGGTTTGAGCCAATAGTAGGGCATATTGACCAAATTAAGGGCAAAATAGGTTTATTTAGCTAATAAACACTAATTGTCTGTTTTAAAGAGGATTTTGGATTACGATTCGTTGTAAAGTGGCATCCTGAATGCGAAATGGATTTGGTGATAAAAAAATCTCTTATTAACATACCAAAGTGGTAAGAAACATTACTTAATTATTGGAAATCACTAATTATAACAAAATTGGTAAGAATGATGGTTAATTTGTGTGCGTTTGGCAATAAGATTGCAAAAGTGGAATCTAGGTGTCTTCATTTTCCCTTGTTTGAGGTGAAGTAAGTGACTTCACTTCAAATATAGTAGACAAGTATAAACAAGTAATTTTTTGTAAAAAAATTAGTAGAATGAAGGATGCCCCCTTGAGTGTCGATGGGGTGATAGAAGAAGTCAATCGACAATCGAAAATATGATTGAAATGGATAGAAGAAATAGGATAGAACGGGTGCGAAACCCTTGGTTTTTTTAGAAGGAATAATAATAAGGATAAACATGTTTTTTTATTACCCCATGTGATTTAGAAGATAAATTAGTAGTGGTAATAAATGATAATGGAGAATATAGGACAAGCCCAATCTTTGCATCCATCCTTTCACTAAGCAACTTTGTTCTATCATTTTCCCCCTCGGTCTACATCATCGACCTTAATTTAAATAAACAAAAGTGTAAGATAACATCAAAATCTAAATTACTAACATTTTCTCATTGATACTAGGAGACTATCAGTGGAGTCTTTGACACTATAATTCAATAGAGTAGCTACACTTCATAAGTAGAGCAATCTCAAATAATAACTGAAGGAAATTGTTAGAGGTGATGTTGAAAGTGCAAGAAATCACTAAACATAATTCGATCTACTGCTAGATTATGTGGTCCACTAACTACAAAAGAGAAATGAAGATGATACCTAAAGAAGCATGATCAACACTACATCCTATCATACTACTAAATGGGTGGAGTGACACTTATAATTATATATGATTGACCACAACAATACTAAAACACTAATAAGATTTCATTGGGCTTCACTGGAATAGATCCTCACATGAGAGATTATAAAAAAACCTGGTTTTTTTTTTAAATACAGATAAATCTCTCTTTTTTTCGAAAATGCAGATAAATCTCTATAAAAAGGAGATACACTCTACACCTACTAAAGAAAATAGCTCAAAAACAAGGAGAATTACAATGCATGAGGATAATAAAGTGGGGTAAGAAGATAAATGGTGGAGGATCCACACCTGTAGATTCCTCTAAATGAATGCTTATGTCTCCACCACAAGTGATCGGATATCCATCCCAAATGAACATGGATGGATGGAGAAGATGCTTGCATATGATTCAATGCAAAGTGAACAACTGAAGCATGTAAAGGAATATTAGAATGTGTGCCTGAGTGATCATGTTTAATAGCTAAAATATTATATTTCTTAGTTTTGAGTGAAGGTGCAACAAAAATCATGTGTAGCTCCAATTCCTTAGGAAGAGTCGAGCGAACACAAATAAGAGCTCTACCAAAAAGTGATATGAGTGATTTAACAACTTTATAACCAATTCCACCGAAAGAATGGAACTTAACAATATGAATATGGGAAGTAATACCCTATGAATGTTTACTAATACCTCCATCAGAATTACCCATATAACGGAGCACATGAGAACCAAATGTAGTAGTATGTTTCTCAAAGGAGCCATGCATGTGAGCAGAAGGAGATGAAGTGGGATACACATGGTGTGTAACTGTAATAGGCACATGTATAGAAGTATAACATGCAATAACAAGATTAATAGGATTAACATCATCAAAAGTAGGAGTAGGCTCAGAAACAAACAAATCAAGGTCAATGGGTGCAGGAGAAGTAACTATAAGTGGACTAGGACCAGGGGTATTACAGTGCACAATATGAGGATGATGCTTTAAGATAACAAGTTTCTATTGTAGAGAGTGTATGAGTTCATCCTTGTCGTAAATGAGGGAATGCAGAAGAGAATTTTTCTTCTTGAATGATATGTTTTCTTCCACATATTCAACTATGTCCTCCTGAATGACACAAACTTCAGAGAACAACATCTCATTCTCATGCTACAAAGCAAAGATTTATTGATGAGAATACATGATAGATGCAAGAATACACTCAAAAAATAATGCAACACCTAAAAATTAAGGATGTCACGCTTAGTCAAAAATGCATCTATATGTGATTACAACACCCCCATAAATTATATTAGGCAACCCCCCATATTTGGAACTTTAGAATTTAATGAATTTTGCAACGTAAATAGGCTGAATGCGTGGTAAACAAAAAATATTAACTTTTTCAAAAGATGGCACTCAGTTTTGAGATATAAATCAAAATTTATTAAATAATTACTTTCCCATAAATGAGGCATATTTTAAATACATTTGCACTAAAGTTTTAAAAAACATTGTGGCTAAGGTGAACCTAGCTTTCTAACCACTTGTTGGAATAGGAAAAGAATCTAGAATACAAAGCTTTAGCTTGTGGGGGGAATTATTCTCCTGCTAACCCGAGCCTCACCCTTCATCTTCGATAGGTGAAAATACAAGGAGGCTAAATAAACAATTCACCCTTTAAAATATTTTCCCTAAATTAACTTATATCCCAAACATGGATAATGGTAATTTTGAATTAAAAAAATTCAACTTGAAGATAGATACAAATTATTCACCTTGGTAGCTAGGTGAGGAGGAAAATAGAGGCAGTTTTAGGGTTTTATAACCCTAAAATTTGTTATGTTTCACTTATTTGGTGCCACCATGTCCAAGGAAAATGTAAACATAGAAAACAATGTATGTCAAACATTAGGAAGGTCATAAGAGGCCTTTCTAGGAAAACAAATTACTCTAGGTGTCTCCTGAACCCACCTTAAGAGCATGCACATAGTTTGGGGGTGCCAAACACTTCCCAAGGATTTGAAAATTCCTTGTATGGGGTGTGTTACTATTCTAAAGTTTTGAAACATGACATGGGGGCTTGCATAACTCCTCAGGGGTATAAAATGATCTGTATGGGCCATTCAAACTTTGTTATAGGTCTAAAACGCCTCTCAGGTCAGTAAAAATGCCATTTGCAAGTCTTAATATGCATGTAAATCACTTGCATAGGTGAAAACGTCCCTCACATGCCTGAATATGCATGCAAGGCACTGCCACATGTGAAAATGACCTCACAAGTCTGCAACTACATGTATTGGCCAATAAAAATAATCTCTAAGTGTGTATACGCACTATACAGGCCTGTAAACACTTCTAAAAACCTGCAAATAGGCTGTAACGATGCGAAGAAGACAAAAATAAGAAAATACACAACATCCACCACCATAACTATTGCAAATGGTAATCTCGAATTAAAAAAATTATAGAAAACAAAAAAATAACCTCAATACCAGTGTAGCTCTGATACCATATTGGAGAATGACATTAATCAAATGGATCAAAGCATGCACCGATCTTCAAAATATGAGACATAGATTGCATGAACATAAAAATAATCAAGCATACAAAATGCAAATTATGAGTAAAAAATGAGATGATTACAAAACATGTAAATGGTTCTAATGTTAGGCAATAAGGGATAAAATGTGTGGAATAATCCCACACATAATCGTAATAGTAGAAACTTGTTGGCTAGATTTTCTGCATAGCATCAAACCTAGGCAGTCATGAGATAAATCTCCCTCATTTAACCGGTGAGGCTCTCGTGTCAGATTTGTCAATTAAAATGTGTTATTATCTATCGGGGGTTTTACTTTAACCACTTAGTTCATGAACCATAACTAAGAAGTTCTGCAGCAAGTAAGCAATTGTTCAAGAAAGGAAGTATTTTATAGAAGAAGGAAATAAAGGAAATACAAAGAAGAAATGGGGAAGATGTGCATCCCAATTAGTAGATAGCAGAGCTAATTACATGCACATAGAAGAAAGTTAATATATATGAACACACATAATTATAAAACAAAGACAGTTCTAGATCCAGATCTAAAATAACACAAAGTTTATCAAGAGATCTTAAGATTAAAAGCAAGAAACACAGTACACCATGACACAAAGTTCTCCGAAAACCTGCTCCTTTGTATTCCTTTGCTCCAAGTGGCTTTCAAGGGTTTAGCACAAAGTCTATAACACAAGATTGTTGCTTACAAATAATGATCTTTAACCCGGAGGTTCTTCTCCTACTTATAGAATTTAGGAGGGAAAGTACAAATAGGAAGTCTAACTGAACTAAAACATAAACAACAAGTAAAGATGACATTTGGCAATCATCCTCAACTAACTTCTCCTTAAGTGACACATGTATCACTTAACTAATAGAATGGTTCCACATGACTTTAAGTAATGGTTGTAAAACCAATAACTTAAAGTTTTATAATTTCATCCAGGAATATAGAAAATAGAAGAAGAAAGACTAGAAGAAGTCATGCCAGCTATAATGTTTATGTCTTCTTGTTTTGATATCAGATATACTTGTCGAACATGTAATTCAACATCCTTCCATCTGTTTTAGCCACTGCTTCCTTCTCTGTCCTGAACTGCAGCAAACCTTCATTCAACACTTTGATGCATGCTTCCACATCTTCCAAGCTCGGCCCAAACCTTGCAATGTCTGCCTGCAGTGCCACTAGTTTACTCATAGAATTCATCGTGAAAGGCTTGGTAGCTTTATCAATTCTCTTTTGTACCATCAGAAGAGAACCTTCCAGGGAATTAGGCACCTTAGTTGAGACGATCTGCACGTATGAAGTAACATTCCCATCCACTCTTTCCTCAGTGAAAGAAATGATACTGTCTGGTAAGTCTGATGTCCTAATCTCAAGTGCCTGCATCCTCTTTAGCAAAACTCTGCAGATTTCCAAACGGAAAGATACTGCAAATTCTAGTTGCTTCCCCTTCTCAACTGATCCATCCGGTACAATCTTTTCCGCATCCAATACATATCCCGGCAGCTTGTTGATCTCAGCCAAAATACTTAGGTTACTCTCTGCAACTGTATTCATGCCTACTATGTTCGCCATCAGTTGCTTCAGCTGATTTGCTGCATCATCCATAACCTTTAGGCGGGCTGGCACTTCTCCAAGTTGTACATAAGCTTAACACATAATCAAATCCTTCCCTTCGTCAATAGCTTTTACTTGATTGCTTGCATCCTCCATTTCCTGCATAAGATGATCACTCACCTGCTCTGAAATGCGCTGAATGGAAGGTTTAGCAACCTTGGCTATGATCTCACATAATTGAGATACTTGCTTCTGCAGCTCTTCTTTCTCCGCCTTTTCACTGTCAAGCCTAAAGAATAAAGCATCTATCAATGTATGCGTGTCCTGCTTCAATCCTTCAGTGGTGGCTTGACCGAGGGGTACTTTGGTTACTGTCACATCTTCTGCCGTGAGCTCCTCCTCTATTTTTCCTTCTGCCGGAATTGATATCTCAACAAACTTCTCTCCCGAATCCTCGATGATTAACCTAGAAGTTGCTTTGGCAACTTTAGGCCTTCTATCTCTTCCACCCAAATTCTGGAGTAGCTGCAAGTCGTGCTCCTCTAAGTTCATCTCTACTCTCGCTTCTGGAACCAATTACGAAGCCAACCATTCTGAGAAGTTACTTCTTGGAGAATGAAAAGTCACTGAGTGCACAACCATCTCCCGCTCTGCATCCTCTCCATTAGAAAGTGCCATAGTGTTATGGCTGCCATCCTTTGAATCATCCAAGGACAAATCTCTTTTTAACTCTGCCATATGTAGCTTCAACATCTCCTCTAGAACGGTTGATGAACGGAGTGGCTAAGGAGAGAAGATGAATGTTGCCGGATTCAGTGGAGGCATGGAAGTGTCCTGCTCATGCGGTACAATAGTTGGTGAAGTACTGGGTGCTGGAGAAGCCGAAGCTAAAGCCATGGTCATAGAAGTGATCTTCTCTTTTGATTGAGATCTTCTGTGTACTTTCAACTTCTCGGATTTTCTACTGCTTTCTCCTTCATGCTTCTGCTTGAGGGAATCTCCTATGCCAAAGTTACCCGTGACTTGATTCATCAATGCTTCATCAAGGCAATATCCCTTTGTCAACAACTAGTTTAAAGTATTCACCAACATAGCTCCAAATTTTTCTTCAATTGAATGACAACCTCCTATGTTATCCTGCAGTACGGCTTTATCTCCTCCCATTTGATGGTAAGTGTCAAGTACCACATTCCCATCATCTTTAAGATCCGTAGGTATCCGCGCTAGTCTAAATTCAGACACTTGCTTTGCTGATAGCCTGCTGAAATATCTCTTTCTAACCTCGTACTCACTTTTGCACTTCATCCAGAAATCTTCTAATGAAGGCACATGTGCGTACTCCTAGGAGATCTTCTTCCTGGCTACTCTAAATGGATTGAAGTTCAGTCGTGCAGGGAAGAACTCTTGCTCATACTCAAATAACATCTACGTCTCCATCCCCCGAGCTCTATGAATGCTAATGCAACTGTAATATCCCATAGTGATTTGGAAGAAGCCCATAGACTTGTGCCGCTTTGACTGAAGGTCGTGTAACTCCACAAGTTGCCTGCTCAGCTCCATGGCGATCAATCTATCATTCGGATACCTGGGAATCTTTATTGGTTCTCCAAAAAATCCCGTAATCTTGAGGTATGTGAAATCTACGAATTGAATGAATAGACTGCCAATCTTGGACACAGCTTCCCACGCTTCCGTGCTTACCCTGTTGGCCTTCAAGTCTTTGTCTAGCTTGCAGATGAAATCGTAGAAGAATTCATCATTGACCACTTTGAAATATTTCTCGCATGCAGATACAGTAAGTTGTGGGTAGCACTCAAAAATGGGGTCCTTAGAAAGAACACCACATCTATCTATCTTAGAAAAGACGCCTTGTGAAGCTGTAGCATACACCAAGTAGGAAGTCATTTTGAAGCTGAAAGTTCACTTCACGTTCTGAAGTTGCTCACCAATGTTGTTGCTAATAATTTTTGACTAATTGATTATGGAATCAACCTTGTTGACTTCAATGGTCCTGATGAAAGCATACATCCATGTACGGAAAGTGTAAGCATTCACCTCGCCATTCATCTTGCATAGCAATTTGACAACATCATCTACCTCCTGCACTAAATTGGACCGCGGAAGAGTTCTCGGGAGTTTTGAAGGAAATCTAGGCTTCTTCATGTATAGGCTATTCATTATGCTCACAAAATCAACTCTATGCTTCTCCCACCTGCTGCCGGCATCCTGAAGACTAATGGAAGTCACCACCTTTTGCACTAGAATTTTCAAACAATAATTGATGAACTCTGCATCCAAATGAATTATTGTCTTTCCCATAACATCATGTATTGACCTTGATGAAGGATAGTAAGATCTAGCCCACTCCATAACAAACTCTAGCAACTGGGATGTACATGGAAAGGCTGCGGCTTGGATAATTCCACTGTTTTTAACCGCACACATGAGTGAAGTCTTTCCCGCTTTGGATCTATCAATCAATTCGAAAAGAGATTCCGGGCCTAGATCCGTGTCTCCTATGTCTGCAAGTTTGGAAGCAATGCAATACTCCATCGTGCTTTCTTTTTCATCTCTCTTCACCATGGCTTTGTCTATCTTTGTCTGAATAATTCTTTTTCTTCTTACTTGGCCGGATTTCTTAAAAATTGGTTCAGATCTGGACAATTCTTCAGATTCAGAGGATATATGCAATGTATTGGACATTGATAAAAGCTCCTTTTATTTTGTAAAGTACCTGTAATGAATTCCTGTAATTTATTCAGACAAAAACGACCATCGGAGCATGAATAGTGAATTTTAATTGTAAAAATCTGTACTTTTCAAGCCTGCTGCCCCAAAAATTGGTGTTTAATTTGCACATAAAGAGAGCATGAATCCTTTCAACAACACCTGAGCACCTGCAACACCTATGTAAACAATTATGCAGACAAAGATCCACCTCCTTCAAAGCATGCGCCAAATTTGGAAGCTTTTAACCTTGTTGCCACCTTGCCTGAGCAAAATCCTTCTTCAAATGGGGCGCACTTTTCCTCTTGGCTGCAATTCTTTACTTGTGAATTAAATAATTCACCCATATGGCTGCCCGTGCTTATATAACCCTCACAATTCTGTAATTAATAATTGCCCTAACAATTAAAGGCAATTAATTAATTAAAAATCATGCTCTTCTCTTTTAAAAATAACATGTTTAAGGACAACCATTCAATAAATTAAATTAATCCAATTTAATCCTTCACACTTCACTTCACTTAAGCTTCACAGTGTGCCTTGACTATAGCCACTGAAAATAGAAATTAATTTAATGATTTAATGCCTTAAAAATCATTAAATATGTCCCAAATGGGGCGTACTTTTTGAAAGAAAGGGGGCAGCCATTAAATAAATTAAATTTAATGCATTTACTCCATTTCTTTTATTCCCCTTTTGACCTGTTGACTTCTTCCAAGCTTGGGCGCACTTTTTAGAAGAATAAATTAATTAAAATAATCACTTGAAGGCTACCATCATCTCACCAAAGGGGGCACACTTTTTTGCACAATATAATTCTATTTTTAAGCATTTTTCACAATGGGATTCTTTACCTTGCAAGGCAGGCACTAAAATCCCATGATCCACTTAAGTGATTTGACTTTGACAATGGGATTATTTACCCTGCAAGGCAGGTACTAAAATCCCATGATTTCACTTAAGTCACTTTCCTTTTATTTTATCATGGGAATTTTTACCCTTCAAGGCAGGCAATAAATTCCCGCCTGCTTGCAGCTTCTATCTTTCCCACTGCAACTTAAGTGAATTTTATATCACTGGAAAAAGTACCCTGCTAGGCAGGCATAAAATTCCCACCTTGCCTGCTGCTTGTATTTTTCCCATTGCAACTTAAATCCTTTGTTTTCTAAAAATGCGCCTAACCCCGCAAGGGCTTTTCTGTGCACGACTTTGCTTTTTCCCAATGATCCAGACTTCCGATGGCGACTTCCTCTGGGCATAACGTGCATATGTGATTTCTAGCAGCTCTAGGCCAAAAAATCAGGTTTACCCGACAAAGGAATTGTTCTAGAGAAATTTCACAGAAAATGAAACGGGACAACACAAAAACACGAAAAATTGCCAAAAGTTACAAATAAAGCCCAAAACTTATTCCAAGTTAAAACCCTTCTGGTACATAGGAATAATGATATGTTCGATCATAACATAGTTAAAACAGAGCGTAAATAGCCTCAAACGGGGCTCAAAATAATTAAATACAAATTTTCCGTAGACAAATCTCGACGACAAAATATAACAATTTTGGGCATCTGGGTATTTGGCGAAAAAGGCTAATATGGCTCTTTGGGAATATCTTGACACAATACAAGAATTTTCAGGCAATAAAAACACAAAAAGACCCATCATTTTTAAAGTACAAATTTTTTTCGGATAGGGTAGTCGCAAATTTTAGGATGAAATCTAGGTGACACCAAAACTAATATGCAGAATAATATCACAGATCTGAAATAAAAGTGTAGAAAATAAAAGAACACAACACATATACAATATTTAAAGTGGTTCACCCAATTTGAACTACGTCCACTAATAATCACTTGTTCAAATTTTATTACAAGCTACCTCTTTCTCTCAATACAATACGCAGATCTGTTTGGAGCTGTGCTCAACAAACTCTCATGAATTCACCCATGAACTCTCACACCTCTACAATGTTATGCCTCCCTACATCAATAGGAAAATTCTTAATTAGCTCTACAATATCATGGGTACCAAAACCATGGGCCAAAACCACCCCTTAAACATATGGGTCAAAATATTGCTCATATGAGAAGAACACATTTCCTTAGGTGTAAGGCACATTTTTTGAGGCCAAATTTTTTTCTCGAGGGCTGCACCCCTGAACCCCTGCTAGCGGGGGCTTCCACCCCCACACCCATGCTCGGTGCTCGGCCTGGCCCCAAACCCTGGCGAGAAAACTATAGACATTGTAGAATACTTTTAATGTATAGTCTTCAACACTTCCACACATGAAAATAGGCTAAAAACATAGCAATATCCCACTTGGAGATTGGTTTTCCTCTGAGAAAGCTTATTAACCCTTCATTGTCATTCGTGAAGACCAACCAAAGCTGAACATAACTTAAATTTCTCCCTTGTGACCACCTTGGTCATCATGTCTATAGGATTTTGACTAGTATGAATCTTTTCCATCTTTAAATTCTCTTCTCTAAAGATATCCAAATGAAATAGTACCTTAACTGTATATGTTTCATTCTAGAGTGGAAAAAATAGTTCTTATCTAGATTTATAACTCTCTGACTATCACTATGCAGCTTCCCTTCCTCCTGCTTATGACCTAAATCCTCAAGCAATTGTTGTGACCAAATCATCTCTTTTCTTGCCTCTGTGGCAACAACATACTCAACCTCCGTGGCTGAAAAATCCACAAGCTTCTGTAGTCGTAAAATCTAGCTCACTAATGTCCCACCTATAGTGAAAATATAACCTATCGTGATCCTCCTGCTGTCTACATCTCCAGCCATGTATGAATCTACATAACTACGCAAAGTGGTGTATGATCCACTATAACAAAAAAATGTCGCCATGGTCCCTCTCAAGTACCAAAGGATCCACTTTATTGCATGCCAATGATCTTTACCTAGATCACTCATAAATCTACTCACTCCTCACACTGGATGAGAAATATCAGGCATAGTGCACACCATAAAATACATCAAATTACCAATTGCTGATGAGTAAGGTACCTTATACATCAAGTTTCTCTCTTGTTTTGTCTTGCGACACAACTCCTTTGATAACTTGAAATGGCCTGCCAAAGGAGTCCCAACCAATTTAGTATCCTGTATATTAAACCTCTCCAAAACCTTCTTAATGTACTCTTCCTGAGATAAAGTCGACTTCCATTCCTTCCTATCCCAAGATATCCTCATACCATGGATTTTTTTGGATGCCCCCAAATCCTTCATAGCAAAGGAGTCACTTAACTAATTCTTAAGTACTTTTATTTCCTACATGTTTTTCCCTGCAACCAACATACCATCCACATACAAGCACATGATAATGTAACTGCCATCCTGAATTTTTTTTATATACACGTAATGGTTAGAATGGCATCTAATATAACTTTTCTCCATCATGAACCTATCAAATTCTTTAAACCATTGACGTGGAGCTTGTTTCATTCCATACAAGCTCTTCTTTAGTTTGTACATCATATCCTCTTTACCTTTGACCTCATAGCCCTCTGACTGTTGCATATATAGATCCTCCTCCAAATCACTATGGAGAAATGCAGTCTTTACATCTAGCTGCTTTAAGTGCAAGTCTTTTGCTACCACTATTCCAAGAATAGTTCTAATAGAAGTCATTTTTACTATAGGAGAAAAATCTCATCAAAATCTATACCTTTTTTCTGTGCAAACCCCTTGACCACCAACCGGACCTTGTATCTTTTCTTACCTCCTTCCTCTTTAACTCTATACACCCACTTGTTCTGCAATGCTCTTTTTCCTTAGGGTAACTTCACCAAATTCCAAGTTTGGTTCTCCATGAGAGACTAATGCTCCTCATCCATGGATTGCTCCCACTTCTTCCTGACATCTACTTGCATTGCTTCATCAAAGCTCTCTGGATCTCCATTGTCAGTGAGTAATAAATAATTAAGAGAAGGAGAAAAAAATTCAGGTTCTCTTTTTACCCTAGAAGACCTCCTCAATATAGGAATTTGGTGTTCATGTTGAGTAGGTTCCTAAACCGATTCATTTGTCACTTTCTCATCGAGAAGATCCTCTACCTCTGCATATTCTTTCTTGGATTCTTCCTTGTTTTCCTATAACTGTTGCATATACATAATTTTTTTATTAAATATCAAATCCCTAGATCGAATGATCTTCTTGTCCTTAATACTCCCAAGTTTTATATCCAAAGTCATCACTACCATAACCAATGAAAGTGCATTTATTTGTTTTATTCTCTAACTTGGTCATATCATCCTTGTCAATATGAACAAACACCTCATATCTAAAGACTCTAAGAAATGAATAATCAACCTTCTTACTAGACCAAGCCTCCTTAGGTATGCCTCCATCTAAGGCACTTGAGGGTCCTCTGTTTATCAAGTACACAGTTGTGCTCACCACTTCTTCCCAAAAAGATAGAGGCATTCCTGCATGTAATCTCATACTCTTAGCTCATTCCATTATTTTCCTATTCATTCTTTCTGACACCCCATTCTATTGCAGAGTCCCTGGAATAGTCTTTTACCCATGGATTCCATTATTAGAACAATAACCATCAAACTCATTGTTGTAATACTCCCCTCCATTATCTAACCTGAGACATTTTACCTTAAGACTTCTTTCATTTTCTACCAAGGCTTTCCATTTAACAAAAGTTTCAAATACATCAGATTTATTTCTAATACAGTATACCCAAAAATTTCTTGTTGCATCATCAATAAAAGTGACATAATAATATGAACCCCCAAGAGATGATACCTGATCCGCCCCCCACACATCAAAATGTACCAACTCTAACTTACTCTCTTTCTTCAAAGGTCCAACCTTGAGAAAATTTACTCGCTTCTGCTTCCCATATACACAGTTCTCATAGAAATCCAAACTTGTTTCTGTATATCTAGGAAAATTATTCTTTATGATCTACATGCCCTTATGGCTCATAAGAGCGATCCTATAGTGCCATAATGTTGTATCTACTTCAAAATCCATAAGATTACAAGCATTAGTGCCACTGGTGGTTAAATACAAGGTTCCAACCTTCTTACCTTTTGCCACCATAAGAGCACCCTTGGTAACCTTCCAAGATTCCACTATAAATATCACAGTACAACTTTCATTTCTTAGCTTCCCTGTCGATACCAAGTTTCATCTTAATGTAGGCACATGTCTGACATCCTTCAATAGCCATGTATTCCCATTCTGCATATTAACCTGAACACAACCTTTTCCAACTATGTTGCAAGGCTCATCATCACCAAGATAAACAAGCCCAAAATCCCCTTGAACATAATCAACAAAATAATGCCTATGTGGAGTAGCATGGAAATAAGCCCCCGAATCTAAAACCCAAGATTCAACAATATTATCCAAAGAGAGAATCAAAGCATCCTAACAGACATTACTTGTTGCCACATTCACCTCCTTGTTTTCTTCCTGTTGTTTCTTCTTGTCCCAAAGATCCCAACAGTCCTTCTTTGCATGCCCAGGCTTTCCACAGTGCTAGCATACCATCTTTCTTTTGGATTTTGACCTTTCCCAATCTTTCAATTTTCCATGGCTTCCTCTATTCTTCTATCTCCCTCTAGTTTCCACCTGTCAAAGAATTCCTTGAAGTAGAAGATTCCCAGAGATATTTTTCTTCACATTTCCTCACTTAGAATCACCCCTACAACATCCTCAAACTTCAAGTTTGAGTTAGCTGGAACTGATTTGCTTACCGACATTACTAGGCTATTCCAACTCTTAGGTAAGGAGCACAAAATTAATAAAGCCCTAACTTCTTCTTCAAAATATATTATAATTGAAGCTAGCATATTCACAACCATATTAAATTCATTCAAATGTTCTGCTATTGAACCATTCTCATACATCTTCATATTAAATAAATTCATTAAAAATATCTTGTTAGAGGCAGAGGGTTTTTCATATAACTTCCCTAATGCATCCATAAGCTCTTTTGTAGTCTTTTCCTTTGAAACATTAAATAATACCGAAGATGTAAGACATAGTTGGATTGTCCCAAGTGCCTTCCTATCCAGAAAATCCCACTCCACATCCGACATGCTCAAGGGTTTGTTCCCTTTTTCAGACAACAAAATATAAAGATCCTTCTGATAAAGGTAATCTTCCATCTGCATATTCCAAAGACTAAAATTCTGCCCATTGAATTTATCAACCTTTGATCTTCCATCATCTATCATAGCTCCCACTCAATCTAAAACTTTCCCTGTGATTCAACACTTTAATAAAGCAATCTGGGCTTTGATACAAATTATTAGGCAATAAGAGATAAAATATGTGGAACAATCCCACACAAAATCACAATAGTAGAAACCAATATGCAGAATAATATCACAGATCTGAAATAAAAGTATAAGAAAATAAAAGAACACAACACAGAAGACAATATTTAACGTGGTTCACCCAATTTGGGCTACGTCCACTAAGAATCACTTGCTCATATTTTATTACAAGACCACCTCTTTCTCTCAATACAATACCCCATATCTATTTGGAGTTTATGCTCAACAAACTCTCCTGAATTCACGCTTGAACTCTCACATCTACAATGTTATGTCTCCCTTACCATATGCACAAAATATCACATCAATAGGAAACTACTTAAGCATTTTTACAATACTGTGGGTACCAAAACCATGGGCCAAAACCGCCCCATAAACCTATGGGTCAAAACACCACCCATGTAAGAAGAGCACATTTCCCGAGGTGTCATACACATTTTTTAGGCCAATTTTTTTCTCAGGGGCTACGCCCCCAAACCCCTACACCCTCACTCAAGGCTTGAACCCCAACAAGAAAACTGTGGAGAGTGTAAAGTTATTTTAGTGTATATTCTTCAATAGTTCCACACATGAAAACATGCTCCACAACATAACAATTTGTTTAATAATCAGGATGTACATATAGGAGGAGGGAAGTGCAAATAACACCTAGAATTGTGGTGAGAGCTCCCACTAACTGATACTAGTAGTCAAGCTGACTCCAAAAGACTAATAAGCTAACTCCACACAAATAGTACACCTAAGAAATCTAACTCAACAAGTGTAGGGATAACCCAAATGCAAGTATTATCTTAATAAATGGCTCACAAATTTTGAACTATAGCCCCTCCAATGGTCACTTGGCTTCACCTCCCCATGATGCGGCAATTGTGCCCCACGCGGGCCAGGGCTTGTTGGAAGCCTTGTAGAAGCGGTTGGGCCCCTGATGCCCTGTGTCAGACAATGTGCAGGAAGGCCATGAAAAACTTGACATACAGGAAGCCCATGTCACCTCCCTCTCCGTGTCTTTGGAGGATGACATCGTCTTTACAGCCCAAACAAAGCAACTCTATTCTAGAGCTATTTTTGCAAAATTTATTGGTAGAAGATTAACGGTTTCAGGCATTCAAAACTGGTGTGAAACGTAGTGGGGTGGCGGCCTGAGTATTCGATTCCTTGAAAAGGTATTTTTCTTAGTATTATTTCGGAGTGCCGCTTAGAAGGACGACACCATAGCGAGGAAAGATTTTCTTCTTTTCGACTCTGGCTTGGCGATTCATGACTGGGAACCACATTTTGATTGTAACAAAGCAGATATTGAAGGGTTTCTTGTTTGGGTTAGACTTTACTCTCTGCCCAGTGAGTTTTGGTTTGCTCCAATCCTTACTAAAATCTGTTCCAGACTGGGACGCATCATTCGCATCGACCTTATCTCATTGGAAGGTACCCTTTCCTCTTTCGCTAGAATATGCATTTCTATTGATCACTCTCATAAGCTTCAAGATGTCATTCTCATTTCCACCCCCTCTGGGCTCTGGGAGCAAAAGGTGGAGTATGAAGGTGTCTCTAACAACTACTTTAAGTGTAAAAAACCTGGCCATATTTGCAAATTCTGTAAAAATCCTCCCTTTTCTAGCAAACTGGAATGGAGGAAAAAATCCCCCCATTACCCCTTCACCTTCTACCCCCTCTCCTACTTTTCCTTCTCAATCCCCTTGTTTTGTTTCCTCTGCCCCCCCTCTTGCTCGTGAATCCCTTTCCCAGGACCCTGATACTTTCTCTCTTGTTAAAGAAACGGCCGTAGTTATTAAGGACTTCACCAGGATTCTGTCCCTTTTCCATGAAGGCATCTCCATTGGCTTGGGAGGGAATGCTTCCTCTTTGGAAAAATGGGTTATTGATAAAGACGAAATTCTATAGTCAAATACTAGCGACCCCATTGATTCACTTGAGGCTGCTCATGAGAATCAATCTTCCGATAATCTGTTGCTTGGCAGGATTCTCCCAACACCTCCCTTACTCAATATGGATCTTGGCCCAAAAAGCATTTTGGGCTGCCCTAATAATAGTAAACTCTCTCTTAACGAGGTTACCGCTGGGAAGCAACTTCAACTTCATTCCTTCTTCCCATCAACAAGTAGGAGAGGTGAGTCCTCTCTGAAGACCAAATGATCCTATTTTCATGGAATGTTAGGGGCCTCAACTCCCCTAACAAACAACGTCTGTTAAGATGCTATGACACTGATGATGTAGTTGAGATTTGTCTGATTCAGGAAACCAAGATGTCTGAGTAGGGCTAGTTAAATGGTTGGTTCCAAAGATGGAAAGGTTGGGAAGGTTGCTTCTCTAACTCTATTGGTGCCTCGGGTGGCCTTGGTATTATGTGGAAAGCTTGTAGTTGCGCTATTGAGCCCATCCTCGTGGAATCAAATTTTATCTGGTGTAAAGTTCTGATTAAACATTCCGACGAGTCCTTTTTCATTTGCAATGTTTATGGCCCTTCTACTCTGATCAGAAAAAGAGATCTTTGGAATAAACTTCGTCTGGTCCTTGATACTGTTGCCAATTCCAAGATTATCATAGCTGGTGATTTTAATGCTACTCTTTCTGATCGTGATAAGCGTGGAGGTATTCAATGGCAGCCCTACTCTCAGGTAGACTTTACCTCATTTGTTTCTTCCTCTCATTTGGTCGATGTGGAACCAAGTAAGGGCTGGTTCACGTGGAATAACAGGAGGCCTGGTTTTAGCTCCATGGTAGTGCGTCTTGATAGATTCCTTGTTTCATAATTCTGGCTGCAGAATAACTTCCTTATTAAAAGCTTTGTTCTTCCATTCTCCGGATCTGATCACTTCCCAATTTATCTTGATCTTTCCTTTGATTTTCCACCCCGCCATTCACCATTCAAATTCGAAAATATATGGCTACATGATTCCTCACTTAAGCCCTTAGTCAACCTTTGGTGGGCCTCCTTCAATGTCAAAGGGACTTGGATGTTCCAACTATCCAAAAAGCTTTCTTTGCTGAAAGACAAACTTCAAAGCTGGAATTTTTCGAGTTTCAAAAACATTTTTTAGGAAAAACTTAGAGTTGAGCAGGAACTTTGTAATCTGAATGATTCTATCCTCACTCAAGGGATGTTTCAGGCAGATTTCCTCAAAGAAAAATTTCTTTTAAAGGAATTGGGTGTTCTCCTTCTTAAAGAGGCAACTTACTGGCGTCAAATATCCAGGGAAATATGGTTGACAGACGGCAACAAAAAAACAAAGTTCTTTTTTTCCTCTGTCAAAGCCAGAAGAAATTTCAATTACATTTCTTCTCTCAAGCTAGATGATTTACCTCTTGCATCCACCCAATCGCAGATCAAAACCGAAGCAGTGTCTTATTTCAATAAACTCTTGAACGATTCGGCCTCCACCCTTGGAGCGCAGTTCACCTTCCTTCATCAGACCCTTGTAGCTGTTACTGTTGCTAACAACGACCTACTTCTTTCCCCTTTCTCCTTGGATAAAGTTCGAAAAAATGTTTTTTCTATGAAGAGAGATAAAGCACCAGGTCCAGATGGTTTCCCTACCTCCTTCTTCCAGGATTTTTGGGATGTTGTCAGGTTTTCAGTTTGGAAAACAGTCAAGGAATCAAGGCTTATGGGCAAGATTTTAGGAAATCTCAACCATACCCTCATTTGCATGTTTCCTAAAAATTCTCCGGCCGAGTCAACGGATGATTTCAGACGTATTTCTCTCTATAACACAACTTACAAAATCATTTCCAAAGCTATTGCAAATAGATTAAGCCCTCTACTACACAAATTGGTTACTCACTCAAGAACAAAGTGGTTTCATTCCCGGCAGGTGTATTACCGATGGGATAATTATTTACCATGAATTGATCCATACTCTTTATGCCTCCTCCTGTGCGGGCATGATGTTGAAACTGGACTTCAAAAAAGCCTATGATCGTGTCAATTGGAGGTTCCTCCTCAAATATCTACAAGCCATGGGTTTTTGTGAGCATTTTTGTAATTGGATCTTCAGTTGCATTGCCTCTCCTCGTTTCTCTATCTTGGTTAATGGATCAATGGAAGGCTTCTTCCTGAGTAGTAGAGGTTTAAGACAGGGGGATCCTCTCTCCTCTTTCCTATTCACTTTGGTTGCAGAAGCTCTTAGTCGCAGCATTAAATCCGCTATTCATGATGGTTCTCTTAAAGGTATACACATCACTTCCAACTTCCAACACTCTCTCATCAACAATTCGCGGACAACACCTTTCTTTTTGGTCAAGGGACCATCCCAGAAGCTAAGTGAATTTCATCCATTCTTGAATTTTATTCTTATGTTGCTGGTCAAGTGTTAAACTTCAATAAATCTGTTATTTTATTCTTTAATGTTGCATCTAGACTTTAATGCAAGATCAAAGCAATTCTCGGCTTCTCTGTGGGAACTCTCCCGCATAAATCTTTGGGCATTCCACTCTTTCATGGAAATGGCAGAGCTCGTATTTGGAATGGGATCTTAAACTCTTTATCCTCTAGACTTCTATCATGGAAAGGGAAATGGATTTCTCTGGCCGGTCACGCTCTTTTAATCAATTATGTGCTCCTTTCAATTGCTATCTACATGTTATCCGTTTTACAGATTCCAAAATCTGTTTTGATCAAAATAGAAAAAGTGGTGTGAACCTTCTTATGGCAAGGTAACAGTGATGAGTGCAAATTTCACCTTGCTAAATGGGATTTGGTCAAGCTTCCCAAATGTCTAGGCAGCATGGGTATCTTATATCTTGCTCTACAGAACACTGCCCTTGGGGCAAAGCTTGTTTGGAATTTAATCTCTAATGCAAAAAGGCAGGCCTTCCAAGTTCTCTCTCATAAGTATCTCGGTGGACGTCGCCTCAAAATTTTGTTATCTAGCTCCGAAGTCCCAAGAGGCTCACATATCTGGAATTTTCTCTATAATTCTAAATCCCTTATTATTGAGGTGGTCACCTGGAACATTAACAATGGTTAGCTCGTTTCTTTCTAGGATGAAAGTTGGAATGACTCCCCCCGACTTAATCTTTCTTCAGCTCTCAATAGCATAATGAACATAGCAAAACTGGCCTGGGGTCCTATGGCTTCTAATTACGGCGGCCAGCACCCTGACGGCTCGCCATCTTGGCTCTGAAAAGATATCTCTTCCATTGGGGCTACAACCTAAGAATCCATCCTCCTCAAGGATGCCATTTGGGACAGAAATGCTCTTTATCTCAACAAAGACGACTATTTAATTTGGATTGGGGATGCTTCAGGATCCTACATGGTGAAAGCTGGTTATAATACTCTCATTTTACATTCTGGTCAAGGGACTCCATGTTCCTTAGGCTGCTAACATCCAAACATCACACCAAAAGTCACCTTTTTCGGTTGGTTAGTCTTGAAAAAGAAGGTTCTTACCCAAGTCAAACGATGATCTTGGGGCTTTTCAGGTCCCTCCAAGTGTTTATTGTGCGGTGCAGCAGAGGAAGATTTGGATCACCTCTTTTTGTTCTCCCCCTTTGTATCTTATTGTTGGGATTGGCTTATGAACAAATTAAATCTAGCCTAGGCTCCTTGTAATAACATTGTTGCGATTCTTTCCTCTTGACCATCTTTCAATTTCAATAGTTTGTTCAACTCTATTTGGTGCATCATCCTGTACTTCTTGCTCTGGCATATTTGGTGGGAACGCAATCTTCACCTTTTCAGGGAGTAAGTGGTTGATCTTCCTGCTTTTCTCAACAAGCTCGAAGTGGCCATTTCAGAGCGTGTTAGCGCTAACTACCTTTCCTTCTCAACCTTCTCCTCTAGGGATTTCTCAATCTTGCACTCCTAGCATCTCATTAAGCTCCCCAGACTAGGTTTAATTGTTAAAAAAGGGTTCTCAAAAATTGAAAAATCCATTCAAAGGAAAAGAGCTAGGTGACGTCCCCCTTCGCAGGGTCATTGGAAACTCAATTTCGACGGCGACTCTAGAGGTAACCCAGGTAAATCTGGTACAAGTTGTATTCTTAGAGATGATCACGACAATCTCATTAGAGCAGGCTCCTTCCCACTCAAAGATGACACGTGCAACTCTGCCGAAGCCCATGCTCTACTGGAAGGGGTCAAGATGGCTACTCAGCTTGGTTTTTGCTTGTTATCCATCGAATGGGACTCCTAAATTATTATTTTTGTGGTCTCTAAAGGCTTAGCCCCTTTGTGGAAAATTAATCTTTTCATCCTCTAAATTCTCTTTTAGCTGGCCAAAATCCGTTCCTGGAACATCTCCCACAACTTTTGAGAAACAAATCACGCGGATGACTTCCTTATAAACTACGCCATCGATCATCCAACCGCCAGCATCATTTCCAGTTCAGCTCATGATTGGAATGGACTGTCAAACTTTCTTTCTCACGATCGGGCATGCTCGTCCTAGTTGTTGGGCAGAGGCCTCCCTCGTGTATTGTGGTCCTCTTTGTGCGGAAAGTCCTTTCTCCTCCTTTCTCGGTGGTAGATCTCTGCATCGCATATGCAGGAAATTTTCAATCGCGACTCTTGTCTCCTTCGTCCCATTTTCCTGACCTCATCTTCCTTCATTCCTTCTAGGGTTGGGTGTCCCACGTTTTTCATATGGACTCTGCTCTTTATATGCTGTTTTCTCTTCTTTCTGCGTCATCTCCTGCCTGACTCCTTTCCTTAGTGTAACTTTCTCTGTCTTCATGTCTTTCACGGGCTTTCCCTTCGTCGCGCTCCACGGCCAATTCTGGGAATTGGCTTATTCCTCTGCCATTGATTGGCGACGCCTTTCTATGATTTTTAAATTTTCCTCACAGGAGGAATCCAAAGCAATCGAAACAATTCTTGGAGATTCCATTCATTTTTGAGCTCGTCATTCACACACAGACTCTGACATTGCCTCTGCGTTCGTCTCTCTCTGCCTTCTTCTCCATTCAGATTCTGCAGATGTTGAACACATGGCTATGGACCAAATTTACGCAGTCCATCAAGTCAGCTTACACGACCAACTGGTCAATTTCTTTCCCCTAGATTCCCTTCTATGGGTGGAGGAAGTTGATGAGCTTGCCCTCGGATTTGCACGTGGCATTCAGTGGTTATGCGGGCAATATTAGGACTTGGTGACTTTTGCACAAAATTTCCATCCTTCTCTTGATCAGTGCTTCCTCCCTGTGGTTGACGTCGATGCTGCTCTCTTCCTGGTCCACTTTGCGGTCGATCACCTGAATGAACTTAAGGACCGTGCCAGCTCCACCTTTGAAATGTTGCTTCAGGCAGCCAACTCACACACAGGATCCTCCTTGGGCTAGCCGGCTTGGTCTTCCATTGCCCCACGGTCTCGGCTGTTGTCCTGCTCCCTTTCAGCGTTCGCTTCTTTGTACAACGTTTCTTCTTCCTTCTTCTCGTTCTCTCTGACTTTCTTCTCTTTGCAACATCCCTTCATTTCTTTTTTGTTGTTGGGTTGGGGCCCTTTCCCCACCGATTCATAGCTCCAGTCAAAAGTGTTTATCAATAATTTTTTTTTATCTTAATAAACAAATAAAAGGATAAATAATAACCCACACTAATAGTGGATAAAGATATCCTAGTTGCATCTATTTTAAATGACTATGATCCACCGTCAAAACTATTATTTACTAACAATAAAGTTAAGGTTTCACATCGTGGTAACACTCCTTATCAACCTCACCCTAAACCTAAAGTAGTCATACAAGATCCCCCCTGCCCTCATCATACATTGGTATATTTTGAAAATCTTGTTGATTGGCCACATGATATTCTCCTTACCCTCATAGATAAGAATTTAATTCATTTTTTAATCTAATGACCATCCTTCTCCTCATAGGATTACACATGAAAGAGGCTATCATTTTTGCGATTTATGTCACGTTAATGTGCACCATGACAATGATTGTTATGCACTAGAAAAAAAACTCAAGTTCTTAGAGGATAAAGACATCGTATCTTTTGAGACATGATATTATGATAGATCTACTTCACATCCTCTTCATTGTTAGCTTATAACAAGTGTCACTATTGATCCACCTTATTCCATTATTGCAACAAACATCAATTCTCATGATAAAGTGGTTACTCCATGGGAACCTCCAAAGTCTACATACATATGGCTTGACACGGAGTAAAGGTTTTTACTAAAATTTACGAACACGACTTTGATAACCTCTCTATCACCATCTATAGTACATCTGATTAAGATGAGTCTTCGCGTATAGTTCACACTAGTATCTTCTAAGAATCTAAGGCTAAATCATCATATATGAAGCCCACTTTAGCATTCCCCATATCCCTTTATCAATGTCACTATTAACATTGAGTCCCACATGACATATATGAGCATCCCCCACCATTATTTCATGAAAATAGGTTTCCTCACCTTATACGATCATTGGAACTCATGTGGAAGCTATGCACATCATAATTGTTACACTTAACCACATATTGTTAATCACGCCATCATAACCTTCTTTCCAAATATCCAAGTCAATTCACATTCCAAATCGACACATTTCACTCATACACATTATTTGAACATTAATTATTATCTATCATCTAAATGTTAATCAAGTAGATATCAATACGTAAATTAAAACAAATCACACATCATGCTACACCCTTAATCCTATATCTTATATTGTATGTGTATGGCCGAATTGTGGCTATCATAAAATCTTATCATATTGTATCTCTTTCATATATGTTATAATATCATTAGTGGGTCAGTCTTGGTGATATATATATATATATATATATATATATAATATATATATATATATATATATATATAACATAATAATAGTATATATAGGAGTTAGTAGGTAGTAGTTGAATATCATATTGATTACTTGAGTCTTATTGTATGGTTTGGAGGTTTCCCCCTCAAAGTGGATAAGTTATTCTACTTTCATCTTGTGATAATTTCGGTATATTTTAGTGTTATTTGGTGTTATTTTATCTGCTGATGTTCATATCTATCTAAGTAATCTCATTACAAGTGGTATTAGATTTGCAATGATCTTGGCAAAAATTTGGTCAAAAAACCCTAATTGTTTAAGATTGGATTATATCTCTAAAACATGGATGTTAATTTTATCTACATATTTTTTTTACAACATGTTTTGAACACATTTCAAGTAAGATTCTTCTGAAAAATATCAGAATGTCTTAGCTCTCTTTTGTAAAAGTTATCTCTGATTTTATGGTTTTTCATAAAATCATTCTATAGGGTTGCAAATTGTGGAAATTTTCCAAGTTATTTACATTTTTGAAAAGAGGATAAAAATTTAGTTTGGGTTTTTTCTTTAAGTTTTTTCATATTTGACCGAAATCCTCTCAAAACCCCAAAACCTAAATTTTGACCTTGATCCCTAAATCCTACTATTTTGGGGCATCATGGCGGGGTGTTCCACAAGAAGAAAAAAGAATCTAGTCACTCTGGGTAAAATACCATATAATGTATGAGGTAATAGTTGAGGATTTAGAGTCAAGAAGGGGTAATTACAGTATCCTCAGTGTCAAGGGTTTACCTTGATGGATCATAAGGTAAGAAAACTTGAGTATGATATGTGAATCTTACAGTCTGAGATAAATAATAAAGGAGATGTAGAAAATATCAATCAATAATTGGATGATATCATGTAGACAACTCGGTACAAATATAAATTTTCATCATGATATTGCCAAATCATCCTCAACTCAATCATACTCATATCTAGCATAGGTACCATCTTTAGGTCAATGTAATGGATATACTAGTTATAATGGATATTTTATCTATCCCAATCTAAATCCAAATACTCTGCAGGCCTGAAACATGACACCAAAAGTGGAAATGCATAAGTTCGTATGTAAAATGATCCCCTTGAATTGGGTTAACTAAATTGAGAATTTCTTTGATCCACATCAGATCCCATTTAGAAATATAGGTGACCATTGCATCCTTGTATCTTGAACCTAAATCAATTTTTCCGGTATCTGATGGTTATGTGCTCAAAGGCAGAAGAATGGTCTCTATGTCACATGGATCATTTTTATCGAAGAGCTAAAATTGCACTATAAAAATAGTGTGTCAATGAGAATTAATTCAACCAGTTAAAAAATTTGCGAACAATACATGATCACTTAAGGATTATATTCATCAATTCCAAAACCTATCCTTGCTGTGTGGAGAATATTATAGAAGGGAATTTGAATGAACTATTTCTTGGGGATCTTAAGCACTATATTAAGCATGTAGGTGTGTATGATTAATCCACTTAAGGTTTCTTGATTCTATTATCATGGACACATAGGGGTAGAGGAAAAAAATTATTTCTAGTAGGAAGCAAAACTTTCACTAACATCAGAGGCCATAGAACCTCGACACCGTCATTTCCTCAACCAATTATACTAACACCTCAACAATTTGAAGAAAAGAGAGAAAAAGGGTTATGTTTTAACTATGATAACATATACAAAATGAGACATAAATATGATGAAAATAAGTTGTTCTGCATTGAGGGGCCCAATGAAGAAAAAGAGAAGGAAGAAGATGAAGAGGTAGAGGTCATTGTTGAGCCATAGGAGGACCTAAGAGATCCCTAGCCAATGATCTCATGTAATGCAATTTTAGGCATTAGCACCCCCAAACCCTAAAAGTGGTTGGATTCTGAAAAGAAAAAAGGGTAACAATGTCAATTGACTCGGGAAGTACTCACAACTTCATCGATCATAAGTTGGAGGTGCACTTGAAGTAATGATCATTGATGGGGGTATTATTATTTGTTTAGGAAAAATACATAACATTAAACTCACCATGGGATATTACTTGCTAAATATCCCTATGTATGTTATTGACATGGGAGGAATATACATTGTATTAGGATTTCAATGGATTACCACCTTGGGAACCCTTGAGATGAACTTTGAAGTGTTGTTCATGCATTTTAAGTCACATGGGATGAATAATCAACTAAGAGGATTAAGATAAAAGTCCCCACATTTGGCGAGCTCTCACTAGATGCAAAAAATGATTAAAAAAGGTGCAAAGGGGTTCATGGCACAACTATTTTCATTAGAAGCACATCAATAAAATACATTTATACCATTATATATGCAAGTATTTATAGATGAGCACTCAGTTTTGTTTGGAGATATTCCAAAGGGTTTACCTCTAAAAAGGGACCATGATCATGTCATCTAACTAGTACCAGGAAGCCAACCACCCAACATCAAACCTTATAGGTACCCATATGTGACAAGAGTGAGATTGAGAAGATAGTACAAGAGATGTCAGAATGACTTATCTATCATAGTTAGAGTGCTTATTCTTCTCTAGTAGTGATGGTGCATAAAAAATATGATAATTGACAAATGTTTCCTAATTATACGGAACTCAATAAGTACACAGTGAAAGATAAGTTTCCTATTCCTATAATTGATGGTTTTATAGATGAGTTGCATGGTGTTGTTTACTTTACAAAACTTGATCTCCATTCTGGATATCATCATATCAGAATCAGGGATGATGATGTTCTTAAAATAGCCTTCCAAACACATGAAGGCCATTATTAATTTTTGGTAATTCCTTTTGGACTCACAAATACACCCTCTACATTTCAAAGTTTGATGAATTATATCTTTAAGTCATTCCTGTGGAAGTTTGTTTTAGTGTTTGATGATATATTAATCTATAAAAAACATGGGGGGAACACTTGCATCATATAAATAAGGTGTTGGAAAATCTTAAACAATATTAACTTTATACAAAGCCCTCTAAGTGTTCTTTTGGATTCAAGGAGGTTGAATATTTGGGTCACACCGTCTCTTATGAAGGTGTTAAATTGGATCTTAATAAGATAAAGGCCATGCTTGAGTGGAAGGTTCCAACAACCCTCAATAATCTCCAAGGAATTTTGGGACCTATAGGGTATTTTTCGTAGATTTGTAAGGAATGATGATAGCATAACAAAACAACTCAAAATTTTATTTAAGTAGGACTCTTTATATTGGAATGATGAAGCTACCAAATCATTTGAGAAGTTGAAGGAGGCCATGTGCACCACTCCAGTTTTGGCTACCCCAACTTTATTCAAAACATTCATTGTTGAATGTGATGCTTCAGGTATGGTATGAGGGAAATACACATGCAATAAGGTCATCCCATTTCCTTTGAAAAGTTATAATTCAAAGGTAGGAGTATGTACAAACAAATTTATGAGAAGGAAATGCTAGCCATACTTCATGCAGTAAAACAATGGAGACCATATCTAATGGGTAGAAACTTCAAAGTCAAGACAGATGATGATAGTTTGAAATAATTCTTAGAGAAATATTTATGATTTGAAGAACAACATAAAGTGGTCTGTAAAATTTTTGGGTATGATTTTGAGATAATCTACAAGAAAGGGAAGGTTATGTAGCCATTGATGTTGTATCTCGGAAAGGTGATTCAACTAAGGAATTTTCATGTATTACATGAAGATTTGGTAGAAGAGGTAAGGTATGAATGATGAGATGACCCAAGTACACAAAATATCCAACACAATCCAAACATGTTAGGAAAATTTGTATGGAAAGGGGATGCTCTATGGTACAAGGATAGATTATACCTATGTAAGAACTCAAACCTTAAAAATATGGTTCTATCTAAGCTCCATACTTCTCCAATAGGGGGAATTCTGGATTCTTGAAGAATTATCATCAAATCAAGCAAGATTTCTTCTGGGAAGGGATAAAAGGGGATGTCCAAAAATTTATGGTAGAATGCATGGTTTATCAACAAAATAGGGGTGAAACAATGAAGTCCCCATGTATTTTATGACCTCTATCTATTCCTATCCAGAGATGGGAAGAGGTTTCCATGGACTTCATCACAAGATTTCATAAATCACAAGGGAAAAATGTAATCATGATTTTGGTAGATAGAATTGCCAAATATGCCCATTTTCCTTGTCATACCCATTTTTTTCAAGTACATTAGCATTAGCCTTTATGGATATAGTTCAGAAGCTACACGTGATACTAGAGATTATAGTAAGTGATTGAGACCCTATATTTACTATTAATTTTGGGATTAATTTGTTCTCATGTTTGAGGTACTCAGCTAGCTCGTAGCTCTTCTTATCATCCCAAATCTAATAAGAAAACTGAGGCGGTAAACAAGTTCTTGGAAGGATATATTATTTTCTTTACCTTAGATAAACAAGAGCGATGGGTCCAATGGCTACCACTTGTAGAATGGTGGTATAACACATCCTTCCATACTTGGTCTAAAATTTCTCCTTTTTTGGCATTATACGGGTACCATCCACCATCCATCACCCTCATCCTTGAGAGGCCAGAAAATGGTTAGAGAAGTTAAAGATCACATTCAACACTAGAAAGGGGTAATTTATAGTCTTAGGGAGAACTTGGCTATGACACAAAAATGCATGAAGTGGCAGGCTAATCAACATCACAATAAAAGACATTTTGAAGTCGGTGATTGGTTTTTTATGCATTTATAACCATATAAGCAAGTATTTGAAACAACATAAGAAGGATAAAAATATTTCACATGAGTATTATGGCCCTTATCAATTATTTCAGAATATTGGTAATGCAGCATACAAACTAGAACTGCCTCAGGAAACCAAAATACATAGCCTTCCATGTTTATTGCTTGAAGAAGGTAATTAGACAGAAGGCACCAACCCATAAAATGTTACCTGAGATCAATGAGGAGGGAAGAATCATCTTGGTTTTGAAATGCATCCTTCAGACACACATTGAATGATTGAGGACAAGGTTCATCACCGAGTATCTAATCAAGTGGAAGAATATAGATAGTGAAAACACCCAACAACATCATCAAGAGATTATCAACATTAGGGAAATGTTGCTCTAAAGGGGAAGGACATACTACATCCTTAATCTTATATATTACATTGGATCTGTATGGCTGACTTGTGGCTATCATAACTTATTATCATGTTTTTTCTCTTTCATATATATTATAATATCATTAGTGGGTTGGTCTTGATGTCATCCATAACATAAAAATAAAATATATAAGATTTAGTAGGTAGTAGTTGATCATCATATTGAACACTTGAGTCTTATTGTATGGTTTTGAGGTTTCCCCCTCGAAGAGACTAAGTCATTCTACTTGAATATTGAGATCATTTATCTATATTTTGGTGTTATTTAGTGTTCTTTTGCTAGTGATATTCATATCTATCTAAGTAATTTAATTTCAAATTACATCACATAAATATAATCACCATAGGTGTCAACACATCTATACTCATCCTATCAAACACAATTCTACACAATTTCAACATATATATATATATATATATATATATATACATATCACCAAATTTTTATACAACACAAGCATTACATACAATATGCTGAGGGTATAAACCTTCATACATTCACTCATCCTCACCACTAATCTAAATATACATGATTTTGTGAGATCGATGCTACTCCTATATCTGTATGTTCTCTAAACCATGACATTTCTCGATAGTGTGACAAACAGTCACACATTGAAACATTCTCTTCCAATACCTACACATACTATGTCTAGGATTCCACCAATATTACTACTAAATCATGTGCTAAGTCCATCAATGGATGAGGCTCTAGCCATCAAGATAGATTTTCTCAGATCTCATCTAGCTCACTCTACAAAATGGTACATATAGCTGCTGCCATTGCTACTGAATCAAAAAAATATGCGTGCTCACCCATAATATCATCTACTTCTCCAACATATCTCCTATCACCACATCTCCTAGAACATTGTGGAGTAATGTTTGCATAGATGTGTCCACTATAATAGTCTAATAGGCATCACCGACAATCACCAAACCATTCATCTCAACACATACATCTTCAAAAATGATTATTTGTCACCAATCAAAAACCCAAACATCACACAATACCTTTGTTTCCCAATGGATACCACCACTACATCATCACTGGGGGAACATATGCCTCTCTTCTCCTCCACCTACAAGTCGATGCATCTCTATACCACATGCACCTCTAGGTGCCAAATCACCTCCTATATATCCAACCACAACAGGAAATAATAGCACCCATCGATTCTCTGCCCACCACTCTATATATGCTTATGTGCAGCCCGCATCATCTCAGTCACTCAACATAACCACTAGATCCATAAATTTGGCTGGTGAGGTAATATCTCCACTGATGTTGTCTGAAGTCAGGCCCCCTCTCTATACAATGCATGTGTCGATCTAATCAATAGATATGACATTAGTGACAACTCCTGCATGATTATGACTTCTGCGCCACAACTTATACTGTAACAACTCCTCTTGTTGTGGAAACTGATCCTCTAAACTCATATTTTGACATATTTTTTGTACCTTTACACCATCCTCAAGCTAACCTCTTAAATCTGTATAAGTTCTCGAAACAATATTATGTGGCCCTAACCTATCTATCATCGATTTATATGTTATAGTCTCTAATCCTCATCATCCTGGCATACTCCATCTCACAACGAAAATCTCTGGGTGATCCTAATCTACGTGTGGCCCACCAATCAACTACACAACTACAATATGCTCATAGGCCCATACAAGTAACAATGTCACTACTGCTACACCACCACGGTTCTCCAAAATAAACCTATAAATATCTATGTATAAATGGACTAATACACATCGGCCCCATGTATACTGTGTCTTATGCTCCTCTATTGCTTGAAAAATCTACCACATCATGTATGATATATATACTCCTCCACCATCTGTGACTACAAAAGATATTAAAAGTACAAAAACATACTTATGTAACCGTGGAACACCAAAAGTCATAAATAATCTCAATATAGTAGGATCCCCAATACCACCACGACCCACCCAGAATCTTTGTGCTTATCTCATAAGGTATGGAATGTCTGGGGCAATACCTACACCCTCTCTCCTACAATCAGCAACCATAATATCCTATATACATCCTCAAGTGCCATTTTCATCTCCCCTATTGAGAGCCAAAATATACACACATGTTTGCATTCCAACGTCCACATAATGTCATGATCAAGTGCATATTCAGGGGCACCTCCCCAAACTTCACCACATGTTGTAATCCCACCATATCAATAACATCCCAACATACACTATGCATGATTAAATCAAATAGGGTATTCATATGCCGACCCCCACATAACTCATGTGCGTGAATATCCCTTTACAAACACATCACACAATAAAAAATTGTATTAGTCCATTTAATCACGCAACAACGTCATGATCCAACAATAAAATCCTTACATAGACTATGTAACACAACAATAAATCTTGACATTTAGATTAGCACCATACATATGGGGTAAATAACGTACAAGTATTGGTCAGGAATGCATGATTTGTGTCAAAACTATATGGTTCCATACATCTTGAACCGGGTTCAAAACCAGAACATTCAGTATGGTCTCCTCAAAATATGAAACACTTAACAAAAATTGTAAATTTAAAAAAATCAGGAAAATTTATCATATTTTTATGTAAAATCACAAGTATTAATTGCACTTACCAACTCATATTTTGTCTGCATCTAGATGGAATCCACCATGTGCTCAAATTGTAATCACACGTCCTCTCTAGTTCTCAACATATTTATAAACTCAAAGCTATTATTCAAATCAATCACAATTAGACAATAAATAACACTTTTCACTTTTTCAACTTTATATTTACAACACCTCCTATCAATGACATTAAATCAACTTAGTTTACTACCTAACCAATTTAACTAATTAGGGTTCTTTAACTGTGCAAACCATATATTAGTCTCTCTTCACTTGTTTTTCACTTATACGTCAATACACCATTATGTAGACACAAAATCATGCACTTTAGACATTATTTAGTCCCATTCTCATACTTTTGTTCATATGGTTTTTGAGTGAATAAATTACTAATAAACCCATGTCTTTTGGCCATTTTACTTTGATTTATGTCATCACTGCCGACCTTCAACAGATGCTTGCCCAATTTGTTTTTGTCATTTGACATCATTTTACCTTTAACTGGGGTGGGGCATCTTTCCCAATTCTAGGGTGCCCTAGGTGCCCTTGTCTCGTTTGGGGTGTCATGAGCCTTTCTACACTTTTCTGCCACTTTTTGGACACTTTCTGACCATTTCATTTTCTTGTCTTTTTAGTCATCGGCCTTTTGGGGTTAATTATGAAATTAGAACAAGAGAACCATATAAATATAAATTTATGATACCATAATGAGGGACCAAGCACTAAGCACTACTATCATCACCTAAGGTTTCATCCATCAAAGGCTCCATTTACATCCATCTAGTTCCATCACAAGGCACAAGGCTAGTTTATTTGCATCACATTACATAGGAGGGAAGTTTATTCTATTCCATCCACCATTAGCTAAGTATAAGATTCTTCTACACATAATTCATTGCTTTGTTACTTTCACAAAGTGCGACTGACACACACACACATCACATTAGCACACAGTGGGTATCACTACACACACACACACACACACACACATTACACACATCACAGTTCACATTTGAACTACATCGGGTATGAGATGTAGTGTAATTCATCAGTTAGTGAGTCCACCATTGTGGCAAGCTGAGGTCAGTCTGACCCCTTCAAATGCATCTTTCTTTTTTTAGGGTTTGATGCTTGTCTTGTGGTTTTGCAGGTCTTTTCTTCGTCATCGATTGCCAGCGACATACGGTGCATTGCAGCAAAGTTATTGTGATAGGAATCAAAGACAGGAAACCATCAAGTGACACATCATAGGAAGTTTACAGAGATTTTTAACAGACTAGGGCATCCATATTGTAGACTAGGGCACCCAAAGGCACCCATGTACCTATCCAGGCATCCTAATCCACTCAAATTGCATAGATCTGCACTTTTTTATACTTTGGCACTCTAGTCGTTATCCTCACAGGGTAACTCTTCAATAATCTTTGTGACATATTCCATCAATCTCATTGAATCAGCTAAGTCCTTTCTAACTCTCTTTGCACTCTAGGGTTTCACATTTCTAATTACTTAGTTGTTTAGGTCATTTTCTATATTTATTTACTGTTATTTACTTCGGTGTGGTCCCATTAATGTTAAGAATAACTATGGGTAAGTTAGTTATCCCTATTACACTCTTCCCTTAGTTAATCATTTTGATGACACTTTATTCTTCGCATACTCCTCAAAATTCGGCATTTTACTGGGGATTTTATAACCCCTAACTCTACGAATCCACCAAATTTGAATCTCTATTTTTCAAACACTCTGTGACTTTCCTTCATTTATTCATAGGGCTCTTTATAATGCCTACATGGCACGACTTCTACCTACTTTCTCCGTAGTGGGTCATCCGACTGACATTCACTTTAGATAATTCACACGTATGATTCCTTTCTCTCAAGAAACTAGAATGCATCGAATAGCTTCAGAATTCCTATGACAGAAGACAACTCTATTTTGGCTTTACAAAAGTAAATTTCATTTACTATCATAAAGGGGGTCGAATTTAGACACCAAAATTTGTATAAAACCATTATTACATCATGATTTTTTAGGTTGTTATATACGTGATTTTAGAACAATGCTACTAAGAATGCACATAATGCTTCCATCTCTATATTTTCTCCTTCTTTGGCTCCCATGGTCTCCACCCCACCTATTTATGTTTCAGCTTCCATTCCTAATACTACCACTCCCATCATTCACCTTAGCACACCTAACATGCATCTTGTCTCTTCCTCTAGTACTCATGATATAGCTTCTTTGTATAATGATTTGCAAAACCAAATTCGGCAGCTACAAATTGTTACTTCTCGCACATCACCATCTTTAGGTTGAGATTGTGGAGCTGAATTGCTTCACAAAGGAGCTTATTTACAACTTGCAGGTTTACATAGTAACCGGCATCGGTCGGCTAACCGACATTGGTCACCTAACATACTAACCAACATTGGTTGAGATAAACCGACATCGGTTAGGGTAACTAGCATCAGTTACCTGTGCATGATTGTTTATATTTAAGTCATGGGAATTAGATCTAATCTTTGTTATAAAGTTGATCTAATGGTTGTAAATGAATGGATAAAGTTCCCTAAGTTTGTATAGGCTTATATAAGCTAGGAAACTAGGGTTAGAGGTTAAGATTGGGAGAATTGTAAGAAGGAATTCTTGGTGAGAGCTTAGAGAAGCTTGTGAGAGGAAAAGTATTGTACATCGTGTAAGGTGTGGAAGATTGTAGATCTTCAATTGTACAACCTCTAGAATAATATATTGGTTGTTTCTTGGTGGACGTAGCCCACACTAGGTGAACCATGTTATATCTTGTGTATTTTCTTCTGTTGGTTATTTCCGTGTTTATTTCTTGTATGCTTTAATCTGATATATATCTATACAACCAGTTTGGTCTAACCCCAACAACTGGTATCAGAGATTTGTTTGAGGGTTGTGTGTGTTGACATATTTACTCACAGGGATTTCTGATTGAGTGGGAGCACAACAATGGAAGAAGATAGTAAATACAAAGTAGAGAAATTTGAAGGCCGTAATTATCAGCTATGGAAGATGCAGGTGGAGGATTATCTGTATCAGAGAGATCTATATTTACCATTGGATGAGAAGGCAAGGCCTACAAAGATGACTGATGAAGAATGGAAGATTCTTGACAGAAAGGCTCTGGGATCTATAAGATTGAGCCTGGAAACATCTGTGGCTTTGAATATAACAGAAGCAACAACCACACTAGAATTAATGAAAGCTTTAGCTAATTTATATGAAAAACCAAGTGCATCAAATAAAGTTTATTTGATGAAGAAATTGTTTAATTCTAAAATGCAAGAAGGTGGATCTGTGTCTAATCATTTGAATGATTTCCGTTCTATTGTAAATCAATTAAAATCAGTTAATATCCCTTTTGAGGATGAAGTGAAAGAATTGTTATTCTTGTGTTCTTTTCTAGATAGTTGGGATAATTTGGTAATGGTTGTTAGTAATACAACATCTGCTACTAATATTTTGAAGTTTGATGATGTGATTGGTATAATTCTAAATGAAGAAATACACAGGAAAAGTTTAGGAGAATCATCATCTGGGAATGATTTGAATGTAGAAAGTAGAGGAAGGAAAAATGAGAGATCCAAGAGCAAGAGTAATGGGAAATCAAAGTCTAAGAGTGGTATATCTAAATCCAGAGGTAGAGGAATAAGCTGTTGGAATTGTGGAAAGAAAGGACATGCAAAGAAGGATTGTTGGTTCAAGGAAAACAAAGAGAATGTACCAGAGAAAGGTAAAGAGGAAAATGTAGCATCAGAGGTAATGCAAGATGCCCTTATTCTCTCCTTGGATAATAAAATTGAATCATGGGTTTTAGATTCAGGAGCTTCTTTCCATGCTACCCCTAATAAGGGTTATTTCAGAAATTATGTCTAGGGTAATTTTGGGCATGTTTATTTAGGAGATGATGAACCATGCAATATTACTGGTAAAGGTGAAGTTCATCTTAAATTGTAGAATGGAAATACATGGATATTGAAATATGTGAGGCATGTGCCAAGCCTCAGGAGAAATCTTATTTCTGCAGGACAATTAGGTGAAGATGGATGCATGGTTACATTCACAGCCGATTCTTGGAAATTTTCCAAGGGAGATCTTGTTGTAGCAAGAGGAAAGAAGGTAGGAACATTATATTTGTCTACCTGTATTATTGATTCCTTTTTATGCTATCTACTTCAGATTCAGATGCAAGCATATGGCATAATCGGCTAGGCCATATGAGTAAGAAGGGAATGCAGATCTTAAAGGAAAAGGGTAAGTTATCAGATTTGAAAGATGTAGATCTTGATTTATGTGAGCATTGTATATTTGGAAAGAAAAATAAAGTGAGGTTTCTTAAAGTTTGGGAAACAAAGAAGGAGCATAAATTGGAGCTTGTGCACTCAGATGTGTGGGGACCAGCCCAGGTAGCTTCTCATGGAGGATCCCAATACTATGTGACTTTCATTGATGATGCCACAAGAAAGGTATGGGTTTATTGTATTAAACGTAAATATGATGTTTTTGAAACATTTAAAAGATGGAAATCCCTTGTAGAAAATCAAACTAATTTGAAGTTGAAGTGCCTTAGATCTGACAATGGTGGTGAGTACTGCAACAAGGTTTTCAATGATTACTGTTTAGTGAATGGAATACAAAGAGAAAGAATGGTTCCTAGAACTCCATAGGAGAATGGAGTGGCAGAAAGAATGAAAAAAACTATTATGGAACATGCTAGAAGCATGAGGATACATGTTGGATTACCCTTGTAGTTTTGGGCAGAAGCAGTAGATACAACGGTATATTTGATCAACCATGGCCCCTCAAGTGCACTGAATGGTGGAATACCAGAAGAAGCATGGACTAGAAAAGAGGTAGATCTTTCTTTTCTTAGAGTATTTGGTTCAGAAGCTTTTGTGCATGTTGATAAAGAAAATAGGAAGAAGTTGGATGCTAAATCCAAGAGATGCACTTTCATTGGTTATGGTTCTGGTGATTTCAGATTCCAGTTTTGGGATTTAGAAGATGCTAAGATTGTTAGGAGTCGTAACATTGATTGGAATGAAAAGATAATGTACAAGGATTGGGTTTTGGTACCCAAGAATGAACCAGGTGAAGAGTTTGTTGAGAAAAGTGCATTCTCAGATTTAAAACAAAAATCCACAACATTGGCAGGTCAGTTAGGTGACCGGTGTTGGTCAGAGTAGGACCAGAACTGACATCAGTTAGGTGAACCGACATTTGGTGAACTGACATATAGAGGAACCAATATAGGTTACAGGTGACTGACATCGGTCACTGTCAGATTTGGACACAAATGTCTAGGAGGTCCAGAATGAGCCTCAGGAACCCCAAATTTCTATAAGGTCTCAAAGAGTAAGTAAACCCCTAGAAATATTTACTCCATTATTTTATATTTTATTGACTAATAGTGGTGATCTAATTTTTTTTTAAGAAGCAATACAATAGGATACCCACATTCAGTGGGAGTATGACATGGATGAGGAGATGGATTCCTTGAAACAAAACTAGACATGGGATTTGGTCAAGTTTCCAGCAGGTAAGAGGACATTGTAGAAACAAGTGGGTTTACAGGATCAAGGAGGAAGAGGGTGGACAAAAAAGATACAAAGCAAGGCTTGTGGTAAAAGGGTTTGCACAAAAACTAGGTATTGATTTTGGTGAGATATTTTCTCCTGTTGTTAAAATGACTTCCATCCATACTGTTATGAGTTTAGTTGCAGTAGAAGATTTGCATTTAGAACAACTTGATGTTAAGATGGCTTTCCTTCATGGTGATTTGGAGGAGGAGATCTATATGAATCAGTCACTTGGTTATGAAGTCAAGGGTAAGGAGAAACATGTGTGCAGGTTGAAAAAGAGTTTGTATGGGCTCAAACAAGCTCCAAGGAAATGGTATATGAGGTTTGAAATTTTATGCATGATCATGGTTATATGAGATGTGGATCTGACCATTGTGTTTATTTCAAGAAGCTTGAAAATGGGAGCTATATTATTTTGTTACTGTATGTGGATGATATGCTTATTGCAGGATCTAGTATGCAGGACATTGGTGAGCTTAAAGAAAAATTATCTCACACATTTGCAATGAAGGATTTGGGAGCTGCAAAGAAAATCCTTGGCATGAAAATTCACAGAGACAGGAAGAACAAGAAATTGTATTTGTCTCAGGAGGATTATATCAATAAGGTGTTGAAAATATTTAAAATGTAGGATGCAAAACCTATAGGTACACCTATGTTTGGACACTTTAAATTGAGAAAAGATCAGTGTCCTACATCACATGAGGAGGTTGAGTACATGGCACGAGTTCCATATGCTTCAGCAGTTGGAAGTCTTATGTATGTTATGGTTTGTACCAGACCAGACATTGCATAGGAAGTGGGAGTTGTGAGCAGATTTATGGCCAATCTAGGTAAAGAGCATTGGAAAGCAGTCCAATGGATTCTCAGGTATTTGAGAGGGACATCCACATGCAGTTATGTTATGGAGGGTTAGATACTACTTTATGGGGCTATGTTGATTTAGATATGGCTGGAGATTTGGATGGTAGGAGAAGCACCACTGGATATGTATTCATAGTAGGTGGGATGACAATTAGCTAGATTTCAAGATTGCAGAAGGTTGTGGCCTTGTCTACTACAGAGGTCGAGTATGTTGCAGCTACAGAGGCTAGCAAAGAGATGATATGGATGAGTAGGTTCATGGAAGAGTTGGGAAAGGAGAAAGAGGATTGTAGATTGTACAGTGATAGTTAAAGTGTAATTCATTTGGAAAGAACTCAATGTTTCATTCAAGAACAAAACACATTCAGTTGAGATATCACTTCATATGGAAAGTGTTGGAGGATGGGCAACTGAAGTTAGAGAAAATTCATACAAATGAGAACCTTGCGGATATGCTAACAAAGCCATTGGAAAAGGAGAAGTTGGAGCTACACTCCACTTCTGTTGGTCTTCAAGTTTGAGACTTGAAGAGGAAGAAACAAATCCAGGAGAGGAACCAAGGATGGAGCTTTACAAGATAGTGCAAAAATTTATCTCCAAGTGGGAGATTGTTGAGATTGTGGAGCTGAATTGCTTCACAAAGGAGCTTATTTACAACTTACAGGTTTACACAGTAACCGGCATCGGTCGGCTGACCGGCATCGGTCACCTAGCATACTAACCGACATCGGTTAGGGTAACCGACATCGGTTACCTGTGCGTGATTGTTTATATTTAAGTCACGGGAATTAGATCTAATCTTTGTTATAAATTTGATCTAATGGTTGTAAATGAATGGCTAAAGTGCCCTAAGTTTGTATAGGCTTATATAAGCTAGGAAACTAGGGTTAGAGGTTAAGAATCAAGATTTGGGAGAATTGTAAGAAGGAATTCTTGGTGAGAGCTTAGAGAAGCTTGTGAGAGGAAAAGTACTGTACATCGTGTAAGGTGTGGAAGATTACAGATCTTCAATTGTATAACCTCTGGAATAATATATTGGTTGTTTCTTGGTGGACGTAGCCCACACTGGGTGAACCACGTTATATCTTGTGTATTTTCTTTTGTTGGTTATTTCCGTGTTTATTGCTTGTATGCTTTAGGTCTAACCCCAACAATAACTCTAAATTTTTGATTTGCACACAAGAGTATTTATTGGGATTAAGTAACATACTCCACTATCGGTGTTAGGGCATGAGGGACAATCTAGGTCAAGGGATAATTACATGCACCTTTGTACAAAGCACCAGGAAAACCATATTGAGTTTGAAATGTAGTGCAATGTTTGATGAATAACATACGATGTGACCCTTCAGGTTAGTCTAACTCAAGAATTTACATCTTTATTTTAGAGTTATTGATTGTGTGAGATTGCTACAAAATAGTCCGGGTTTGTTTTGAAGCTTTCAGGTGCAATATTTATGGTTTTATGTGAAATTGAAGATATCAACGAGTGATAAACAATGACACATAATGACACTACAAGTTACATATTCAATCCATTCATAGTTGCAAAAATGATAGTTAGGTCAAAACCATATCATATGGTCCTGACCCTTACGTACAGTTCTAACTAGAAGCTCTAAAACTCTAGAAAGTGATTGTTCTAGTTCACAGGCTCTTCTCCTTTTCTAGATCACTCATCAATACATCTTGATGACTTTCTAAACCAACTAATTTCCTCCTTCTATCTTGTTTATGATTTTAATTGCAAGGAATTTAATGATATGGTTGTTTACTATATTATATATTCTTATGATATGATATGAAATTTAAATTTGTCCACATTCATTACTGTAGTCTCTATAGTATCAATTTAATTCAATTAGACCTAATTAAATTAATCTTCAAATTTATTAGGGTAAATGGATGTAGGATGTTTAAATTACTAAATATACATAAATATAATGTTAAAATCTATGTAATGAAAATTTAGTCATTGTTTACACCATAATTAGATATAACATGAATCCTAACAATTTTAGTGAATTAGTACACAAAAAATGATGCAAGGGTTAGCAATAGGGGATTATTATAATGAATTAACTTCCAACATTAATTACTAAAATGAGAATATTACTTTTACACTTGTAACTGATATCTAAAATAAGATATAAACTTAAAAACACTAAGGAATGAGTGCACTTAGTTGATTACAAATGGTTCTAGAAATTTATGGGAGGATGCACTTCTGGAGCAAGGAGATATAAACTTGACGACGCTTCATTCTAGAGACTCTAATGAGGAACTGACCCGGGGTAGGTTTGTACAATTGTGACAGAACTTTCTATATGGTCTTGACCTGACTGTACTATCTTGAACCTACTTGGTTTTTGGATATGTAACTTCTCATCACTTTTTGTTTCCTAGAACTATTTATGACTACCAAACCCTAGTTTTTGGTCATGTTGTGAAGCTCTTTGAATTTTATGAATATGATCTCAAACCCTAGCCACATATGTGAAACCCTAAAAAACAAACATTAGTTGGGTTGTGGGCACCCCTGTGCACCAATGATGTTGGCACTGCTCCGAAGAGGCCTTAAACCACACATCATTCTTTACCCAACATGCGTTATCTCAATGAATGCAACTAGAATTGACAACCGCTTTTGACAATGCTTGATTTGAGTTGGGTCTTGCTAAAATACTTGGATAAGGGATGTTTGAATGCTTGTAAAAGAGAGAGAATGATATCTTGACTTGGTAAGGAGATTCAAAAATTTAGATATTGTTTCCTTAATTACTATAGGTGCACTATTGTGAGATTTAAGGATCCTTGTGTTCCTTTTTCAAGTGTTAGAAGTCAGTTTATCAATGAAGTGCCATGCGATTTCTAGGTTAATAAATGAGGCAATGTTTACTTGCTTGTATAGGGTTCCGTAGATGATTTATCTAAGAAATGCCAACCCAGAGGGATTATAAGACCTAACAAAGGATATGAATTTGAAAGTATAGTTTGAGGACATGTCTATCCAATACTATAAAAGTTGGCCATGACTAGATATACTATTCTAACCAAACTGTACGACCATGACCAGGGAAAGAAAACATACAATATGAAGTTTGTAAATTTTTACTTGATATTTGTCTATGGATTTTATACATTATAATATCATAATTTTATGACATATTACTATGCAAGGAAATAAAATCTAAACAAGATCCCTCAAAATGTGCTAAGTGGGAATGAGAAGGTTACATTTATCTTGGCAAGAGTACATTGAAAAAACTAGCAATGTCAAAGAATGAATTTCAAAATTTGAGTGTCTACATTCCCACATCATTTAAGAATGAAATGAAAATACATGCTTAAGGTAAAATATAATTGAGCGTGTAAACACATTTATATTTTCTCAGAGATTGTTTCACAGAATCCTGTTGTGTTTGGTTTTGCCATGCTTCATGATAAAACCTGCAACATAAAGAGTACTCAAAATCCAAAAGAAAGAATTTGAATTTAACTCAAATGTAAAGTTAACATGAAATATTTCCATTTGCATAAGAATGAAACGAAATAAATGTAAACAAGGAATACAGCTATTATTTTATGGAGGGATAAACTCATATGCTTTACTTTTGTTTGAAGATTTTGCATTTATTGAATTCATTCAAATTTGCTATAGAATTGTGGGTGATCAGTCCCCAATTGTGCCAAAGAGAAACTATTGTGTTAGGTGGATACAACCCAACATGAAATGACGAGGAGAGAATAAGAAGAATGAATTGTAAAAGCATCCCAATAAGGATGAAGACCATGTATCAACATTATTTAAAAACTCTGATATCTTCCCCTTTGAATGCAAGAGGAAAGGAAAGTCTACTTTCCAAGAACTTAGTTGCTTTGATATCTTTCATAAAATTACAAAACACACCACTACCAATGTATCTAGGAATTATTTTATAAATAAGGACATAAAATATAAAATATAATGAGTTCCCCCATGCCCTTCCCATGTGCCACAACTGAATAGAAATTGTAATGTAATGAAATTATTACGAAGGAAAGAGACTTATGCCACCAAGATTCCTAAAAAATGTAGTAGAAACTGAATGCCATGGTGAAGGAGTGTAATACTTTATGCCTCATGTACTGGTTTGTATTCAGTTTGAAACTATGCCAAAAATCTGAAAATATATATGAAAATGCTAAGAAAAGTTAATGTAATTGCCTTTTGGGAAAAAACGTGTTGTAGGGTCAGGACCGTACATATGGTCTTGACCAATTTGTATGGTTTTGAACCTATGTATTTTATCTTTTTTTTTTCTAACTCTATTTTTGAGTACATGTACCCTATTTGTACTTGTATTTTACCCCATAATTATTTCTGTGTCTACTATAAGTGTAGAATATACCTGAATGAATGCCCACTCTTTTGAGACATGTATGAAAACTATGTTGAGTACTTGACACAAAATAAAATATGTGTGCCTATGCACTAGATGTATGAAAAAATGTAGGAGAGTGTAAAATGTTGAAGAGGTGACAACCTTAAAAAACATGTGCATGTTGTTGGTGATTTTATTTGATCTTGAAAACAAACAACAATTAGGGGACAACAACCCCTCCTCTTTATGGGAGAGGTTCCCTTATTGAACACACAACAAATAAGTAAATCTACTTATTTACAAATGTATAAACTATCAATATTTCAATGAGGATTTTGATGCTTTATATGTCTTCATCTCATAAGATTTTAAATACAAAGGAAGAGTAAACAAAAGAATCAGAATTCATACAGATAAATGAATAGAGGAGCACTTTCAGATACATAGATTGTAAAATGGTATCTTACTTATGCTTGGTAAAGTGACAATATTTAAACTATGTATATATAAACACGATGCCATATATGCAATAGATGAAAAAGTTCTAAGCACAAAATCAACTGGAAGACACAAAGTTCTTGTTTAGATATACATAGCTTCTCATGAATCAGATTAAGAACATTTAAGATAGAGCACGAGAAAAGATGAAGCTTCTTATGTATTGATTAGCAATTTAGTGCTTTTACATCCAAGACATCAAAAATCTGATCCCTCCAAATGACAAGAAAAGCTCCTTAAATAGCCTCATGGATGGTTACAAAAGAGTCTTTTCAGTTTCCCTTCTTTTAACCAAAAGATTAATATCTAATTAAACATTACAGTATCAGTTTGTCTTTTACTTACATATTGTATGGCTAGAAAGAAAATAGCCACCTTAATTAGATATTTTAATTAAAAGAAGAAACTAAGAACTAGGAGTTGGGATACTCGAAAGAGTGTTTGTGGCAATCTTCACCTTAAGTACTTGGCTCATGAATCTCTTCAATGCTCCAACGATGTCCATGCCTCAAGGGATGGTGGTATTTATAGTCGCATGAGTCCAACTACCTAGTAATTTCTCCATTTCTTTCTCAAATTCTGTATTCAACAGGAACTCTTTATTGGCCTCTATGATGGCTGCTTGAAGGGTACAAATTTCTCTCATCTTATCTTTAGACATAATGTCTTGCTTGAACAAATATTCTTTAACAAATGACCTGAACCGAGACTTAATCTCTTGGAATGTGAACCTATCCCTAGAATTCTCCTTGAATATTTGGTAGTGAATATCCTGAAAGACAGATACAACACAAGCTTTAAAATATTCTCCCTTCTGCAACATATTCCTGAGTTTCCCAATGGATTCCTCAAGGAATTTTATTTTCCAATCAATGTTGAAGACCCACTGCTTAGACACATTAAACTTTACATTGTCAAATACTTTATTTTCCAAAGGAACCTGCACATCTATGTCACTCACAGCTGAAGATCTTGAATGCATTCACTCCACAATTTTAATTCTTTATCTAGACCACTAAGTGTTGTAGTACATTTAAGTTGTATGATAGTGACTTTATCATATGACTTGTGTGCTTCCTTGATGAAGTTTAATCCCCTGACTATCATATCATCAAAAAAGGCCTCCATTGCCTTCCCATAAGCCAGCATGCTTGTGAATATCTTTGATAGCTTGAACTTCATCACTAGTTAGAATAACAGGTGGTGGAATTGAGGCTAAGGGAGTTGGATCAAGTACCTTGTCTTCTACCAATAAGGACCTGATGAAATTTGAAAGGATTTGATTTTGTTCTTCCAACTGCTCTTGTGTTTGCTTTCCCTTCTCAACTCTTTCAATTACTCTCGACATTGTCTCCTTCAAATTATGCACTTCACTCTCAGGTGTATATTCTCCAAGGGGAATTCTTGTCAATTCCAAATCACTTACCAATAGGTATTTTTCATCCTTGTCAAGCTTGGGCTTAACAATCTATATGAATTGCTGGCCTTGAGAATCAGATACTAATCTGGACGTGGTTTTAGATTTCTTTGTAGACAAGGAGAGATTATTTCCTAGAAGAGCTTCCACAACATCGAACTTAGAAGCAAAAATATGATATGTGGCTTTTCTTTTCTTTCTTTCCACTAACAGTTGCACCCAAGCAAAATAAGAACTAGAAGTAGAGGGAGAAATGGGACTAAGTACAAGTGTGCCCATTGCACCCAAAGTTTGTAAAACAGATACTTCCAACACAAATGTTTCAGTTTGGGAGGTACACACTTCCTTGATAGGAACCTCTTTGGTAGATGTCCTAAAACATCCATTGATTCTGAAGCCCGATCCTTTAATTGAGCCTCCTTTTCTTCTTCCTTCCCTATACTACTTTCTTCAAGATTACCTTTCCCTTGTTCTTCTCATTCTTTATCCTCACTGTCATCATCACATATATCTATAAATGGTTCAACCTCAAGTACTGCTTCCAATTGCTTTGAAGAAGACAACTTTTCACTTTCCTGAATTATTTCTTCCATCTTTTCATCCTTCTTAGCATTTCCTTTCTTCATGTATACCAGAGTTGAATTTTCAAGTGGAGAGGGAAAAAATACACATGTGCCTCATGGGTACCCACATGTATTTACTGTTGAGGAGTGGAGGCCTCTTTGGAGGAAGACCTAGACTTACCTGCTCTGAACATCTTCATTTTTCTGTCAAACCAAAGTTGGGTCCTCACCAAGATAGGGTTTCTGAGTTGATTCAGATCAACCCTTTCCTTAACAAACTAATCAATGGTTTCAATGGGAGTGTGTCTAATAGACCTTTCATATTCAAGGGACTGTAGTTCCTCATCATCATCTTGAAGTCCATCTAGTAACTTTAATACATCAAAATATTTGATTTTATGCAGGGATAATATGCCATAATACCTTATTCTGGCTTCATAATCATCAAAACAGTCAGCCCAGTAATCTTGACTATCAACAAGATAATGGAAACCCATTCTGAAATTATTGGCAATAAATCCCTTGATATCAAAACAAGTCCTTGGTTTGAAATAATGAAGAGTGAGGGGAGCAATTGTTCTGTCCACATTTTGGGCATCCAAAGTAGTCCTGCAAGTGTAGTTACCCAATGTGATTGGAAACTGGATGCCTGTAATATTCTTGTCTCTACAATTTCTATGAAATTTATCTAACTTCCTGTAGATTTCAACTAAGGAAATTTTATCACTACAATACATAGGGAGTTTCAAGGGTCTTCTCTCAAATATAGCCAACCATATGTAAGAAAATTTCTTGAATTAAGTGTAATAATTACCACAGACATCAATCAATTATTTACCTTCCTCTGAGAATCTTTGGGATGTGTTGTCCTCTAACAATCTGACAATATACATGGTGAAGGCATCATTCACCCTTATGAAATGGTGATTACTAATATTCAAAGTCAACTATGGATAATGCTCATAAATAGGAGCATCTTTTTTTCTTTCATCAGGAGAGAACCCCAACCATTCCCTGTATGCAACAAAAATGTACATCAAATAGGAATTCATATAGAAAGTCTTAGTCCTTTGAACATTGGCAAGTTATTTAGTAAGACTATCACATATTATCTCTCCCCAGTTCAAGATTTTTTTGCCTTCACATATGATATTGATATAAGGACACATCCAATAGTGGAACTCATTGGTCGAGGGCATCCCCATTATTCTAGCAAGGAGGGTGATGACGTCTGATAAATCCTCCTTAAAATCAATCCTAAACATAGTCTTTGGCAGGTCTGGAAGCTCCCTTCTTTGGGTTTTTAAACCATGATTTGGCCACCCTGCTCTTATATTGTTCACTATCCTGATCAAACAGAAGCTGAGCTTGAAGCCTTAGTGAGAGTGTTCTGAATCTTTAGTTACTAGAATTCTGAGGGTAGTGCTAATACAATTAGCATCCAATTGAGAAAATCCCTGTACATGAGGATCAATGATATATTTATTATTTGAGTTGAAGTAGGAGCCACAAGATAACATATTATCAACACCTTGAATAGAAACTAGAAAACCCCCTACGCATGAGAAATTCCACTTTCCTTAATTAATTGAGAAATGCGAGTAGGGTTATTACAGTCAAGTCGTGCCTAAAAATCATCTAGGTCAAGGTGTTGAGCATCACTATCTCCTAATTTATTGGTATGGCGGTCTCCAATGAAGATAGATACTCGTGCCCTTTATAATGAATATTCATTTTGTGGAAAGGGCAGAAAGATCATACAACATACTTCTTGATCCTTTGAAATTTTCTCTCGATAATATGTGACCTCTGCTAGAACACGTTGCACCTAAAAAAAATTGAAAAACACTAGAACAGGGAATTTACCACAGTTACAAATAGAGGAGAGAATAGTAACAAGAAAAAGCACCAAATGAAGGGAGTATTATAAAATAATCGATTACCCTAGATATTTATGCATATTCCATTTTGCTTAGGTCGGTGGGGGGAATTGAATGTAAAAATTAATGCACTGTGTCACTGACCTAAGATAGTGGAATGCAGATATGGTGGAGAAAATGTGCACAACCGTCCTGAGTGACGTCGGGACACTTGGGAGGCAAGAAGACTGAAATGTCTACAATGAATAGGATGCGTAAAATATAGGATTTGTGGAGAAAAGGAGGTTGGGAAGCACTAGGGACATGTGGGACGTGAGAAGCCAAAATTTTCAGCTTAATACATTCAAAGTCGGGTAAGCTGGAAGAAACTCGCACAGTTGGTGGCAAGAAGATGAAATGTCTGTAATGAATGGGATGCGTAAAAAACAAGTTTGTGGAGAAAAGGAGTTTGGGATGCACTAGGGACATGTGGGACATCAAAATCCAAAATGTCTACAATACATTCAAATTGGGTAAGCCAAAATAAACTCACACATTTGGCCCTTAGGACATTAAGATGTGATTTTTCCACAAAGCCGAAGTACCTACAAAACAAAGTAAATACAATATAATGCGGGGAAGGTGGGAAATCGACAAACTAGGAGCCCGATAGAACTTGGGACGCGAGGGACATTAAAACCTGAAATACCCACACAAACAAAGGGAAAAGCCTCAAAAATTGAAAGTCTAGAAAATGACTAACTGTTGGAAAACAACTCTTCCTTCACGGACCTTCACAAGGACATTTTGATAGACATATTACCCAAAAAAATTAAAAAATGAGACAAAAATACACAATTTCTAAGAAGGTGACAACAAATGTAAAAAGGAAGATGATTGCACATAGTGGCAACCATAACGTGCAAGGAAAATAATGATAACAATAGATTTAAACCATATAATTAATAACAAAAGTAATATAAATGCTTGTTAGATAAGACAAATACAACAATAGTGAAATCAGATGTAACAAGTATGAAAATGATGCCACATAAAAGGAATAAAGCCGGAAATATGGGACACCCATGCTGTGACTAGACAATCAAAGCATGTAGGCCTGCAAACAAGAGCAAGCAAGACTAGAAAATATAGGCATAAAACTAATAACATGGGACACCCATGATCTCAAGAGACAATCAAGGAACATCTGCCAAAAGTAATGAAAACAAGTGAATAGTAATATATACAACCAAGTATGCATGAAATAAGAGTGTCAAAACATGATAATGTGATATATTAGCTAATATAAGTGAAAATATATGACACGAGAGATGTCAATGATGTAAAAGAAACATGTGTTAATCATGTTAGCTATAAAGATAAAATGTACACAATATATGTAATCAAACATAATGATGAAGTAGAAAGGATCTATAAGAGAACAAAATCACCTAGATGTAGTGTAAAATAGATGCCCCAGATGTATACAAAGTTTAGGTAAAGGGCCGACCAACACCTATCATTGTGTATGCTCTGTGTATGTCTTGCATAAAGGTCAAAATACCTCGTGAAAACATGTATGTAAAGAGTAAATAAACATGTTATCTATCAAACCAAAGTGATAAACAACATGTATAATTTAAATTGCTAACAACTCAAGTGAAATTTACAGGTCCTGATTTTGTATTTTTGCAAATATATTAATGTTTTTGTAATTTGAATTTATGTGAATGTTTTTGTATTTTCAAAGTGCTTAGTTAATATACACAAAGGAAGGGTAGCATTGAGCTAATGAGTGTCAAAAGGAGGATTTAAGTGGGTAAAATTCATAGGCCAAGGTCATAGTGTCATGTCACAAAGAATAGGTGTTGGGGGTAAAACATGGAGCCATGAGGAATTAGGTAACATAGTGGTAGAACAAGTGGTCATGGTGTGAGGGTCAGCGAAAGGATCGTGTCCTATGTCAAAGGGGGATGAACTACCTGAATAGAAATAATAATCATAGTGATATGGAGGAATATTTGAGGGGTATGATGTAATACGTGAGTATCCCTATGTATATAGGTTCCATAAAGTAACTGCATAGGGTTTGAATGGTGAGAAAAATCAGAGTGACCTTGTTATAATTGGAAGATATAGTGTATAAGTTAATGGACATAGAATTACTCGTAATAATAGGGTGCAAGAATGAATAGAGTTTCATGGGATCTACAATAGGAGCCATAAAAGGATCTGCAGTCATAGGAGGCATAAGTGGCACATTGGGACATGGGGGTTGGGTATCAAGTGTGATGGAAAAAAACGTATGATAATTGTATGTATATTGAGTATTATTCCAAGTAACTGACTTAAAATCAATATCATGGTGACTTTTCATAATGGGAGATGTGATTCCCCCAACATCATTGGCACAATATATTTAGTTATGAGAGGCAGTGTATGAGAAGCAACTATATGAGCTAGTGTGAAGGAGTGATTTGACTAAGAGGTAATGGTAGATGGTATAATGGGGTTCGGGAGGGTATCCCATTTGATAGTATTTGATTCTATGAGTTATTGAATAAGGTGTCAAAGCTTGAGACACCTATTAGTGGCGTGACTAATATGTCAATGATATTTAAAATAAACATTGAAATTGAAATGTTTTATATGAGGATTACTGATGTCAACCTCAAATGATGGAAGGAGAGATATGAGATTACGTTCAAGCAATTATTTAAACTCAATGTGTGGGGCACATGGTAAGCAAGTTAAATATCATCTAGGTAGAGAAAAGGGGTGTGATTGTTAATATATACATGTTGATAGGGAGGATATAATTTGAAGAGGGAAGGTTCCCATTTGTAAATATAAGTAGACCCTTGATGAGAAAATGTGAGACCAACAAAGGCTAAGGTAAGTTTTTTTTAATGAAAAATATCTTATATTAATTTAACAAGTAAAATGATATAATATAATTCACAAAAACATCAGGAGGTATGGAAGCATGCCCCAAATCCCCGAAACAAACTAGGGAAAAAAACCTATGAATGAGGGGGAACAAAAAACATCAATACATCAAAAATAAATAAGATTAATCCACCACTACAAAAAATTTTCGTACATGGGGTGGATCTTGATCATGCCAAAGAGAGCCAAGAAGATATTTTCTAGTGTGTGACACATCCTATCCCAATCCATAGTGGATTTCTTCTTAAATATCTTCAACAGGGGCCCGAGAGGGCGAGATGGCAAGTGTCAGGCTTGGAAACTTGTCTAGTGGTGGAGGAAGGCTCCACTTGTCATGACTGTGAGGCTCAGGTGTAGGTGGCAAGCATTAACCATGTTGACTGGGAGGTGGGGGGATATCTAAACCCCAGTGATGAGTTGAAGGAGGGAGAGAAGCTCCTATGGGATGGTTAACTGTGAGGAGAGCGGCAAGCGCAACTAAATGAGCAGTGCTAGGAGTGGCTTCAATGTCTACCACCTCGTTGATGACTGATGACACTGCCACATGGAAAAGAGAAGTGAGAGGGGATATCGACACACACATAAAATTATAGGGGGTGTCACCCCAATGGTACAGGAGTTTATACAATTCAATCTCACACAATTCCCAATGTTAGAAATCATGCACAACTCAAATTATGCCTTCTAGGCCTTCAAAAAAGCTAATTGTTCTCATACAAAAACCCCCCAAAGCTATGAATTTTATTGATATTACTCCTATGTGAAATTAACCATTTGATCCACCATGATTCTATAACTTGAACTAGTCTAACTCAACCCTCAAAATGGTTTAAAATATCAAAATGACAAAATTTCCACTTTTCTTGTAAACTGCCCTTGTTCTAGGATTCTCAAGCAATCTCTTTTGGTGTTTTCTTAGTTAGTAATTTATATAGGGGTTCACATTAAAGTAATATTTGATCCAAATACCATTTATACCCTTTGTGGTGTCTGGTGAATTTCAAACCTCCAGTCATTAAGCTCTTATCCCAATCATTTTTCTTCCTGTCTAGCTTCACAAGCTTCTTACCACCCCCGACACAATGTTTTTTCAAGCATAATTCTAGATTCATACACTTTTTGAGAAAATAAAATCTACTTTAAAATACCCTTTATGCTCCTTGTTTAACATGGAAAGTTTCACAATGGCTTCTTTGTAACAATTCCTCCAAAACCCCCCTTTCTTATTAGTAATTAGACCTCTTAAGTGCATGGAAAAACTATTTAGAGAACTGTCATCTATAACTCTTGACCAAGATCTTGGTTTTCTAAAATTTATCTTTAAAAATCCTCTCTATACCAATTAGTTTCTTAGTTACCAGTATCAAGGTTCTCCTCCTCAAATTTTATCAACCCTAAAACTCGCTATCTATCTTCCTGTCAATAATGTATGCTACAACCTGTTAGGTAAACTGTCACACAAATCAACTCCTTAGAGACTGATAAAGCATTGAATCCTCTTGAATATTACTCCTCTCTTTAATTAGATTATTTGTTTCTAATATTAGGATTTGATATCACTTCTAAGCCTCTAACTTGTGATTTTGACCTCTTGTCGAGGTAAAGTGGGTTGTCTCATTCCTCCACACTTAGACTGTTGGCCATAACTTCAACAAAAGGAATTATCTATCTTCAAATGATTCTAATACACATTTGTGATGATGAATTAGAGCCTCCTTAAGGGTTTCAATTCTATTATTTACCTTGGAAACTTGGTTTTCTCCCAACATCCTCTTCCTTAGCTCAATTAAACTCCTATAGGTCTAAAGGCAACTGTCATGATTTTCTTCCAATTTGAAGGATTTCCAGACTTTCTGTCACTTTAAACAATCTAGCATAGACTCCAATAAACCTCCCTGAAGATTTCATGGCTGGGTTCATTCATTTACTCCCTCAAATCATTATGTTCCTATAAACCCTAAGGAGAGTTTTCAACTAACCTGATAGATGATATTTTTTTATAAAAGGAGAACTATTAACTTTCAAAGTTGGAAACTCAATCTACATGTCACTTTTAACCTTTTCCATGTATTTCCCTTACAAGTCAGGTTCAGTTTGTCACTGAACTCAAAATTTTTTCATTAATCCTTCTTCTTTGTCTTAGCAACAAGGGATTGTTGACTGTTACCAACTTTCACCTTGCTCTCACTTCAACCTTCAAGATAGGGATTTCCCTCACTATGTATTACTCATTCTAAATGGACTTTTACTATTTGCTACATTTTTTCCCAATGTAATTAGACTGTAACCACACACAAAGCTATGAAAACCTTACAAATATTAATGGAAAACCACAATATAAGTCTTCTTACCATATATATATACTTCTCCTAGATTAAATGCACTGTTCACTGACCATCAAATACTCAAAACCATTAAACACTAACATCAAGACTATGTATACACAGAGATTTTCCTTCGAAACTCCTTGAAGCTATGTTTCTTTTGCAAGACCATTCGAATGATAGGGAGAAAATGGTTATAATATGGTAAAATATGCTCAACAAGCCTGCCCTAATTGATTCTTGCCCATTAGACCCTTCATATTCCATGATTTGGCCCTTTATTACAACTTTTGAAAAGCTAGTTTAGTTTATGACTTTTAGGGTCTAAGCACTAGTCCAAAAATAAGACCTAAGTAAGAATCCTAAAGCTAAATAGGAATAATTACAAGCTTTCACATCCTTTAATGCTCCAAGATGACAATCACACACCAAGTACATACCAAAATTGCCTTCAATGATTCAAATGTCATTTTGGATGGAAATGACCTAATTTGAATTTTTGAAGGATTTATTCAAACTTAACATACCTAGACAACCCTAGAAGACCCATAAAACCTGATAACATACCTAGAAAGCCAAAATTGACATTATTAACCTATATATAGACTAGGGAAACAATGCTCCTGCAACATGAGTGTTTGTACACCTCCAAAGCCACCTTATTGGCTTGAACTTGAATCTGCAATAAGGCATTGACAACAACCATAGAATTGGTATAAATATAAAAGTGGCGATCGACATCAACATTAATAAATAAACAAGCATTCCTTTCTTTCTATAACTAGAAAAAAATTCTCCTCTAAAAGCATGTTAAATTTGGGTAAATTTATATGGGAATTAGGGATTGTGTTCTTGTAAGACATGATGCCAAATGAAGCATTTGGGGTGGATATGTTAGATGAAAGAATGAATCCAATCCCAAGCACCCTGAGCTTTGCGATAATACCAAAAGAGGTGTGGGAGAGTTTCCAGACGCCCAAAAAAGGTGCATTTTAGCACAACCACTCCCAATTGAACTAGACGTGTTCAAGCAGGAGGCCTTGATGAATCACACACCACAAAAAGTTTGTTATTTTTGGTTCCACAAAGGTAGAGAAAAATATAAGAAATATCCTTCACCAGATAGAATGTGAGGACCAAATTCCCCATAGAGTGTTAAACTTATCCACCATGGGTAGATGTGGAAAAAGCCACACATATCCTTTGCTAGCTGAGTAATTCCAGAAGGGGGTGTCCACACACAACTTCTGGTTTTTCCACCATGGACGAGCCTAGAGAACAAAAATATTATGAATCATGTGATCTAGCATGAAGGAAATTATATCTTCAATGAGGGTTATGTCTGGAAAGTCTAATTTAAATTTTTTCTTGAGCTCTTGCCAAGGAAGCCATGATTGAGTGTTCTTGTAAAAAAGATCTTAGATAGTGCATATTCTACGTTTGAAGAATCAGAAACTAGAAATCCAAGGTACCGTTTCCAAACAATGACCTTGGTATTAGAACACAGGGGACCACCACAGAGAGTGGAGATTGAAGGAAAGATCGTTAAGGAAGCTATTTCCATTTAAAAGAAGCCAAGGTTTAATATACTCCCAAGATTTCCAGATGCTTTTAATCATGCAAGTTCCCACCACTTTGACTGGGACAGAGGAAATAAGAAGGTTGATCTAAATACAATACCTTTCCATATAGAGTCGATATAAGGGGTGTCTTCTGTTATACCATATTGCAAAAGCACCTTCTAAGCTTCCTTGCCGTCAATGGCCTGAATGATCCATTTAGTGCAAAGTTCTTGTCCCTACCACAATATGTTGATAAGGCCTAAGCCTCTAGAGTTATTAGGAAAATAATAGGATTCCTAGGTAACTCTGTGAAACCCTTTGCCAGATGTGGGATTGACATAGAGGAAGTCTTTAATAAAATTTTCAAGTTTGTGCACCGAATTCTTAGAGGAGACCCAACAAGAGGAGTAATACACATGTGTGGCTTCCAAAACTTTAGATAAAATCTATAATTTACCTACCAAAGAAAGCATCTTGGTGATCTAGTAATCCCATTTTAGGCCACGCGTTAAACATCATACTTCCATAATTCAGTGGGAGAGGATTGGAAGGTGAAAGGAATGTCCACAAATTTAAAAATTTGTTTGTAATTAAGGAACATCCAATCATAGGATTCTAACCAAACAGGTGCGTGAAGAAATGGTTATCTGTAGCATTGCATTTTACGTCATAGAATGGAAAAGCCAAAGGCTGGATAAAAACCTTCTAGATACTAAATGACCTGGTTAACGTTATACTCCTCTTTAATGAGAGTGAGAAAGGAGTCATCAGTGAGGTGGCCATTAAGTAGTTGAGCACCATTACTAGAGGGTAAATAAATACCCTTGATAATTCCCTGAGATTGGGCTTGAGAAAACAAGTAACCAAATACTTTAGCTAACCAAGACATAAAGGGCAGGTGCAAGGGGGAAACCTTGCGGAATAGATCAGTTTAATACAAATGGATTAGAGCTTTTTCCATTGATGGTGATATGGAAAACAACATTTAAAAAGAGCATATTAATAACGTAAATAATGCTTGGACCAAAACCTAAATATTTAAGCATGGCTTAGATTAATTACCATTCAATTTGGTCATAATCCTTCTCAAAGTCAATTTTAATGAAGAGAGCTTATTGATTATACCTATGATCCCATTCCATTCCTTCCTAGACAAAAATAAAGTTGTCTCATCACTTTGTTAAATGTTTCATACAAGATCATAGCCAAATCTCTTACCGTTTGACTTTGACATCTCTTTCCAACCATAATTAGACTAGAGCAAACTAGCTAAGGTAAGGTTTAAAGTATGTAACCAATAATTTTCAAGGAGAATATTATAGGCATAATCATCGGGGATAACATAAAAAATTGTGTCAAATGTTTTGGGATCCATAGTAATATAATTAAATTCTTGACTATGCATGTTGGCACAAATGTGAATGTTGTAAGGAATAGGGGAAATATCTTAAATAGAAAAGCCTAAAACATAGATGAAATACAAGCTAAAAACATTTTTTTTTTAATGTTGGGTCAAGAAGAACACACTTGACCAGAATATTTTGCACACAAACTTGAACATAGTAGACACTTGTAGTTTGATCAAAGCACTATTATTCCTAATATTTCACTAATTATTCTCCTTCTTACAAATTGATGATACCTCGTTAATTCGACTCCTCTAACTCATCATTTATGACATTATTTTAGTTGTAATTCTCCTATGAACCAATTAATGGGGTTAATATAGTCCCTTATTAGCTAAAACGTCTTCTCACCCTCTTCTATACCACCTTTACTAGCTTCCTATTCTATCAATCCATTTCATTGGATTGATTAGACCTCTCAAAACCCTAATTCTTCTCTAAATAGGATTAACTAGTCTAACCTAGTTTAATTAACCATAAAACATGATTAACCTCTTCTAAACCTAGTCAAATCTTATTTTGACTCTCTAAAGTTCCTTTTGGATTATCCTTTTGTCCCACATGCACCAAAAGTCTCCCATTTTTGAAATTGGAAAACTATAAATAACCCACTACCCCTAGACCATTTCTAAGAACTCTCCTTCTTCATAACATTAACTATAGTATTTTTCTTAGGGTTTAGAACTTATTTCATTTGTTTTATTGAGCTATTGCTTTTCCATTGCACTACACACATAAGAATTGAGTAAATGGGAAGAACCATTGGCCTTGAAGCCATTAATGACGAGCTCCCATTCTCATAATCATAAATTGATTTCTTAAAATCTACCTAGGTTCATTTTAAAGCTTTCAAGAGTAGAGGATTACTAAATATGCTAAATTTGCTTGTTTCTTTCAAGATTAATGTATGAAAAGTGATGAATCCTTTTTTATCTCTTATCTGATAGTCCACTAATCACTTTGTTTAAATATTTTGGGGTTTCTCTAGAGATTCTTACCCCATGTTCATAGCTTTGAAATCTTTTTCATTGAACACAAACATAAGTAGGTGATTTGTGTCTAGAAAGTGGTGGAGGAGGAGTGGTAACAAAATCAATATTATTAGTGAAAGAAAGTTACTTTTGGAGAATACTTTGAACATGCTCACTAGGTGTATAAGGATGAATTTGGGGTATAGGTAAAGACTTGAAGAAGTGTCTCCTTAAAAATGGTGTTTTTTTTTAGATATTCAAGGAATGATATGGTATGATCATGAAGGGAAGCCAATATTACAATCAAAATTAGAATGATCAAGCCAAGGAAAATAAGCATATAACAAGATATTATAAAGGAACCCTGAGGGTGTTTAGGGGAGACAACTAAGATTAAATTGCAAGTTAAGTTCACCAAAAATTTTACACCCTAATTATATTTAAATGAAAGATTATGATTTTAGTGAATTCATGCACTAAAAGGATGTAAGGGTTAACAATAGGTGATTATTCCATTTAATTAATTTCCAACATTAATTACCAAAATCAGTATAAATCTTTTATACTTGCAATTGATATGCTAAATAAAATACAAACTCAAAAACACCAAGGAGCGAGTGCACTCAGATGATTACAAATGATTCTGGAAATTTCTAGGAGGATGCACTACTGGAATAAGGATATTTGAACTTGATGATGTTTTGTTCTTGAAATTGTAACTAACAACTGACCTAGGGCAGAAGCATACAACTCTACCAAGACCTTCTGTATGGTCTTCACCCTATTGTACGGTCTTGAAATTTTTTGGTTTCTGTATTTGTAACTTCTTAACACTGTCTATTTCCTGGAACTATTTGTCATTATCAAACCCTAGTTTTTGGTCATGTTACACAAGTTTCTGAATATATAGAACATGATCTCAAACCATAAATGTGGATGGGAAGTTAGGTACAAAATAAACATTGTTTTTCGTCGTGGGCACTCCCATACACCACCAACGTTGGCAATACTCCAAAGAGACCTAAAATCTCATGTCATTCTCCACATAACATGTAATATATGAATGAATGCAACTGGATTTTACAACCACCTTTGAAAATGCTTGAGTTTTTTGGTTATTGCTAAGATACTTGGGGAAGGGATATTTGAGCACTTGTAGAAGAGAGAGTTTGATGTCTTTAACTGGTAAGAACCTTCAGACCTTTAGATATTTCTTCCATAATGACTTTAGGTGTGCTATTGTAATATTTAGGGAGCCTTGGGTGACTTTCGAAAGTGTTAAAAGTGAGTGTATCAAAGTAGTGCCATAGGATTTCTGTGTTAGAAAATGACATAGTTTTTACTTGGTTATATAGTGTTTTATAGGTGATTTATTTAAGAAAATATGACCTAGAGGGGTTATAAGACACAAAAAAGGATATGAATTTGAAAGTAAATTTGGAGGACATATTTTTTGAATACCATACAAGTCAGCAAAGTCCAAAATATATTATCTTAACCAAGTTGTATGGCCTTGACCAGGGATGGAAAACATACAATTTTAAGTTTAGAATTTGTTACTTGATGTTTGTCTATGGGTTTTATGCATTGTGTTCTTAGAATTTGATGACATGTTAGTGTGCAAGGATAAATAATCTAAACAAGAGCCATCAAAATGTGCTAAGTGAGAATGTGAAGTTTACATTTATCTTAGAAAGAGTACATTGTCAAAATTAGTAGTTTCAAAGAGTGTATTTCCAAATTTGAGTGTCTGCAGTCACATATAGGCACTGGTTTGGCATTTTTTCAATAGTATATTGCTTTTATATTTTTTCATAAGAGAACTTTAAAAGAAATTTCCAACCTGTAATATACTAAGGCCTGTAGGCCATATAATACAACAATATAAGAAAGGTGATGGGGTCTTATGTAATGTTTATTCCCTCAAAAATCACATCAAACCCATAAAATATGTTGCATAATTGTGATATTCCCTAGTCATGTACCGTAGAGTGTGTGTTATAATAATTCATATTGTGCCTTGAAAAAATGTCATTGGTGGATAAGTAGAATAAGCGTACATGCATTTTAGAAGATATGTACAAGTGTTTGTGTTAAACTATGTTAGTAAGGAAGGCATATGAATGCCATCATATGATCTCTTCAATAGTATGATCATATAGATTTGATGTATCAAGTTATACAATGTGTGTATGATAAAAAGGAGAAGTGATTAAAATAATATATCCATCATCTAAATCTAATTTGTAATCATGTGTGATATAGTATTAAGAAATATCAAAATAGGTAGCTTATGTGTAAGGAATACACAAGCCACAAATAGTTACAATAATCTTAGGCTCTCAATGTATATGTAGAGAGTGAATCACCGTCCCATACAAGTCTCACTCATAAGCTAAAAAAATGTGGCGCATTGACAGAGTACAATATGTCAATGCTCACTCATGATGAGGATGTATCAGTGTATGATGCATAATATATCTAAAAATGTGATTACATTATTGGATGGGTTGTGAAGTTTTTCCTGTGGTATGAAACACCACTCATTGTGTTAGATTAGTAGAGGGCATTATGATAAGACAAATAGGGTATTCATAAAAAACACCAAGAGTGGTAACAACCATGTTGTTGTGTACATACTTTAAGCATTTATGTAAGATGAAATGGATAACGTCCATATGGAAAATCCATAAGCATCCAAGTAATGTATTAATTACGTTGTTAGAAGGGATCATCAAGAACCATGTGTAAATCATCTTAGTCACAACCTGGAAAGGTGTCACTATGACCCAAGTGGGTTCTTTGATTTTCTATAAAAACCTTAAACTATATCGATTGTGTCAATTATATCTTTTGTGGTATAGCCTAGAGTAGTAAGAACTACCATTATGTAAAGGTTTTGGCTATATCTATCATCTATTATCATACTTTTGATTGGATGTGAATCAAAATGTGACCAAATGAATAAAGGTTTAGATTCTTCCTCATAATTAAAATGAATCTCTAAATCATCAAGTGTGATTTATAGTGTGAGCTATGTGATGAGGAAACATGGAGGCAACTTGTGTAATTTTATTAATATGAGAAATAAGTATATTACATAACATATATACTTACAGGTGCAACAATAATCCAAAAAACTATATGTGAATATAATATGAAAAATATGGTTATAAAACCATATAACGATAAAAGAAATATAAACCACCTATTTACCCTAATAACATACTAATGACCATAGTAAATACTAATTTACCTATGGTAAAAATTAAGTAAGGTAATAAAATGCATAATTACTTATAGTAAACTATGTTTTACCTAACATTCCCCCCTTTATTTTACACTGCCTTAAGGGACAAGGAGAGAAACTCTCTAAAAAACTTGAATTTGTCATTTGCAAGTGACTTCATAAAAATATCTACTTGTTTTTTAGTTGTTGGGCAAAATTGAAGATGTATATTGTGTTTAAATACATGCTAGTGTATGAAATAAAATTGTATCTCAATATTTTTATTTATCTCATGAAACACTAGATTGCGAACAATTTTGAGAACACCCTCGTTGTCAACATATAAGGTAGTGGATTTATCATGTGGTACTCCAAGATCCTCAAGTATACGATGCAACCATATCACTTTGTAGACACCTTCACATGTAGCACGATATTTGGCTTCTGTAGAAGATTGAGAAACACATTTTTGTTTCTTGCTTCCCCATGATATCGATCCATATGTAATAAAAAGAATAAAAATCCAGAAGTGGATTTCCTGTCATCAATATTACTTGCATGATTTGAATCCAAATATCTAGTCAATAAAAAATGATAATTCTTCTTGTACTCTAGACCAAGATCCATAGTGCCCTTAAGATATCTAAAGATTTACTTTGTTGCTTTCCAATTACAAACTATGGGTTCCTGCATGAAACTAGAAATATAGATAACTACAAAGCTGTTGTCTGGTCTAGTATATGTGAGGTAAATGAGACTCCCAATCAACTATTAATAGAGAGATATATTCATAAGAGGATATGGATATGTATGAGATAACTGGAGTCTCGTCTCCATGTGTGTAGTAATTGGTATAAAATCCATCATCCTAAATTTCTCGAGTGTTATCTTGGTATATTTCAAATGAGAAACAAAAACATGATTCTCCTTTTTGCATACTTCCAACCCAATATAATAGTGCATAAACCCAAGATCCATCATGTCGAATGATTAATTAAGATCTTTCTTTGTAGCATCAATCATCTCCACTTTACTGCTAGTGATGACTAGATCGTTGCACATCATATACTATCAACTATCATAATCTGCTACCCGTCATTGCACTCATTGAGGTAAATGATTAGGATCATAAACAATTTCTCACAACTTCTTTTCTTTACAAGATTTTTCATCATTCTTGAAAGTAATTTTCACAAGATTCCCTGTTTAAGGCAATATATATGATTTTTTTTAGGGGGTCTTAAAATTTACCTTGGATTGGCTGATCATTAGAATGTACAAGGGTAATGAATAACCTCAGGTATCTTTGGAGTAATGTAGAACAATGCCTTATCCATTGGGCCATAGATTTACTATACTAAAAAACTAAAAAATTTCACCTATACAACCAATGAGAAAAAAACAAAAACATCACAAAATAAAGGGAAACATGATAGCTTGACAGTGTACACACCTAAATTCTGACTATATAGTTTTAATACTAAAATTACACTGATTTATCATCTTTCTTGTCATTTCATTATAATTAGTGATTTCTTGCATTAATAAGCTAACATTTCCTCTTCATTTCGGTCGATTAAGATCACTATCGTTAATTAATTAGCCTTCCCTTCATCCTAGATGCCAATGAATGACACTTTGTTAGTTATAATCCTCTTTTAATTAATTAATTGACCATTATTAATTAATTAAGCCTTTTAATCTTGTATTTATTCAATAAACCTTTTTCTTGGTTGAATCTCCCTCTCAAACCCTTAAAACTCTACTAATTTCCCTCTGTCATCTCCAAATGGCTTCTGTAAGCTTATTTTGGCCTATTAATTAATCCTAGTTGATTAATTAAATCACCTCTCAACTCCCCATGAGTTGATAATCCTCTAATTAATCTATTCTAATCATACTTATCCCCTTTCTAATTCTACTTTACCTTTATCCCACCATTCACTAGGTTGCAAGTTTCTCCTAAATTGGAAAGTCTGTATAAAGAACCTTGTACTTTCCTTGTCCAACCTTATACAACACATGTCAGTGTATAAGACATATAGCATATGATAATAGCATTTTAACTCTTGAAAAACTGTATTGATCAAGCAACCATTTCTATCTTCTACTTGTAAAAGAGTAGTAAAAAAAGAAACCAAACATGGACAATTAAGCCATATTGGCGAGATATCTTCATCTTCCATGGAAATAGCCTTCATTTGATTGCACGTAATCAGCTATAGTTTGTCTCACTAAAAGGAGTACCTATAATCTAAAGTCCCCATCAAAAACAATCAAATTAATGGCTTTGCATTTCATGTTTTTAATATTAGATGCATTAGTTAAGCTTTTCCTTTTAATGGCTTTAATCATGATGCTTTGTTAGATTAACTTTTTTATTGAGATACTACTTGGTGTTAGTTTCTATTGATTAGCTTAGTTTGGTTTAATCACACGCATACATATGGTATACCTGGTGGGACACTCCTTTGTCTCATGCGTTTTTCTTAAGTTTTTGTAGTTAAGTTTCATTTTTTGCATACTAACCTCTTTTTAACACATGTTGATATGACTTGTATTAGTTAACATGTTTTTTTGAGTTTTCGTGTGTTGAGTGTTGTTTGTAGGTGCGAAGGAGGTAAAGTGCTACCAAATTTGAAGCTTATTAACAAAAATTTGAGCTTTTTGACATTTTTGGTCATTTTCACACGTTTTTGAAGCTACACAGGCTCCTTACTCTACCGTTATTATATTTTTTCCTATGTTGTTCCTTCGTGTGCTAGCATCGCTATATGTGTGCCAAGGTTGATTTCACATGGGTTTGCGTTAAAATTTATGCGCTAGCATTGTTGTTTTTGTGCTATCATTCTCTAGATTTGTGCTAGTGTTGTCTGTATTTTCATCTCTGTCTTTTTTTTTGCACTATTTTTCTTTGGATTTTTGTTTGTGTTTTTACATGTGCGCTAGTGTTTCCATATTTACGTCTGCATTGCTGCATGTGTGCTATCATCTATGTATGTGTGTTTGTGTTTCTTCATGTGCACTAATGTTTATGTATATGTGTTTGCATTAGTGTTTGTGCCTTTGCGTTCATCTATGTGCATTTACGTTGATCTATGTGTGTTTACGTTGATCTATGTGCATCTGCATTGATCTATGTGTATCTATGTAAAAACAATTGCGTTAGCGTTTTGTGTGTTTTTTGGCTCAAATTTCAAAAAATATAGAATCTAATTTATGTGTTTTTTGCTATATTTACAAGTTTTTTAACTTTTGATTTGCAAGTTTTACTTTAAAAATATTTTTTTAACACATTTAAATGCTTTGATGAATGTTGTTTTTCCATTTTGCTTAAGTTAGATCAAATTTTGTGTATGCTCTTCTCTTGTGCTTTTGGGTGATCTTGAGAATCATAAGTAACTTTGATCTCCATTTTCTAACATTGTGGTTTACTTGGAAATTTTCATCATTTAAGTTGCTTAAGGGAATTAATATTTTAAAGCATTTAATTGTCAGTGATTTATTTTTTTCCATTTTTAAAGGTTAGTGTGGTTACATTCATTATTGAGGATGATAATTGTATCTTCCACTTTAGTGATGGTCTACTGAGTTATTTTTATACCTATACCTTGATGATCCTGTATCTTTAAACATTGGGTATTATATGGAAAACTACCTAGTCATGAACCAAGTGCTAGGACTTGGTTGGCTAGTTGTTACATCTCATGTCGAAACAAATACTTTATGACATTGTGTGCATGTTGCCAGATTTTTTGGGGTATCACATTAAGTTTTGTTTTGTAAAAAAGCACACTAATTGATTCAAAACAGTTGTATGGTTGTACATGCAGTTAGAGGCATTGTTAATATTTTGGCTATAAGATTTTCTCATAGACTATGTGCATAGGTTAAGGTCCTTAGCTTACAGCCTATATCACAGTGTCTTACTATAAGAATTACCACTATGTAGATGGCGAGGAAGGTTAGTTGACACATTTAGGGACACAATGGTAGATACAACAAAAAGTTCCTAAAATCTAGAAAGGATGAATTAGAATACATACACCTAATGTTTTATAAATTGTAAACAATATTTTCCGTATTAAAATTCACAAAACATTTGTTAAATCCTACATTGTGTGGTATTGAGTCTAATTATCTAAAGGAAAACATCAAATATAAAGCATACCTCTAATAGACAAGTATAAATAGATAATGGTAAGTAAATGTCAAAAATATCCTAATGTGATGAGCCATAAATATCATGTGGCGAGTACATCTTGAGGGAACCCCACTCATGTAATTCAAAGAGCCATTTACAGGGAGAAAGAATTATATCGGAGTCAATATCTCCATAATGTCGCATGCAGGGGATGGATTCTTTAGTTAAAATGTGATGGCATATATCATCCCTTTCATGACAATGTGGGATGAAGTCATTATCAGAATATTTCAATTAGTAAAACCAAATCCTGATACACACTCATGGATAATAGTATACCAAGCTAAAAGAGCTATGGATAAGATGATAATATCAAATTTTTTTAGCTTAATCGAGACAGATACATCCTAATAAGATAGTTCTTCTTCTTTCATGGTAACCGTGATGTAATACATTTATAAGGATCCATGCCGAGTGTATGTCCCATCCATATATGGGCAACCAAAGCAATATGAATTATGACATTGCTCATCCCTTAGCTACAATAGATATATATTCTCAATATAATTTTATAAGACCAAGTTTCTGAGGGCCAACCACGAGCTAACCAACCTACATCATCAAGGGGTGTATCTAGTTCATGGATATAGAAGAAATTAGTCCTTACATTTGTATAAAAGGACCTAGGGTTCCAAAAATGTAAATCAAAGTTATCAGGGTGAACTCTTAGTAGAATCCCTAAAGTTTATAAAAGTGCATATACTTGTATTCGAGGTACTAATTGGATAAGTGATAGGTATTATCTCCAAGCTATGGGATATAATGCTACATGTGGTGGTAGACCTCCAGAGAAAGCTGGTTTCATAGATAATACTAATAGACAAAGATATGCTACTCTATCTAATCTAATGCATGAGGATATCAAACTATTCTAATCTAAATCATACCCACAGTAACCGGGGAGAGTGAAGGGTTAAAATGAAAGCTTACACTAAAGGAGTGATACACCTTTGTTAAGGAGCCGTGATGTCAGTAATCTCCATATGTCTGAAATAAAGATGTAATAGTGCACTAGTTTTATTATATTTGGTGATGACCTGTTATGTATAATACTAGCAAAATGACCCTTGACAACAATATTCCAAGCATACACAATGATAATGAATCCCTGCAAGAACATAATAAATAGACACAATATTCTTTATAGAAAGATTAAAGGGGCAAGAAGAATGCAAGAAAACACAGCAGGGGGAAGATACATCCACAAACTTGTATTTTATTGCTTCATGATGTGCACAGTTCAATCTATTACAAGATAAGGGCCTGGATCACCATGCAAGGAGTCCACTACAAGGGCCTGCAACACACTGGCTTCACAAAGCAACTTTTGGTAGAGCTTTGCTACCCAAAAACTACTCCCCTTTACAATGATCCCAACACTCCAATTTATAGAAAAAAATGAGAAGGGAGAAGAGAAAGGAAAACCTGGAAATCCCAAAATCTGTCCTTCAACCACCTGTAAGAGGAATTAAATTGAGTGAAATGATTTTCTATTACTTGCAAAAGGCTCCCCATACTGTCCCATGTGCTGCAGCAAAGAAAGAATGATGACCATGCCTCTTAATTGCACTCCCAACTACCAAATAAAACACTGTTCTAAACCCGGCCACGTTTTTTAAAAAACTCAATCAATATCTCATCAAATCCATAATTTATTGATTTTTTGTGTGTCAGGCTTGGAGCCACGATTCCAACGGTACCTACTTTGTGCGATTTTGTTGAGAAATGCAAAAGTTATGGCCTTCTGAGTGCGGCAGCTATTTTGGGTCTGGGGGGTGTTTTCTGTCATTTGACAGGAATAGAGCATTGACTGAATGGTGTAGAGGACACCACTCATGAAAGGTACAGTGCTCATTATATCAGAAAGTCCAATTTTGTGAAAAATCGGAGCTCGGAGTCAAAATTTATGGCCGTTTGAAGTTTCATGGACTGAATCAATTGACTTTTCTTCTTCTCCTTCGGCCGCTTCGGATTTTCGCATCCCACGCTTACCATTTGTCCCAACTGTCCCATATGGTGCGCGGGGGAAAATATCCTACCTCCACCCGAAATCGAGCTTCCATGTCCCTCTTTTGCTGCCTTTTGACACTTGGCGTGATCTGATTGGCCTTCGCGCTCCTTCGGTATCCTTTGGTCCCGGATGCATCCCTTTACTCCCATTTGGAGTGCTGAAAGTTCATGTTTCGGCCAAACTAGCCGGTTCACGTACTCTGCATAATTTTGTCCCAACTGTCCCAAACTTCCTGGGAGAACTTTTTCTCGATTCGTCCGGTTCAGCCAGTTTCACGTCCCTTTTGTCCCGCGCGTACTGTCCCTCGGACTTTCCCAAGTATCTCATTTCGGTCTTTCCGGCCAGTTCGCGTCCTCCGCGTAATTTTGGCCCAGTTGTCCCAAACTGCGTGAAGACAACACTTCGTCGATTTTTTCCACTTTTCAGCCGGTTCACCTTTTTACGTCCTGCACATCCCGACGTCCCGGATGTCCCTTTGCTCTGTAGACTGCCTAGCGGCCTTTCGGCCGATTCGCGCCCAGATGTCCCTCATGTCCCGACTGTTGCGAGGACTAAGACTTAGCCATTTTTCATGATTTTTCCTGGCCCAAGCTTGTTTTCTGTAACTTTTTCACATTTTTAAAACTTGCTGGGTTTTAAAAAGCCGAGGGGACCCCAGAAACACGATTTTTTGCTTTGAATCAATATAATTGCTTGGGACTAAAGAATTTGATGCATGTTATCAAAATTACCTTGAGGGGTGAATTTTGGATAACAGTTTCATTTAGAAGGAGGAGGGACTAGTTCCCATGTGTTATTTTTAATCAAAGCATTGTATTCATCTTTCATATCCTGAATCCATATATCATATTGAAAGGATTCTTTAAAATATCATGGCTCAACCTCATATAGGGTCATTGAGGCATGATAAGTATGTTGAATACGAGTTACTATTAGTGAAAAATCATAGCACCCCCAAATGAGTTATGGATCTACTTTTCTAAGGCAACGTCATTTGGTGTGATTGCACAACATTGAGCTTTCCCAAAGTGTGGGACCCCTTTGCAAATGGGCAAAGCTCTCCAAAGAAGGTTGGTTCCTCTTCCTAAACTACCTGCCACAAGCTATTCCAGTGTAGGCAAGCTAATCTAACCTAATATAACTTCCAAGGAGACAAGGAGAGGAAGAAAACAAGGAAAAACAGAGCCTACACTGGAAAATGGTGATACACCAGAGAAGGAAAGTGTTAGATTATCTATGCCCAAAATGCCATGGAATAAGAAGATGTGAATGCAATAGGAAAGATGAAGATAAGAGACAAAGGGTATCATAGATGCATAAAGAGATGTTCATACATAAAACTGTTCTGAAATTCCATGAACACATGTCTTCCAACAGTATGTAGTGAGATGAAAGATCCAATAAAATCTAGCACAAATATGCATGTAAGTTAAGAGAAGGGAAAAGAACCAAAAAAAAGTGAGCATAGGAAATATGAGCAAGAAAGATCAGGTTGAAAAGGACATTTTTATTAGAAATCAGTATTTACAACTCTGAGTGCATCATTTCATTGGGTAAGCATGAAAAAATGCCAAGTACAGAGTAAAAATGGATTCAAAATCCATTTTTAACCTTCTAAGAAAAGTAGGGAGATGATTTATTAATTAATGATGATTTTTCCTACAAAATGAGCCAAAACTGGCTTTTATCACTGAAGTCATAGGGAAGAAAAGTAAGACATATGTGTGGAAAAGATTCTAATTTGACATATATCAACCATTGACAAGAAATTCATTATAGAACAATAAGGGCATGTTTTATAATCCATTTTTCAATACATTTGGCCATTGGACTAAGAAACGAGTGCCATACTTCATCCATTCTTGGCGGTCTAGGGCTATGGTTACCACATTTTTTTCATGCCAGGACATTTCTTGGGATTTTCTCATGACAAATGTCCATTCAAAATTTAAAATGACACTTAAAGGAATGCCATCATGTGGATAATTTCACTAGCTTTTTAATGATACCAAAATCATGAAAAACTGAGCTCTGGTTCGAAAGATATGGCCCTCTGAAGATTTAGGGCAAAACTGGAAAAAATAAAGTCAAAATTGGGGTCGGCGGGATCAAACTTTAAATTTTTCCCTTTTCGAAAAATTTCCATAGGAATCTCAATGGCCCCTCAGGAACGCATGACACTTGGTACTTTGTCCATTAGAAATAAGTGAAACCTTGAAAAAATTAAATGCCCCTCCATAGGCCATGTCTTGGCAAAAGGGCATAGTTAACAATGTTTCTCCGACTGCCCGATTTGGCACTGGTTGCCACGTGTCATCATCTGATGTGCCTCACTGAGGGTACAAATCTTCAATGTACCCTTAAAGTTTTTCTCGAGAAAGCTCAAAGAAAAGGTGAAATTTTATATTCATTGGATAGGTATCCTCGACTTCCCCTTTTGATGAAACTAATATTAGATTTTTTTTAGAGGGTCAGCCTTGGAAAACATGGATTCTCAAGGAGATTCTTCTTAGTTTAGGGCTTGCGGGCTTAAATTTTGATCTTCTTAGACCCTAGCTCAACAAAAGGCCTAAGTGTTTGCATGAACTTTATTTACAGATCTCTAGATTGCAACCCTGGACTAATATCCTTGGGTAATATGGTACCTTATGCCTGCTCCTCTGGTCCCTATGCCTGACTTTGTCACAATAGACTTCTAGGACAAGGCTTGAAGTGGGATTACCTAGTTTGAAAATCCTCCCCTCTTCATCTTTAGTTGTAGATCCCACAACTCTTTCTAAGACTCTCAAATTTGAGTTATCAGGACTAAAATTTAGCTTTTTGGAAAGGGGAATGGAAATCTAATCCTATTTAGTATGAACCATATCAAGAATTCTCTCTGAGTGCTTGAAATGTGTGAAAATTCGAGCCTTACGAATTTTGGCCTCCAGAGTGAAGGCTTCTTCACCTAGGTTAGTTCAGCCAAAACTAATTATCTAGTGGGCATATTTTGAAGAACGAAAAATTAAACTTTCTGTGGCACATAAGTAGGGTTAGAATTATTTTTACCAATGCATTTTGGGCCTTATTCTATGACTCTTATAATGAAACATTGTTGATTGACTTCCTCTCAATTTAGGATCCATCATATATTGTATTCAATATAATCACCCTTTTCTTGATGGACCTTCACTATCCATAAAATGAATTAGGATTTCACGTATTGATCTAGATCTCCTTCTAACAGTGGGAAACATTAAGGCGGTGTTCAGAAGTTTATTTGCATGTAAGAGAAATGTCTTCATTCCAAGACATACCACATTCCATTGTTTTCAACATTTCATACTTAAAAGGGTAATTAGAGAACTAAATACTTATAGGTTTCTTCATAAGGTGAAAAATTCCACAAATTGGAGCATAATCATAGGAGTTATCATCAAAATCCCTGATGCTTCCCCTTGACTTTAGGAATGCAAGGTAGCAAGGTACTACCGAAGTTTTTGGCACACCCAGTGGAGATAACTCTAATTTTTTCAAGGTGTTCCATACGCTCAACCCTTATTTTGACTTTAATCTTCATTTAAAACAAATCTAATATTAAGTATAGTGATCATTTTCTAGCTATTCATTTCTTCTGCCCATGAGGCATTTTAAAGCATATTTGATGATCTGAAGCATAGATCCTATGACACCCATTTCTAGTTATAGTCCTATTTTAGTTTATCTTTCATGCACATTTTGATGTGGGGGATTTGGGAACGTATTCAAATTTCCTTTGAATTCCATATGTCTAGTACATTTCTCTTCAAATGTTTTGCTACAATAATGACTTCCATTATCAGTTTTGGGATTCTTTTTATTTGCAGATGTAGCAAGACCATTCCTCTACATCCCCAAACTTTAAATTCTTGAAATCAGTTTCCACGATAAGACATGATGACTATATTTATTATATAACCCATAACTGACCATATGGTTATTCATCTATGTGAAATTGTGCAATAAAGCTTATGAATTACAAGGTCCATGCAGAGATGATGTCAAGTAGAAATATTATGCATGACTGTTGATTTACAAAGGTAATTTAATGAGTAGTTGAGATTTGGATAATGATTTTAACTAGAAAAACTGTGTTTAATGTTGCTTACCACACAAGCAACCATGTCACAGTTTCATAGGGAAGCTCATACCCAGGGAGAGGCTCAATGTACCAATATTCAGTTTGAGCTACATTTCAAATAGAAGCTTATGAAATTTACATGTCCTAATCCATGTTCATACCTCAAAGTTGAAGATCTTATTCTGAAGAAGATGGAGGCTTTCAAGATTCAAGCACAATGGGTAACCCTTAAAAATCAATGGGAAACCATTCTACATCTATACCAAAAGCAATAAGCATTACATGTTCAGGTCTTTTAATCTATGCCATACTCATCCTATTTTGCAACATGGACAACTAATGGTTTTCTGCCTGCTTACCCCATTGAAAGGAACGCCCTAATCCATATTCTTCACTAAGCCATCCAAGAACTCAATTCTAATCAAACACCACGATCAATAAGATGAAAGTAATTCACTAGAATAAATTTACATAAACCTTTGTAAACAAATGAGCAGCAATATCATATATTATTATGGAAATTGATGAAATACAATGAGAATGGACCTTGTTTATTTAGGAAATGAACATCAATCTAAGAAACATTTAAAGTCATAGATCAAGCAATAAATCAAGGAAAGAACTAGTCATCAAAGAATTAGTAAAGACCATAGATGTAGGAAAGAACTAGGCTTCAAAGATTTTGAGTCAATATCATAGATTCCATTGTTGGTTAAGACCTATACCTAATATCTAGATAATATGTCCCTAATATCTAAATAAGAGAAATATCCATGGAGATTGATTTTGTAGAAGAATAAGCACAAGAATAGGTATGATCAACAATACATGTTAATGCAAAATTACAGTACCCCTGATTACTTGTGATTTTGTGTATGAGGAAATCAGTGTAACCTACATAACATGGGATTATCCTACAATGTGGGACCTTGCAAGTAGGATAATCCTTCGGAGAAAGCCATATTCTTCATCTAACCTAGTGCCAAATTATCCAAAGTGCAGAGAATGGAAAGTTAAACAAATCCTATCCTAATGCTTTCCAAGGAGACATGGATAAAAATATGCATGAAATAAAAATACTCTAAGTGAAGGTGGTGTACTAAGAAAGGGTGAGACAATCCAAGTGAGTAAAAGATAGGGAAAAAACTAGGAAGGAGAGGGCTGGTAGAAGTGCCACAATCTAAGACAATATTCAATTCCCTATATTCATAAAGCACAACAAACTACAGACCCTACAAAGAGATAGATACATGCACAATATACTTATAAATATAATGGAAGGCAAAAGATGCAATTCATACAAGTTAGGGAGAAAATAGCCACAAAACATGAATTTTATTGCTCAGAAACATGCACAATCCATCATACCATAAGCAAAAGACAAAATCCTTTACAATAAGCCCAAATTTGAGGCCTTTAGCTCATAATAGCTCTAGAACAATTTTGACAGAGTTCCTTTGCTTTTCCGAAAAATCCCCTCAAAATGAGGTGAATTTTACAATATATAGGCAATTTGGGTCACCAATTGACATGATGTATTAAAGAGGTATGGGAAACCATTCATTTTGGTACTTTTCTTGCATGGGAGGTTCATGGGTGTCATGCCTCATTAATTCTGGTTGTTGGGATGTCATTCATTCACTTACGCTCATCTAGGATTGTAACTCATCCATTCCTGGTTTGTCTAACTGCACTGGGTTAGACGACGTCCATCCTCTTGTGACCATACTGATTTTACTCACGAACCTTTCCATACTCGGGAGTTTCCATGGTCTTCTAATCATGGGATGTCTAATTGGAGTTGGACAACATCTATCCTGATTGTCATGACACACTTCCCATTGGGGTTGGTAGCCAACGTCTCAACTTCGTGACCAGTACTATGCTTCTGGTACTCACTGAACCATGACCTACGACTATAAGCCATCCTCACATTGTTGGCTATCTAACCCTGAGGAGGTTATCATGACATCCATGTAAATGACCGTACGACAACTACCGTATCCATTCTTGTAGCCGATAACCGATGAGCCACCAACCAGAACTTGACCAACCATTTTCTGCTACAACCGGTAACTCATCCATCTGTGTTGGCCGTCAAACCCTGAGGGGTTGAACAATGTCTATGTATGTCAACCAACCTCTTCGTATGCCGTCCATGCACTGTTGTAACCTCACCATCATGAGTTGCCACAAAATATCAGCCGACACATTGTCTGACTAACCCATGACCCGTTCAACCTATCAGACTTGTCACTATCGTCAGGTACCATCTGTCTCACTAACCAACTGACAAGACCAACCTATACCCGACCAACCATGCCAACCAACCTGGTACCTGACCAACCGTGTTGATGCAACCTGGCTGATAATCTTAAACTCATCCAATTATCCAAGAAAATCACTTTTCAGATCAAATACCTTCTACATAATTTATAACGACCAAGACAACACATGAGCTACCTTACATACTACAAAAATCATTTCCCTTTTTCCATCAATTGCCTGATGTTCCGACCTACTAAGTTGTCCATTTTGTAGGGGTGAAAAAATGGATAAAAATTGGTGACTCGCGGGATGATCTACCTGCTTGATCTAGAAGACCAGTGACCTTAGGGGATCCATTGGGCATCGAGTCATATTGATTGTTAGAACTAGCCCATCACCTAAAAATATATCTTCCAACTTCTGGAGCACTACTGGATATTTTCATTTCAAAAGAAACCCTAGTTGAGGACTAGTTGTTTTTTCACCAAACTTTTCCTGAAACTAGAAAGTGCAAGAGTAACAAGGGCACAACTATGTATAAACAGAAAAGGTCATACACATTCCAAATAGAATATGCAGAGAGTGCACAAGCAACCTGAAATAAAACAATGCAATGTCCTACAAGCACTTGGAGGAATTACAACTCTTAAACTAATATGTACAAGAAGCATATTTCACTTAATAATAATGCTTGAGATAGATTCCATTGACTGGAATCTGCAGTTCTTCTTCATCCAACCATGATAGCTTGAAAGCATTGTTTTCTTTACAGTCAAAAATCATATAAGGGCCAATCCATATTGCATCAAACTTAGAGTGCCTTCCTGGTTTTTCCCTGTCTGCATCCCATTTAAGGACCAAGTCCCCCTCTTGGAAGTTTCTATCCTTTTCCTTCTTGTCAAATCACCTCTTGATCAATGTTTGATCCTTCTCCATGATGTGCATGGCTTGGTTCCTCATCTCCTCCATCTCCATGAGCTCTGCATATCTAGCTTCCATGGGTTCAAACTCAAATAGCTCTAGCTTCTTCATAAGTTCCAATGTGGGAAATTTGAGGGATATAGGCAGCCTTGCCTCCCTTCCATAGACTAACCTATAAGGAGAGTTCCTGTTGACCTCTTAGGAGTAATCCTATCAGCCCACAAGGCTGATTTCAACTTGGCATGCCAAGTTCTCTGGTTCTCGTCTAGAGTTCTCCTTATAATCTTCAAAATATTTTTATTGGTGGACTCGGCCTACCCATTACCCTGTGGGTAGTAATTTGATGAGGTGCTCAAGTATATCCCATTTTTGACTGCCCACTCTGTGATCTTGGCACCTAGGAATGCCAAAGCATTATCTGATATAATAGTGGTCGGAACTCCGAACCTCGTCACTATCCCTTCATAAAAATCTAGTATGCTAGCCTCATTTTCTTCCTTGAGTGCAACTACCTCCGCCCACTTGGTGAAATAATATGTGGCTGTGAGGATCCACTTGTGGCCCAAGATAGAATTTGGATTAATCACCCCAATGAAATCCATCCCCCATTACATGAATGGTTCATTTACAGAAATGGGGTGGAGTGGAAGGGCTGCTAACCTCTCTTTACCTGTGAAGAAGGCACACTTTTTACACTTCCTAATCCATGCATAACAATCATGAAAAAGGTTAGGCCAATAATAACCTACCTTCATAATTCTAAGAGTTGTCACCCTTGCAGAAAAATGGCCACCTGTTTCTCCGTCATGAAATTCATGTAACACCTTCTCTATCTGATCTACCTTGAGGCACCTTAGGAGGACACCATTTACATATTTCTTGAACAAGATACCATCAACCAATGTAAAGGGGATACAATAGATCCGGAAATATCTTATTTTGGCCTTGCTCATCCCTTGAGGACTTTGACCTGTTTGAAGAAAATGGACTATATCTTGAGTCCAACAAGGATCGGATGAGGCATCGGTTGATTTCTCTTGATTGTCGTGTAGCACCAAAACAACCTCTCCTTTACCACTTGACTCGGCATGATTTCTCGAAGCTAGTTGTTCACATAATCCCTTCCCCCTAACCAGCTTGGTCACCTTAATATCAATGTCATATTCCATGACCTTGGTTACCCAGCCAACCCTTTTTTCATTGAGGTCCTTGTTTAAAAGAAAATATTTTATACCAACATGTGTGACTAGTAGATGAATCCTATTATTTGACATTAAATGTCTGAACTTCTTCAAAATTCTAATCATGGACAAGGACATGTTTCTCAATGAATGAATATCTCACCTCATAGTCCATAAGGCCTTGGCTGAAGAATGCAATAGGCTGTTCCAATCCTTCCTTACTCTGCTGCACCAAGATTGCGGAGATGGTGTCCGAACCACTGAAGGCATAGAAAGAAGTATTTGGAGAAGTCTGGATTAATGAGAGTTAGAGCTTGAGATATGACCTACTTGATAGCTTCAAAACTCTCCTTTCCCTTCGACTGTCCATTTGAAAGATAAATTATTTTTCAGAATCATCGTTAATGGCTTCACAAGAGTAAGACTTGGAAATGGTAGAGCACGGATGGCTTCTACCCTCTCCGGATCGATTGTCAGTCCTTCCTTCGACACGATATGGCCTGGAAGTTTACCTATTGTCGCCAAATCACTGCACCCCCTGAATGGCCAGGATGTGAATAGGACGTTCGGTGTGATTGGGACACATGGGATCACCTCTCAAGCTGTGGGACTTGGGCTCGAGGTGAACCTCCGGAGAAGGCCAGCTTCCTCTTCCTAAACTAAGTGTTGTACTACTCCTAGTGTAACAAAAATGATTATCTAGTCCTACGCTAACATTTTCATGGGGTTTTAGGGAAAGAGATTTACAGAAATGAAACTATACTAGGGATGGTGATGCACCGAATAAAGGGTGTCTTCAGATTCAGGAAGGGTTAATTTGAAGAGGGTGTGTGCACCACAGGTCAACTTCACCTACTGCAACTTAGAGAGGGTACAGGATACGGCAGACTAAGAGACACGCGTTCCCTTTGTTAAACTTTATCAGACCGAGAAATATACCAGTTTCCCAGTGAAGAAGGATGAACTCAAGAAGGGTGAACAGACACCACAACTCAACTGCATGCAATACTCCACCACTCGATAAGCACAGAACTCCAAGAACCTGCAATAGAAACTTAAACTTGCACAGTGTACCTGCAAGTACGAGAAAGGCACAAAGAAGCATAAAAGGATGAAAGGACCGAGATTAGTCACAAAACACACACTTTTATTGCTTCAATAACATGCACAATGCATCATACATTCAGAAGAGGCAATAGTTGCCATTACAGTCTTGAAGAGGAGGCTTGAAAGTTCTCTCAACACATAAGAACAACTTGCAGAAGAGAGAGGATTCTTGAAAAGTATACACTCTTGCCTGAGATATCTAACTGTCCAACTTGTCTGAACTGTTGGAACCCTTTGAAATGAGCTTCCAACTTACATTTATAGAAAAATATGTGAGAAAGAAGAGGAAATGGTCATAATTACATTCCTAAAATGAAGGCCCATGATGTATTTATTGCAGTTAGTTGAACCACCTGAGAAGGTTCCATCATGGGTCATTAATTGCCTGATGACCTAGTCTTCTCAATTAATTAAAATAATATTTAAATAAAATATTTAAATAATAATAATAAATATTATTATTAAAATATTTAAATAAAAATATTAATTTAATTAACATAATGTTGGGACCCCCCCGTTGACCCGTTTGACTTGAAGAGGAGGGGGGTCCATGTGGATAGAGTCTGCACAAATCTCAACTCGGTGAGCTTCGAATCCTCTAACTCGGTGTTGCACTCGATTTTTGAACCCGCACTAACTCTTTCGTCGTCTTGGCAATCGGGCTCTTTTGCATTGAATCCTTCGAATGGTGAGCTATCAAACTTGATTCTTATCGCTTTGCTAAAATGTATGTAGATCCTATGAACCTGGCCTGACGCAAATTAAGACTCGCCTCACGAATGCCACTGCTACGGTCTTGCTTCAAACTCCAAATCGAGCCATTCTGAATTACCAAGCCACCTATATGCATTGTGAACATGAAGCTTTAAGCCCGAAATTGAAAGCCTCTACAAATACATTAAACTTCAACACCCACGAGCTTATTCTTTATCTCGACTTGGTACCAATGTTTCCACAATATGAAAAGTTTGACTCTAAATCATACTTAGTGGATTTGATCCATAATACATTGGTTGTACCCACAGAGGTTAAATAATTCAATGAATTTAAATTATTTCACTCCTGCATGTTGCGCCATTTAGAAATGATTTTCGAGCTATGAAAATTGTTAGGGATCACGTTACGTGGCCCTGTCAACACTGATTCGATTGATTTCTCTGTGATAGCTCTAGTCTTGACAGATAGAGTTATTTCTTCTTGTTTTGGACCACATATTCACATGCATTCCATGTTCAAACTCCATGAAACAACACCACGAGCTCTTCAATTGATTCGACCTGGCTTTGTTTTGCATATCAACCCGAGCACCTGGTTGGCTCAAACTCACTTGAATGTCGAGCTTAACCCAACATTTCTAAAAAGAATGGTTTTACCACAATGCTCACGGTTCTTCCTTATCATATAACACTTGTAGTAAGAATGTTTTAGCTTGGCCATAATAAGCACAATTTGTACCTTCCAAACGATGAGAAAATGCCATTACCAATAAAGACCTAATGCTGCCATGATGATGACCCAGGCTCATGCCCATAACATGTCGATAGACACCCTTGAGACTGATTTTTTTGGCCAAAGAGCCCTTCGGTATTTTGGCAGTGCACTCAGCAATCTCGGCTCCAATCAACAATTATGCCACTATTGGGATTATGGCATAAGTAGCTGTGAGCTAAACAATACACTCATTTTTCCAGAAACTAAAAAGATCCTTCATGTTACAATTTGCAACACATAAAAGAAGCCCTTCAAAAAAATACGTTGAACAACTGGGGCAACCAAAAGGACCTTGGAAAAATGTACAGGTAACAACCATATGAATTCTTCCTTAGTCGTGGATAAAAGCTAACAGAAATAAAGCTCGATAAGATTAGCTTGAAACTGCAGTATAATCGTCCATTGAAAAAACACAATTTCTCTGAATCTGGTAAAAGAATACTTTTATTGTCTGATTGGACATACATAATGGAAGGGTATAAATATTGCGTACTGCCCTCGGAGTTTCTCAAAGAGACCATTTACGAGTAACAAGGATGCAGCATGCAAAACGGGCCGACCAGGTATTTCAGAGTTGACCTTCACATTCAATTCGTTTCTAGGAGAAGGAATGCTGAGCAATATGAATCGTTTCATTCTGCACCATTTTAAACCTTCATCTCCTGGTTCGGGCAAATTTTATGAAGCCTTGAACAGCATGACTCCAATCCATTGTACACGGCAGTGAATATTTGTTTCCTACAGTGCTTGCTGGAAGCGTTCAAAAGACTTCTACTGTGCTGCACGTGCCTGCTGCCTGTGCGTGGGAGTTTCTCGCGACCACCGAATGCTCGGATGAGTTTTCAGAATGTGTAGAGCTCAACGTATGTCCATACCCTGTTCCAAAGCTCTTATCGTAGCACAGGCTAGAAGTATGCTGGCAAAGGTGAAACTGATCAGGTCGGGCATCTGTTTGCTGCATTCGGTGAAACAGTATGAACGCCTCGTGAGGAAAACCGTGTCTGTTGGAAGCGCTCAAAAGAAGGCTTCTACTGTATTGCAACACACTTGCTTTGATCTCCATGCACTCGCCGCTCCACTCAGCGTTTGACTCATTCCTCCAACCTGGCGTTTGACTCGCACAACGTGCTCTGATCAGATTTACACGGCCCGCGCGGAAGTCTGATGATGGTTTTCCATCTTAATATTTCCGCGCTTGGAAGTTTTTGCCTGAATCTCCCCTTCACGGAAGTTTGGTCATGGTTTGCCAAACCAATATCTCCACACCTGGCAGTTTGACCAGATTTCTCCCATTTTTTGGCAGTAGACTCAAACTTCTCCCATGCACGGGATTTCTTCTTTGGCTTGACATCACGTCATTTCCCTTGGCAATGCTCACCTTATTTTCCACGTCCAATGGCTTGGCCAAATTAATTCATGGGCCCTGGCCTTAGCTTTGCCGCGCAACCTTGGCGAGATAGTGAAATTTTTCCCATTCGCGGGATTTTCATGACCCATTTGAGCTTCAAGCTTCTGTAAACATGGATATTGTAGGACAGTCCATCTAAGTGATCCCTCAACTCATGGCTATAAAAATATCATTTTATCTGTCGGGCTGAGTTCAGCCATATCCTATTTTCTCATGTCATCTTATCATATCTACAACATGTCTCTAAGAACCGCTATGCCGTAAGTGATTTCACTCAAGATATCAGTAAACTCAACCATCAATTCCTTTGGGTCTAACTAGGATCAATATTTTAACTGAACTTCAGTTTGAGCTATAAGCTTGATCTCTCAGTGAGCTCAAATGTTTCAACGCTGAGCTATTTCCTTTCTCCCAAAAAACATGCTCGACTTTCTGAGTGACTCATTGAAGATGCTCATATAATTGCAAAGCAAATTATGCTCCATGAATATTCTGATATGAAACAGTTCCACCTCTATGAGATCCGTTTCCATGAGTTGCATCGTAAAATAAATTTAATCAAGTCTCCCGGTAACACTCTTACTGTCATTTAATCGATTTTTATAAAAATATCTTGAAGGAAAATCCCGAATTTGAGGATGCATTCGATGCTGAACAGATAAAAACATAGTTGGGCGACCTGCTTGCTGGAAGTGCTCAAAAGAACTTCTGCTATACTGCAACATGTCAACTGCCTGTGCACCAAATGCTCGGCCGAGGAAGGTCTGAACAACGCCAACGAAAATATATATACTGTATTCACTAATACCCTGGCCCGACATTCTTGCTGTCTCTGTGAGCTTACCATTGAAAAATTATCTCGAGTAGGCCTCCCAGTTTTGCATTAATTAATGAGCCCTGGAATTGTATCCTAGAAACCATCTTTAATGCATCCACACGAAACGAGTTGCCTTGAATTATCCATCATGCTCGATGAGTCCCATTAATAGGGCTCCATCACGTATCTCTATTTACGCAACGATCTCCATTCATTTTATGGCACTCTTGATGCCTTGGCTTGCGTTTGAATCACCCTAGCTCTGCAGAATGTGTCCTAAAAGAAGCTCACCACATGATCTCCAAAATGAACGAGTCACGAAGATGAGTCGAACTCCTTATCTCTGCCTTCGCTTCTGCCTGTGGCTTGAACCTTTCCAATTCATTGAGACTTTATTGATAGCTCAAACTTTGACTCTCCCTGACTTGGCCTTCACTTCCGCATGCATTGATCTCTACCGAGATCCTTATAGAGTTCCCTTCATTCGTCAATTTTCAACGAGCTATATTTTGCATTAACAAGACCTTGTTGAGCTCTTATAACTGAGAGTCTCCACTAAGATGATTTTTGAGATGATTATCAATTTGACACCGGGTTCTTTATCAACTCGACCCTGAACTCTCCACTGAGTTGAGATCAACTGGGTGCCTTTCGATGCTAGGTGATCTCTTCATATGCAATTTAGGAATTATTTTTAATTATTGCATCTTGATAATAACCGAAGGTGGGTTCCTGGGACTATTATTTCATTTTGAACATGACAGGACCCCCTCGTCCAATCTTGCCAGGTGTGCAAAATTGGATAACATTACCCTCATGTGCCATGAATATGCACTTTTTGGGATTCAAGGACACTCTAAACCCCCTACACCTTTGGAAGACCTGTCTGAAATGAAAGAGGTGAATTTCTACATTTTTAGAAAATACAGTGATGTTGTCAAGATAGATAAGTATTATTTTATTTAACAGCCCCTTAAATGCCATAGACATTGCTCATTGAAATGTTGCTCCGACGTTTGATAGCCTGAATGACATATTCCTGTAGGCATAGGTGCTCCATTTTGTGGTGAAGGTTATTTTGAACTGATCCTCATCTTTCACCATAATCTGATTATAGCCCGAATATCCGTCTAAGAGGGAGAATCTTTCTGAACCGGCCACTACCTGTAGAATCTACTCCACAAAGGGTAGCGGATAGTGATCCTTGAGGGAGGCACTATTTAAATCCCAAGATCTATGCATAACCTGATTTCCCCATTCCTTTTCCTAATGGGCACCAGATTTGCCACACAACTTGAGTGCTTGATCAGGAAAATGATACTTGCCTCAATGATCTTATTCAACTCCTTCTTCATGAGAGGCTTTGTATGAGGGTTGACCGTCCTTTGATTTTTCCTGATAGGATTAGCCCCCAGATTCAACTTAATAGTGTGTTGTGCCAATTTTGGGTTTAAAACCTTCAAATCCTCATAGCTCCACATGAAAACATCTGAGAATTCCTAGAAAATGTGCACAAAGTCATAATTTTCCTGTTCACTACTCATCTTGCCTATTTGGAAGGTCTTACCTTCTCCAACTGAAATGGGCTCAAAATCCTCCCTTTTGGCTAGAATGTTGGCCTTCTCTTTCTGAAATTGATCATTTGGGTTGAATATTGACTCTAAATTCACTAAACCCTTTGGAAATTTATGTATGCAACTGCACTATTTGATCCCTATATTTCTACTCCCATTTTTCTGGATTTTTAGCTAAGAACTCAGCCTCCTCCTGTAAAACATTAATGATCTATTGATCATTCTCAAATATTTGCCATCTTGTGTTATTATTCGGTACAACTGGCCTTACAATGATATGAATATGTGGTTATGCTTTATCTCTCTTGATATTAGCCACCACATCAAATGTTACTACAATTGTTACGAGCCTATCTGCGGCCTTATTATTCTTCCACGGTATGGCTTGAATATTGAATGCTTCAAGGTCTTCAATCTGATCCCATACCCGATGCTTGTAGGCTTTGAGTATATCATTCTTAGCAACATGTTGTCCCCTAACATGTTTGGCAATTAACTCACTATCCCCAAGCACTTTCAATTTTTTAATATCCCTCTTTCTTGCCCAATGCAGCCCATGGATTAAAGCCTCATACTCAACTGTATTGTTTGAACAAGTAAAATGAAAACTGAAAGCTAAGTAGTACTTCATACCTTATGGTGACAAAAGCATTCCATGATCCATAGGGATCCAAAATGAATCTACTTTATCAAATCAGCCAACATGAAGAAGAAAAAAAATATACACGGAGGTTCTGTCTGTTTAGTGACAGGACCGCCACCCTCTATAGGGCGTCGGTTACAGAACCACCACCCCACCAGGGTGGCAGTCCTGGGACCACTGGTCTGCATTGGGCGGTGGTCCTGGCTCTTACGGACAGAAAATAATATATTACGTGAACAGTCCCAAAATTCCAAAGGGTGTCCTTGTCTCTTCTTCTGCACGAATTTTCCAATTCTCCAGTGCACAGGAGAACATGAGAAAGACTATAAATGCATGTTATGGAAAAGAACAAAGGCATCAAAGCATGAAGCAAGTGAGTAAGAAGCTCTTAGTGTTGGAATTGTGATTTGTAGAAGCAATGAGTAATTGAGTCAGAGCAAGCAAGTAACTGGGAGGAAGTGTGAGATATTATCTACTTCTCTTTCATACTTATTGTAATTTTTGTACTTATTATTGAATTGGCCAATAAACGTGGGAAGACAGAGAAATTTCCCTTCTCGATTGGTTTTTCCTCCTCTGGAGGTTTTCCAGGATAAAATTGTTGGTGTATGAGTCTATATTCTTTCCCTTTATGCAAATTGTTGATTCTAAGCACAAGTATAATTCATTCACTAGCTATCTCTGTTATTTTCTAATAGACAGTAGAATAACAACGATTAATTGTGATTTTGTGGATAATTCCAAAGTTGAAGAGTTTACAGATCATTTTGGTATCAGAACTAACAATTATCTAGGAATGTGGTATTCGTTCTTGGATTTGTATGACAGTGACAAGATCTAAAGGCTAAGAGGATTTACCTTGCGATCCAGAAATTTCTACAAAGAAGTGGAAATAGAGAATTTGGGGACAAATGAAGGAACAGAACTTGGTCCGTAGAATCGAGATGATGGAGACCATGATGGATAGGATGTTTAGAAGGCAAGAAGAGCTAGCTGATTTACAGAAGATAGCTTCTGTCAAACAAGACTCCATGGACTCAGTGGTTTGGGGCTTAGCTAAAATTTTTGGCATAGGAAGGAGCCACCATGAGGAAATTTATGGGGAAGAACATGAAGAAGAGACTTCTAACACAAGAGAAAAGGTAAAATCTGATCATACTCCTTTTAAAGTTGAAATTAAAAGCTTTGAAGGACAAGTAGATGCAGAGTTGCTTGATAAATGGTTAAAATAGTTAGAAGTCTACTTTAGCATCCATAATGTCACCGAGGCACAAAGGATCACCTTTGCACATCTCAAGATGGAGGGACATGGTCTGGTTTGGTGGGAAACCCATCTAGCCACTTGTGAAAAGAAAAAGCATCCTATTGTGAAATATTGGCAAGAATTTAAAGAACTACTTAGAGCTATTTCTATCCTATTAGCCATAAGATTGACCAAATGATTAAATGACAATATTTTAGACAAGGTAGTGGTAAAAGTGTGCAGGACTATACTACGGAGTTTTGGAGGCAAGCCATGTTGCTTAACATGGACTTAGAGGATGAGGATATTCTGACCAAGTATTTGAGAGGACTTCACACTCACCTTCGAAGAAAAGTCATCTCCACAAAACCCAAAGATCTCAATGAAGTATGTGTACATGCGTACTACATAGATGTTGAAAAAGAAGCAAGGAGAAGCATAGCAAAGGATAAAGCAGTCAAAAAATCAGCAGAATAAAGATTTTGGGCAAACAAGTAACAAGGGTAAGTGGAAAGGGAAAGGTAAACAAGCTGCCACTACTTTGAATACTTGTAAAGATCCCAATAATTTCCGCAAGAACTATGATAACAATGGTCATAACGCTACATGTTGGAAGTTGCATCTAGAGTTGCATTCGAAGAACTGAACCAAGGACTCAAACAAGTCCATAACAGCTGTGAAAACAGAAGGGGAGGTGGAAATCGAAGATGAGTCTGATGTAGACATGAGGCTTGGATGCACGACCACCAACATGGACAGCCAAGAAGAGGAGATGAGTAACTATTCTAGATCAAAATCAGATCAAGAGAACTAAGGTAAACACTTTGGTTGATACCGGTTCTCAGTCTAACTTGATTTCTGAAGCAGTTGTAAAGAAGCTTGGTCTTGAGACTTACGAGCATCCACACCCTTATCCTTTGGGTTGGGTGAAGAAGGGTGTTGAAATTTAGGTAAAAATAAGATGTAAGGTCAATTTGGCATAAATTCCCAATATATTGATGTTTTTGAAGCTGACGTTATTCCACTTGATGCTTTTGATGTTGTATTTAAGAGTCCTTACTTGTATGTTAGGGATGCTATATTTATGAGGAGGGAAAACTGATACAGATGGGTCAAGGATGGGATCAACTACAACATCTGGGCACACCAGCGTAAGACACATATTACTATGGTAAGTGTTAACCAAAGAAAACAACTTATTCAGAAAAATCATAATCAGTTTTGTTTACTTTTATTGAAGGATAAACAAGATGGGGTAGAAGTTGCAGAGATTTTTAACTAGGGAAAGCATGACTTGGATAGTATTATTCAGTCTTTTCAGGAAGTATTTCAGGCTCCTAGTAGGTTACCACCAAAATGGGAAGTAGAGCATGAGATTCAACTATTTCCAGAATCCCATCTACTGAACATCGGGTTGTATAGGCAATCCTTACTTGAGAGCACTGAAATAAAGAAATAACTCTAGGAACTACTAGACCAAGGGGTGATACATCCGATCACCTCACCATGTGGTTCACCTATTGTGATGGTGCCAAAGAAGTATGGTTCTTAGAGAATGTGCATCGACTACCGTGCTTTGAACAAGATCACCATAAAGAACATATATCCACTTCTCTGCATAGATGATCTCTTGGACATGCTTCAGCATGCCAAATTTTTCACAAAGTTGGATCTCAAGACAAGTTATCACCAAGTCAGAATGAAGGAGGAGGATATATGACAGACTACCTTCAAGACAAAACATGGATTGTATGAATGGTTAGTACTTCCTTTTAGGTTATGTAATGCACCTGCTACATTTATGAGATTGATGAATGATGTATTGTGGGATTTCATAGATTCATGTGTCATTGTATATCTAGACGATATCTTGATTTTTAGTGCCACATGGGAAGAACATCTAACTCATTTGCAGCAAGTCTTGTAAGTTCTCAGGGAGAAATAGCTGCTTTGTAATACGAAGAAATGTGAATTTACCAAATAGTCACTTGTTTATCTTGGGCACATGGTTGGAGGAGGAGAGCTACGAGTGGATCCAAAGAAGGTGGAAGCTATCACTAATTGGCCAACACCAATAGGAGAAAAATAAACTAGGAGTTTTTTGGGAGCAGTACAATACATGTGGAAGTTCATTCCAGGCTTCTCCGCGATTGCAATACCTCTACACATAGTAGCCGCAAAGAGTAAGAGTTTTGACTGGGGTAAGGAATAAGAAAAATCCTTTGAGTTATTGAAATACAATATTAGTCATGCTCCAATACTTGTTCTTCCTAATTTGTAACATCCTTTTGAAGTAGAGACAAATGCCAGTGATTACGCCATGGGCATAGTGTTGCTTCAAGGAGGTAAACCCGTATGTTATCATTTTGAAACTTTCACTTCAGCAGTTAAAGGATATTCATTATATGATAAGGAAATGTATGCACTAGTTCAGGAAATTAAAAAATGGAAGCATTATTTGTTTGGTATAGAAAATATTGTGCACACTGACCACAAACCTCTCCAGTATTTGCAAGCACAGTCTAAATTACATCAGGAAAGGCACTATGAATGGATGGGGTTCCTTCAGCAGTTCCATCTGGTGATTAAATACAAGAAGGGTAGTACAAACTTGGTGGCAGACATGTTGACTAGGCCACCCACACAGGAGATTTTTCCTGTTTGGCCACTATCTCTCAGATCGAGCCCTTCACAAAGGAAGTTTACGAAGAGGCATATGCCGAGGACAAAGAATTTGGGGTGACATTTCAGCAGTTACAGTTTTAAGGGGATGAAAGGACATGGATTGATGATGTTTATCTCTAAGACGACTTGCTCTACCGATGGGGGAAGCTTTTCATGCAAAAAGAAGAGCGAATTCTATTGATGAGGGAAGCCCATACCTCAAAAGTAGCGGGACATTTCAGTGTTGGTAAGACCCTATCCCACTTGCAAAGGTATGTGTATTGGCCCAATATGCAAGAAGAAGTATCAAAATTTATATGGGGATGTAAAATTTGTTGTACTAGCAAGCCTAAGACTAGGAAGGAAGGTTTGTATATGCCTTTTCCAGTACCTACTCGTCTGTGGGAGGACATTTCTATGGATTTTGTAGGAGGATTACATATGTCTAAACATGGCCAATACTATCTCTATGTTGTTGTCGATAGATTTAGTAAGATGTGTATTCTTATGGCATGTAAAAAGATAGTAAAAGAACATGAGGCGGTAGATCTTTTCTTTGCTAATGTATGGGTGCATTTTTGGTTTGCCAAATTCTATTGTTTCTGATAGGGATTCCAGGTTCTTGTGGAAATTTTGGACTACTTTGTGGGACAAGATGGATGCCAGGTTACAGAGGAGCATAACTTTCCATCCACAGATGGATGGACAAATAGAGGTGGTAAACAAGACTTTGGTATAGTTGATCAAAGGGTACAACAGAAAATACCCAAGGACTTGGGATGAGTCCTTAGCCTACATTCAGCATTCCTATAACCGGGAAATACACACATCCACTATGAAGTCACCGTTTGAAGCATGCTTGGGATATCTACCTACAAATCCACTAGACATAGTAGTTGGACAACAGGATGAGAAGGATACACGAGACAAAAAGGTGACTAGAACAAACAAATTCATTGAGAGGATCCGGAAAATCCATCTCAAAGTCAAGGAAAAACTAGAGAAATGTTAGGCCAAGTACAAAGCTAGACATGATCAGCATAGAAGGGAACATAAGCTTCATGTTGGAGATAGAGTTTAGCTTTACTTGAGCAAGGAGAGACTAAAAGGTCAAGCACGGAAGCTCAAGCCATACGATATGAACCCTTCACCATATTGGAGTAGGTTGGAGAAAATTCCTTTCGACTTGATTTGCCATCATTCATGAGGATGTACTCTATAGTAAACTGCGAGAACTTGCACCTATATGAGCCATCCATGCTAGATGAAGATGAAGAAATACAGTTGCTACCTTCCATTGAGGATTGCATCTTGGAATCAAAAGGTGAATTGGAGGAGGATGTAGTACTGCAGCAAAAGGTTAGAGAGACTAGGAGAGGTCCACAGGAGTCTTGGAAGATTGGACTGAAAGGAAAGACACCAAGGCAGGCCCGATGGTACCCAAAGGAGCAAGTGAGGGAATTATTTCCTCATCTACTCCCCCACTAAGATTTTGTGGGACCAAAAGCCTCCTAAGCAGTGGAGGGGTGATCTATAGGGATCCAAAATGACTCTACTTTATCAAATCAACCAACATGAAGAAGAAAAAAAATATACACGAAGGTTATGTCTATTTAGTGATAGAACCACCACCCTATGCAGGGCGGTGGTTATAGAACCACCGCCCCACCAGGGCGGTGGTCCTGGGACCACTGGTCTGCATTGGGCAGCGGTCCTGGGTCTTGTAGATAGAAAATAAAATATGACGCAAACAGTCCCAGAATTCCAAAGGGTGTCCATGTCTCTTCTTCTGCATGACTTTTCCCATTCTCCAGTACACATGAGAACATGAGAAAGACTATAAATGCATGTTATGGAAGAGAACAAAGGCATCGAAGCATGAAGCAAGTGAGTAAGAAGCTCTTAGTGTTGGAATTGTGATTTGTAGAAGCAAGGAGTAATTGAGTCAAAGCAAGCAAGTAACTGGGAGGAAGTGTGAGATATTATCTACTTCTATTTCATACTTATTGTAATTTATGTACTTATTATTGAATTGGCCAATAAAAGTGGGAAGAAAGAGAAATTTCCCTTCCCGACTAGTTTTTCCTCTCATGGAGGTTTTCCAGGATAAAATTGTTGGTGTATGAGTCTATATTCTTTTCCTTTCTGCAAATTGTTGATTCTAATCACAAGTATAATTCATTCACTAGCTATCTCTATTATTTTCTAATAGAAAGTAAAACAACAACGATTAATTGTGATTATGTGGATAATTCCAAAGTTGAAGAGTTTACAGATCATTGCACCTCCTCTAGCACCTTGCCTACTCCTTGAACCATCAAAAAATACCTACCACACTTCATTCTCATCCCTTTTTTCTAGCTTGGTAAGGCTGGGGGTGGGCAGGTTCTCCTCATGTAGAGAATAAAATCCCAACTCAACTTCTTCCATTATTTTGTATGGATTGAAATCATGTCTCCTTTAAGCCTAATAATCAAGCGTTAGGTCCAGAATACTCCCAACCTTTGTGTTTGCCTCTTGAGCCTCCAAGCATTCTTCTTGATCGAATATCGTATAATTTGCATTGATTGGGATAGGAACATAAGGCTCAATGTGAAAATTGGTAATTGGCTCTGACTTGACCATAGCCTTAGCTCCATACCTTTTCCTGAATAACACGTGGGACCAATTAGCTGATAGGTACCCCCTAATCCTGGCTGTAAAATCCCTGAAAAGGCACAAGGAAAATAGCGGTGGTAAATCAATCACCGATACGTCATGTAGAACTGTGACATTCAAGCAAGCATGGAGTGTAAGGCTTAGTTATTTGATCACTCCAACTATTCTTACTGTTGTCTTATCCAATTACACTGCTCCCTTTAATATTGGCTCATATTTTAATCCCAATTTATCAGTGATTTACTTCGGCATTACCAAGCTACTCGCCTCTGATTCGATCATGCAATTGTGCACTAATTCATCTCAATGATCAATGAGACATAGAATGGTGGAAGCTTCATATTCTTACCTAAATGACATTCTCTTTGTTGTGCGGTGTTAGTAAGAACCCTCTCCTAATTTTTGGATGGCTCATTAGAAGGGGACCAATTTTCCATAGTTGCTTGCAAAAAATATTGCTTCCCTGGAATTGCCAATGATTCCCACGTGGAAATAATGACATTGGTATTCTTCATCTGATCAATGATATTGAAAGGGGGTGGGTTTTCTCTTGTTGTCCCTTGATGGGCATGGCCTTTTCTGGTACCTGGGTTAGTCCATGAGCTACCGCAACTGGTACCCTGGGATAACTCTGCACATTGGGGGATGCTACAATAGTTGTCTTGGGCTGGATTTGTGTATTAGGAGTTGGATTTGGCATGCCAAATCCTTGTTGAGTGAGAGTGGGCTGAGAAATAAATGGACTAGATGATTTCCCCTCTTCTATGTTCCTTTTCTTTGACCATGTATTGGTAGCCACACCCTGGAAAGGAGATTTATTAACCCCGTAAAAGTCCTCCATCTGCCAATTGAACAATGTGGTTTCAGTTAGAGGAGTCTTTTGCTGAGCTACTTACTGATTTTATTCCTCACTTGGCTCTTGGGTCACCTTAACGGTCTGCACCATCAAGGCTTGATTCAAAGTGTCATTGAAGCACATTGATTGATTATGAGCTAGGTTGCAGGGGTAACACCATTCATACACTTGAGCAATGTTGTTCTGATTAGGAACTAACGCCATTGATGTTGCAACTACATTTGGGTTATAAGGCTAAAATGGCCTGGCAGTTTGAGACTACCCTTGGTTTGGAATTTTCTTTGTTCCCTGAGCGGGAGGTATGTTAGGATGATATGGAGGCCTATTCGTTTGAGCTTGAGGTTGGTAAGGTTTGGAGCTCTGAACTTGCTGCCTTTTTACTGTCGCCAACTCATTCTCGAAATTTTGTAGTTACTTCATGACTTCCTGGAGTTCCCTGGAAGTACTAGAAGAAGCGGAGGCTTCACTATTGCTCTAAATTTAGGGGTTGGAATGAGGGCTATCTAAGGTTCTTGAGTGGTAGTGGGTTCCCCAATTCAAGATATAGAGGCATAGGTGGCCTAGGCGCTAGCTTTCTTTATTGAATTAAGCAATTCTCTGCTCTCATAGCTATATCATATGACCCTGTCAGTTTTGTTCCCCCCATAAATTGTATCATCATAGCTATGACGGAATTTAGAGCCTACAAAAATTCGAGGAATGCACCTTCCATTGCTAGCCTCACAATAATAGAAATCTGGTCACACGTCCGCTGGAACCTAAAGTTGAAGTCAACCATCTATTCATTTGGGGCCCTCTTGTTTGTGATTAATTGTTCCGACAAAGACAGATTAGTTGCCTTCTCTCTAAACTAGTTACACAAGGATGAACACAACACATTCCAGTTTGTAATTGACCCTACTCTTAGACTCCTAAACCATTGCAATGCCTTACCTTTGAGGGAAGAAGTAAGGAGCCTAATTGCAACATCCATCTCGTTGATCTTGTTAATGGTGTAGACATTCACATTGTCTTGAATATGATCAATGGGGGTCGTATGATTCTCCCAAGTGAAGTAAGAAATGCTCTTCAATGTTACCACCATAATAGGATTATGTGCATTGATGGCGAGTGGATTGCCGCTTGTGAAATTGACAAATGGGTTTTCCTGTAGCAGTGGTTGTTGTAGATGTGCCATTATGATTGGTCTGAAAACCCTGGTCAATTGAAGGAAGGGTCTATAAGGTGGAGGTTTTGATAAGGTTCTTTTTGGTGGATATGGAGACCTTTGTACTCCTCTTTCTCTCATTCCTCTTCCTAGTGATAACTGTAAGTATTCAAAGACATCTTCTCTTCCTCTGGACCGAGTTTGAATCCTTCTCATGAACTTAAACCACCAGTACTGTTGAAACCAGTTGATTTTATTTTTAGAGTTGCTAGATGTGTTGTTGCAAAGCCTCAAAAGGCTATAAATTCACCAAGATACACACTCAATTATGATGACATAAAAATATCGATTTATGGTCCCACCGGGCGTGCCAAAACTATTAATGCAAAATTACAACACCCCTGATTGCTTCTGATTTTGTGTACAAGACAACCTGTGCAACTTGCATAACATGGTATTGTCCTGCAGTGTGGGACCTTGCAAGTAGGATAATCCTCTGGAGAAAGCCGACTTCTTCCTCTAACCTAGTGATGAATTCTCCAAAGTGCAGAGAATGGAAACATAAAACAATCATATCCTAATGCTTTCTAAGGAGACATGGATATAAAGATGCATGAAATAAAAATACTCTAAGTGAAGGTGATGCACCAAGAAAGGGTGAGAAAATCCAAGTGAGTAAAATATAGGGAGAAAACTGGGAAGGAGAGGGCTAATAGAAGCACTACAGTCTAAGACAATATTCAATTCCCTATATTCATAAAACACAAAAAACTACAGACCCTGTGAAGAGATAAATACATGTACAATGTACTTATAAATATAATGGAAGGTAAAATATGCAATTCATACAAGTTAGGGTGAAAATAGCCACAAAACATGAATTTTATTGCTCATAAACATGCATAATCCATCATATCATAAGCATAAGAGAAAATCCTTTACAATAAGCCCAAATTTGAGGACTTTAGCTCACAATAACTCTAAAACAATTTTGACAGAGGTCCTTTGTTTTTCAAAAAAATCCCCTTCAAAATGAGGTAAATTTTATTATATATAGGCAATTTGGGTCAACAACCGGCATGATGCATTAAAGAGGTATGGGCAACCATTCATTTTGGTACTTTTCCTGCATGGGCGGTCATGGGTGCCATGCCTCATTAATTCTGGTTGTTGGGATGTCATTCATTCACCTACCCTTGTCTGGCTTGTAACTTGTCCATCATGCGGGTTGTCTAACCGCATTGGGTTAGACGTCGTTGTAGACACCTATTTTTGGGTGTAACTCCTCCGTCATCTCACATCCATTCACTTCTCACTCTCACTTTTATTTTTCTTAAATTAAATGAAATCCCATCTATTTGCTCACCTTATTTAAATAATTATCAAAGGGGCTCCATGTGGACCCATTTGATAATTCAGATTTTTGGCATTATCCCCCATCTCTCACAAATTATTCAAAACATTGGCAATAATACACCTATCTGACATCCCACTCTTAAAATACAAAAAGGAAATACATTATTTCACCTAATATCCCCACCTCTTATCACATCCTTATCTTTTGTTTACTTTAAGTCAAATTGTGAGCCCCACATGATCACATCATGTCTCTTAACCTAGGTTACTTTACTCAACCCTGAGTATCTTTTAACCTGCAATATAACCTCACCATTAAGCTATAAATATGGTTTTTCCCCAAATATTTCAGAGGACCAGGATATATTTTTGAAGAAGACCTGGAGAGACCTAGGCCCATAGAGGAGAAGAAAGAGCTTAAATAAGTTCTACAAGTTTGAGGGAGAAATATTTTCCATAGTTCATTATCTTACCATTTTGATGCCCAATTCATCTCCATAGCAGAGCACAAGCTAAGTTCCCTTGTCATTTTAGTTACTTGTCATTTTATATTCCATTTTTTTTCTGCATGACACCAACTGTTCATGATCTATTATTATCTTATCTGACACAGGGGTTGACATCCTCCAAGGGAGTTAAAATCCTCTTTGAAGTGACACTATCTGGGAAACCCCCTCATATTGTTATTTAATCTTATCTGTTTCAATTTTGTAGATCTAGCTTCTTTTATCACACATCTATCTTCTTTTCACTCGTAGATCCACATCTGAATCTGAGGTCCTAAACCCTCCATCATTTAAAGTTGCTGGTGGCTCCCAATATCGGGCTTCACCCTGCTCAAGAACTAAGTTTCCTTTACAACATTTGGCACGCCTAGTGGGACCAGATCCTAGATCTGGTCATTTTGTTTGTTATTTTACTCATCTTTTCTAACTTGCTTGTTTGCATGGTCTTAATATTCGTTGATCTCTGTGTAGCACAATCCATCGTCTAAGACACCTTAGAGGTATGTGCTCTTTTTTTTCTATTTACCTGCATGGGAAATGAATTCGGAAATTGACCTTATGACTTGACATTTATTTTTGAACTCATCATGCAATAAATGATTAGTTATTTGGTTTTTTTTTTAATATCGATAACAATTTATCATCTGGAGGATAACAAGTTTAATATTGATTAATTTTGCAGTTCATTCCATTTGTCAGGCTTATGATACTTGTCCTGTTGGTTTTCTTTGGATAATCGTTAATATACCTTCGTATTTGTATTATTTTATATAATAATATTAACCTTTATAAGGAAAATTATAAGAATAAAAAATAAAAAAAAAATTCCCAAAAATTACAAAAAAAATTAATAATAATTGTCACTACCCTACACTATCCCATCTCCATCTTACTCCACATCCCCCCTAAGCAATCCTCTGTTCCTTCCCATTGAGTCACCCATGAGATCACACCCCACGAGCTCTCCATCTGACTTCTATCCACCTGAGCTACCATCCTCCACACCCACTCAGCCACTCCCACCGACCTCACCCACCATCCATCTCCCTCCACCCTTTCCCTACCTACCCAAGCTTCCATATAAATCTTCTTGCTCCCTGAGCTATCCCCCTCTCTACCCACTTCACCCAAATTTTCCTCGTCTCCCATTCTAGTTCTCCCTCAACTCCCTACCGACTTGCCCCATCTCCCACCCAACTTCTCTATACCATTCTGAATCTCCCATCACTTCTCCCTAATACAAGCTCCCAGCTACTCCCCTCGACCCCCAACCTAATCTCACTTTCCACTCCCATATTAGTCACCCTTGACTCCCACCACTATCTCTCAACTCTCAAACTGACCATCCACCGCATCTCATCCTCTCCATGTTTTTATCCCCAAATCTAACTCCCATGCCAATGCTTCACTCTTCATGCATCCCTCTCTACTAACTCCCTACCTCCTGCGCTACTCTCCATTGACCCCGATCTCCATCCTTCTCTGTTCGAGCTCCCATCCAACTTCCTCCCAGGAAAACCCTTCAACTCAGTTCCACACACACACGCTTCCACCTCACCCACTATCATGTCTCCATCTCCTGCATCTTTCCACCCCATGAGCTCCCATCTGAATTCTCTACCTCATGAGCTCTTCCAGCTAACACCCCTCTGCTCACAACTATCTAACTGCCTCACCTCTCCCTTCATCTCGACTCTGTTCCAATCACCCCACATATGGCTCAACTCTATCCTCAACCCCCAACCAACATACACCAGCCCACATGGTCTTTGTCTCTCTCCATGCACACTTTCCCTGACCAAGAGGATCCCTTCATGTGAACTCCACATGGCTCGACCACACACGCACTACCACATTTCTAATCAATAGTTTCTAATTTTGACTCACTGAGTGCATTTCCTCTTTATTTAATTTTTTACTTCATAGGTTAGTCTTATAGTTTTTAGTTTATCATTATATAGTTTATTTCATAGCTTATCATTTCGAATCTAATGACACATTGCATGGTTTATCATTCCATCACTTCTCATTTTTGCACGGGTTGAACATTTAATAATTTATCTCATACGTTTATTTCATAGATTAAAGTTATAATTTATCAATTCATTTTCGCATCATAATTACTCTAATTGACTAGGAATGTTGAACTATGATTTTTATTATTTATATTACTTATTTTTCTATGAAAAAGCTCTTTAGACATTGGCATTGTTTTCATTAACAACGTTAACTAATTGTTTTATTTATTTTTTTAGGTAACATCTACGATACTATGAACACTAAAATATGTCGTTAAAGATCGCTTGTTGAACCATAAACATGCCACTAATCTCCTTTCACTTGCCTCATACAAAATTGTAAATGGTGTAATTTTAGGGTACCCAGGCATTTTAGGCCACTAACTGGCGCTTTAAAAATAAATCACTATCACACGCACTTAAATAACTAGGAAAAGTGACTCTCTAGGTATTCCTCAATTTTTCTCTATTTTCTCTTTTCTGCATTGAATTTTCACTTTTTCTGAGTGTTTGTCTACATCGAATGTCACATTTCATTTTGGTCTAAAATGAACATTCTGCATCCTGCTTGCTCACATAGCCTAAGTAAGGGATTTAACCTTTTGCATCTCACCTGTCACACACTACCTAAAACTTCATGAACAAAATCAACACATCAAAACATTCCTCTCACCTGGTTAACTGATTGGTACTTAAACACCCAATAGGAAACCATCTCATACATCTCCCAATCCAAAACTACCTGAAACTAGCCTTAGACTTCTATTCTTTAGGCACCTTCATTATCCATTTTACCTTTTTACATCTCAAAATTAATCATGATGATAAAAAAATAGTCTTCTTGATTTGTTTGTCAACAACATACATAAACATATGTTTCTCTCTTTCACACCCATTGTCACTCTCTCTCGAATCGAGACAAACAAACAATCTGATCTATCTAATGATATTACCTCTTCTGATGATCTCACCCAATAGGATTCTAAAATCAAAACCACGTTGTCAGTCACCAAACCTCCAGTCTCTATGGTCTCACCTCATAAGAACCATGTCATCCAAAATTGTCCCCACGTTGAAACCAACCCTCATATCTCTCGTCAAGTCAGTCTTCTTAAACCAATCACACCACCATCTCCCAATCCTCTCGAGACACTAGGGCCTCCTCCTAACCCCATATATGACTTCTTGCTCCAAAATTTTCCTACAATCTCTCAATCCTCCCAATATCCTAAATTGATTGATCATATTCCACCCACATCCCATTTTGACAATTCCATTAATATGCCTATCCAGTAATCCCAACCATCCATGATTAGATGTTAGTCCTTACCAAGCAGCTCCCTAAACACTGGCACACCCATATCACAAATTAATCAATTGTCTTATCAAACCATTATGTAAACATCCTATTCACAAACTTATCAACCACCTTATCAGATGATTCCCCAACTACACACACACCCAAAAACACATCATTTGCCTTATCAAACTACTTTTTAAACCACACAGCCAATCCAATCTCAACCTTACAATACCTCGAGTGATTCAATTCATGCCTTAATGATTCAATTAGCCAGTTTAGAAACCATTACCTTGGCATCTAAAAACACCTTATCCTATGAACAAATCTATAATGAACCAATTCATTCGTCGGTTCCAATTAAACACTACCCTCCTCATTGGAAACTTCCTACATTTAATAAGTTCAACAAGAAGGAAGATCCCCAACAACATCTCCTCGCATTTAAACACATGCAGGTTTTCTTATTGTGTATGATCATGATCTACTTCTTCAAACTTTTCCCATGTATTTTTCCAGTCTCGGGTTGGACAGGTATAATAGTATCCCATGACATTCCATATTCTCTTTCACCCAAATTACATAGTTGTTCTTAGAACATTTTCTATCAATATTGCATGTAAAAGCATTATTGCTGATCTATATACCATTCGACAGTTTGAAAATGAGCCCAATGCTGACTTCATCACACGATGGCATGATGTTATAAACCAACTATCCTTCACTATCCCATAGACCGAAGCTCATCAAATTATTCTCGTGTTCATGTGCAAAATATATATCATCTATTTTTAAGATTCAGTCATTCCAAACCTTTGATGAAGCTTTCATAATGGCTTACAAACTTGAAACCAATGCCATTGAGCAGGGTCATCTTAAACTAAGTTCAATTAAACCTAAAGTTGAATCCACTAAACCATTCACACATAATGACAAGTTCAAGGTTACGGCCAACACTGTGGTCATTGAACCCTCATCCCCATCTACATAAAACACATGGTCTCAACAAGGATCTCCTCAATCAACAACCAAATACAATCCTTTAGGAGAAAAATATAGTTCTATATTTGATAAGTTAATGAGCGTAAAATCCATTCAACTTCCTCCCATATGACCCGTGGACAACTCGCAAGCCAAGCCTATTTGGTATCACAAAGCCCACTATTGTAAATACCATCGAGTAAAAGGTCACGACATTGAGAAATGTCCTTCCTTCAAAGATCCTGTCCAACAACTCGTAAATCAAGGGGATATACAAATTGATACCTCCACTACGTAAACTAATCAACCACCGACAAATCAAGCCACGCTCTTTACATCTCAACTGTCAAATGCTTATATGATTGACACTATTAGTCAAGATCTTATCTTATCGCCAAATCCACATGTTCCCATTGTAGACATTATTCTCACCTCTTATTTAGAACCTATGACACCTACATCAACTTGCAACCTATCCTGAACCTACACCTTCTCCTATCCTTTTCACCTCCACATAAAATTTGACTATACCATCCACTTCTGTCACTTCAAACATACCCCAATCTATCACATTAGATTCATCCTTAGCACTTATTTCAGCCCCACTCATATCCACACATATCCCTACATCTCTCCCATCTATTTATTCACCCACATCTGCCTCAAATAAACCTGTTACTACACCTAAATTACTCACAACCATCCCAACTAAACTCTATTCTACTACATGCATCCTTACAGCCCCACCTTTGACATCAACCCCTTTATAAAACATATCATTCTTACCCCTCAAAACATTTATGAAACAACTAGTCCCATCTACTTATATACCTAAGAATACACCTGCATTTGCTACATGACCCATAAGGTTTACTCTATCGGTTATCACACCACCCACATCTCCACATATCCCAAATATACCTACATCCCAATTTATCCCAACTACCCCTATATCTATCATACCAACAAATACACCTATCCCTACCTTGACATCTTTACCTATATCTTTGCCCATGGCCACATCACCCAGTCTACCCCAATATTCTTTACCTAATCCTTCTATCACACCAACCCAATCCTCTCGATCTGTAACCCTATCAAATATACCCCTTGGATCATCTACTGAACCAACACATCCACCTAAATCAAATAAAGATGATTTAACTTCTCCCTATACAAAATCAACTCTTCCCATGCCAAAACCAAAACAATCCACATCTCACATAGATATCATTAATTGCATCATACAAAAACCTATCTCTCCATTAACATCCTCATCTTTTTTTAGGACATTTTATCCATTAATAACCACACCACCAGTATCAGATCCTCAGACTGAAATTATAATCATCCCTGCTAGAGGTAAATATTCTCGGTTGAAGTCTAAGGCTTGGGGGAAAAATCCCCGACATTCCCTGCACATGATCAAAAACATTTAAGTTTTCCCTCTTCTCAACAATCCAATGCCACAAAATCCATGTTAGGATCAGTCTCTCCATCTATGACATCTTATAACAATCAATCCACATTCAAACAATACAATCCTTCAAACAAATTTTATTTATCCTCCAAAACACCAAATTCACACATCCAATCTACATCCACTTTTGCTCCTAACTCCAAGTTGAGATATCCTATCAAAACCAACAAGAGTTACCTTCCCCATGACACTTCAATGGGGTCTTACACAGATATCCATTCGACATTTAACTCAAATATTTACAATCACACTTCCTCCCATTAAATCCTTTAATCCCTATAGTCCCAAGCCATCACGGTTCAATCCTAATTATAGTTGTACTTATCATCATACTCTAGGCCATGACATCGAACATTATAAGGCATTTCGGTCAATCATCCACAACCTTATTGAGAAAGATGATTTCCTCATTCATGGAAAATTTCCTTCTCCACCTACATTGAATCCAATTCATATCCCATTTTTCGGGTCTCCCATGATTCCTTCATTCACCTCATCCCTTAATATCCCTCCTACAAATGACATTCCTCCTAAGGAAGGTCCTCCATTGTTCATCAATACCGCTTATCTTACTAAGCACACTTGTGGTCTCCAATCATTTATCCCATCCAAATCTAAAACAATCTCATCTAAACTCTTTTGACATCCTTTAACTCCTTCACATTTAACCTATTAGGGGAGTGGCCTTCCCTCACCCTTGAGCACATCATCCATACAACTCCCTTGTCACTAGGGAACTTTGCCCCTTGACATTGTTTAATTTATCACATCCAAATCCAAACCAATCTCATCTAAAATCTTTCAACATCCTTTAACTCTTTCCATTAAGGGACCTTTTTACTGAATTCTACCATTGTGGCTATCTTTGTGTCTCTTTTGGGGCACCATCTATTTCATCAAGTCCACCATTATGGATATATTTTTGTCTCTTATGGGGCACCATCCAATTAATCAAGTCCACCATTGTGATCATATTTGTGTCTCTCTTCGGGCACCATTTATTTTCATAAAAATCCACCATTGTGGTTATATGTTCATTTCCTTCAAGACATAGTTTTATTTCCTGCTTGTCTATCATCTCATCTAGTTACAACTTAATGTCTTCCTTCTCTTGGTGGTAAACCAGAGATGTAACCTCTTAATGCATTGCACTTGTGACCAATCTATTGTTAGCATATCTACCAATGAGAACTTAGCTACATCCTTAGATTATTCTGCCATCCTTAGCCCCTTTCATTTGTCATTATAATGATCTGAATTATGTGGTCCGAATTCACCACTTTGATGCGAACCCAAAACCATTACATCTGTCACCTTATCATTCTCCTGTTGCAACCATGCAAAGGGTCCAGGGTGTCTCTTGTACATTCTTTATCCCATCTTAAGTGGTCTACTTAGCTATTCCTATCTCTCCCCCACGTGAAGATCAAACTCAAGCATGTAAAAGGAAAAATCAAAGCCATGAAAAATAGACCGATACCTCGAAGGACAGTTGTTCATGTAAAAAAAAGAAAACAAAAAAGCATACAAATCAAAATCAAAGCAAAATCAAAATAAATAGACCAATCCCTTGAAGGATGGCTATCATATTATTCTTTCCATCTATGTTATGTATAAAATAGACCATACCCTCGAAGGATGGCTACTATGTTATTATGGCATCTGGAAGGTTTACCACATTGATCAGCTTTCTTTTATCAACATTTTCTCAAATCTTCCCACATTGATCAACTTTCAGCTATTGTTCTTTCCATTTCCTAGAGCTAGGGCATGGACTTAAGGAACACCACCTTTGGATATCCCCTTCCCATGTATAAGTTACATCTCTATCCCTTTGTCATGTCAACATTAGGATTACGAGCATCCTTCATCCATAATTCCCTCATGATCTTTTGGTATGACTAACTATCATTGGTTATGTGTTAACACCTGCTATTGGCTGCAAGTGTAATGCCTTAAGTGGTAACCTTTTTTCTTTTTTTTTTAATCTCCAATCAAGTTTGAAACATAGTTTACCTGTACACCCTTGCTACAGCTATATTCCACTCATCTCATCTATATCATATTTCATAAAAATCACATCAAATTTCACACTATGAATTTTATATCTATCCATCATCTCCATGAATGCATTTGCAAATATACTTTTCGGTTTGTGGATTCTACTTGATCGCCATTACAATTTGTGAATCTTACTTGAGGATCCTTCTTAAGGCAAGTTCATTATCCTGTAGTTCCTTATCTCTCAATATTTTCAACAATGTCTTTGATCCATTGCTCTTCGATCCTCATTTCCACTCATTACCATTTGTCTCCACATCACCCTTCTCACCTTCATGTCCCCTTTCACCATGTTAGAAATCTTACTTGTCTTTCCTCTTGAGTTTCTCTTTTACTCTTCTACTTTTAGTTTGAAAATATCACTAGAGAATATAGCTAGAGAATATTAGTTAAGGTATATCTTCTTCCTTGGATCCTCCTGCTGTAGAAGCTTCTCCACCATTTCCTTTTTCAATAGATGATAATCACCACCACAAATGTCTTTCCACTCCTCCTTTTCTGCTTGACACTCTTGCATCATCACTCCCACCACATGGGCATTCCAATTAAGGATTTCCCTTACACTCTTCATATACACTGCATATGTTCCTCCATCCACTCATGTCACACTCCTTTGTTTCCTTTTTATCACTTTGATATCATCTCTTGTTCCATTTTGATATACGCTGCTCAATATTTTCATCATTCTTCTTCTTCTTCGGTTTGGCGATCCTACTTAACCATCCCTATCATGTAGGGAAATATTACTTAAGAGTTCCTCTTAAGAATGGTTTTCCATTTGATCCTTCCATATCCCATCATATCTTCCTCATATTTTGTCTCTGCCTCTCATCGTAATCTTCCACTCCAACCAACCCTTTGACACATGTATCCAATACAATGTTTTCTTTCTCCTTCCATACTCACTTCCAGTTTTTTTATCTTAATTAATTATTCCTATGGTATGGAAATCTTACTTAAGAGTCCCTCTTAAGCATGATCAGTCATCCTACACTTGCCAACTACCTCACATTATCTCCATCTACATTTTCTCATCATTCCCCATCATCACATCCTCTCACCTCCTCTTCCATTCACATAAACACCACTTCCTCCTTGCCCCGTTTTCATCTCCATCATCCGTCACTGGATAATATTATTTAACTGTTTCTTCTCCATTAATTTTGTGTCTTATTTCTTTATTTTTCTCTCATTCATTCTCATCCATTGTATCCTTTGCTTGCTTTCATCTTCCTACATATCATTATCCCTCCTTTCTTTACTTTTTCCACTCCATCTTCTAGAGTTATCCCACATATATACCCCCATACTTACCCATCATTATCATTGGTCTTCCCATAACATTCTTTCATCATCATCTTCTATTTTTGTGCTAGTAATTATCTGTGGCATTCTCCTAAAAATCACTCATCCCCATTCTACACAGCCTAAATCCTTTTCTTTGACATCTTCCATTCTATCTTCATTCCTTTCTTCCTCTATGCCCTTTGATCGTTATCGAGGGACTTCTCCTAACGTCCCTTCATTGGCATTCCGCCTCCCATTATTTTTCTACTTTCTACCTCATCTCATCTTTTGTCCCATCTTTTCCTACTGATCATTCTCAGTGGATTTATCCTAACATCCATTTGCAAGCATTGCCTCTCCTATCCCCTTCTTTATTTATCCTTGCCACCTTTTCATCTTCCATTCTTCCTTGCTAATTTCTTCATTATCTTCATCATGTACCCTCTCTCTATTTTTTTTCATCAACTTATCCTCATCTCATGCATCTCCGCATATTTTCCAAACGATGTCATTCTTCCCCTCAAGCTTCTCGTTACGTTCCTTGTGTTTCTCACTCTTTATCAAATATCTTCATTCTTGGTTCCCTTCTACATAATTTTCTTCATTGTCTTCTCCTCCTTTCTGATCCTCATCTTATTTCATTTCCTCTACATCATCCTTCTCCCCATTTTACCTCGGACTTCCTCCTTACTTCCCCATCGATAACCTAACTCTTCAGCGTTATCCCATCTCCTTTATCATCTCATCATCCATGTGCATTTCCATGCGGATAATTCCATATTCTTTTCCTTGGATTTCCTCACTATGATTTGTTTCCTTCAATTTTATTTGCTCTATCATCGTTTCATTTTCTATTACCTCTCTGCTTCATCCTCCTTCACACCTTTCATTTTAAATAACTCTCTTTCTTTTTTATAATTTCACTCCTTTTCTTTTCTTCTCTTTGTTTTTTCTTCTTTATTTCCCCACTTTCTTTATAATCCTTCTTTGTTATCTTCTTCCTTCCCTTTCATTCCTTCTTTTCTCCTCCTTCGTCTCTGTCCCTCTATTCCATACCCCTGTCACCTTCACATTAGATCTTTCTTACTCTTCTCATAATCAACCAATCCTCATGACTATTCCCTTTTCTCTTTCTCAACATCCCTCACACCTAACATTCACAGTCAATACCCATGTTTCTCTGTTTATGTACCACCAATTTATTTCATTAACATTCTTATTCTTCTCTCTATAGCATTGACCTCTTCTCTTTTTGAGAACCCTATCACATCTTTTATCTCCATCAGTCCTCTCGCAGGGACATCATCATATCCATTTCTAAGAATCTCTTCCCATATTTTTTTTGACATTTTTTTTTTGGAAGATACCATAATGGCCATCACCTATCTGATCTTGTTCTCTTCCATGAATATTTTCTCTACATTTTTTTTGTCACAAAAGTATCTTGAATTCTTATCCTACTTATCAAAGAAATGAGACTTCTTTATCTTCTTCACCTTCTAATTTGATACCACTTTTGCATATTTGCTATGAAACATGATTGCCATCATATTTATCACCCTTTTAGGTCATTTTATCTCACCTTTCTATCCTATCTGCTCATCATGTGCACATTTATGAGTATTCCCCCTCGGATATCTTATTTCAACATCCATCTATGTCTTATGTTGGGGAACCTTTTCATCCTTATACTTGTCAATTCATATAACTCACTTTGTGTCCTTCTCGTGCCCCGCACTGGGGTGTCATTATCTTCATCCTCATCCCTTTTGTGGATGCATGATTTTTATTTTTACACAATTCCTCACAGACAAAGGATTGCACACATCTTTCACATTCAGTTGCACATATTTTGATGTTTTCCTATGTCCTATTGGTCATCTTGGTTTACATCCATATTGCAGTGGTCTTCACCCACTCACTATTCTGTAGAATGTTTTCGTCAATCTCTGTTGAGACCGTAATTGTCCTCTACCAATGTGATATTGAAGTCACCTCCAACATTTTTTTATTGTTATTGGTGATCCTTTTTTGCCCGGGGAATATTTCCTTTGGTCATGTCTTCATCCATATTTAGACACATATTTCATCTAACCCTTTTTGTTTTTGTCTTGTGGCTTGTTATCACAAACCACTTAACAAAAAGGGGCAAATGTAGACACCATATTTTTGGGTATAGCACCCCTCCGTCATCTCGCGTTCATACAATTTCACTATCTCACCTTTCACTTTTTCCTATATTTCAATGAAACTTCATAATCTATTTGCTCACCAAATTTAATTAAATATTAAATGGGGCTCCATATAAACCCATTTAATAATTCAGATTTTTGGCATTATCCCCTAGCTCTCACAAATTATTCAATCCATGGGTATTAATATACCCATCTAACATCCCACTTTCTAAATTTCAAAAAGGAAATATCATCATCTCACCTACCATGTCCCCACCTCTTATTACATCCCCATCTTTTGTCTAATTTAATTCAAACTGTGGGACCCACATGATCACATCATATCTCTTAACTCAGGGTTACTCTAACTCAACCCCAAGTATCTTTTAACATGCAGTCTAACCTCACCATTAAGCTATAAATATGGGTTTTCCCCAATATTTTAGAGAACCAGGAGATATTTTTCAAGAAGACCTGGAGAGACCTAGGCCCAGAGAGGAGAAGAAAGAGATTAATTACGTTCTGCAAGTTTTAGGGAGAAATCTTTGCCATGGTTCATTATCTTACCATCTTGATGCCCAATTCATCTCCATAGTAGAGCACAAGCTAAGTTCCTCTCGTCATTTTAGTTACTTGTCATTTTATATTCCATTATTTTTTCTGCATGATAACTATTGTTCATGATCTATTATTATATTTTATGAGACGAGGGTTGACATCCTCCAAGGGATTTAAAATCCTCTTGGAAACGACACTATCTGGGAAACCCCCACATATTGTTATCTAATCTTAGCTATTTGATTTTTGCATATCTAGCTTCTTTTATCACTCATCTATCTTCTTTGCGCCCATAGATCCACATCTGCATCTGAGGTCCTAATCCCTCCATCATTCAAAGTTGCTGGTGGTTCCCAGTATCGGCCTTCACCTTGCTCGAGAACAAATTTTCCTGTACAACAATCATCCATCCTCTTAGAGAAAACTACTTGGCCTGCGAGTTTTTTTCCACATTTGGGTTAAACGGCCATCTAACCATGATCTGTACAATTGTGAGTAGGCCATCTAACTTGATTGTTGTCCAAATTCATTGGGGTTGGATGACATCTAACTTTGTGACCGTACATGCTTCTTGTTGTGATGAATTGAAAAATGAGTTTGTTTTGGTATATATATGTTATTTTGACCTCGTTTTGAGTGTATGTGTTCACAGGGCTGGAGCGTTGGAAAATTTATATTTTTGTATCCCTACACAGATGGTAAGTCCTCTTGTCATTTTAATTTAGAGTTTATTTTTCGATATTTTATCTATCTGCACTTGAGTCTTATTTTAGTTTGATAAGTAGTGGGAGTTTGGACGATGACATTTCGACACACGAGCGTGTCAGGTATAGATTCTAACTCCCCATTTCAGGAACGCCATACTCAGACTCTACGTTTTACGCCTTTTCATGGCTAGGACGCTTCTCTGAGGGGGAAATATGAACACACCCAAAATTGCATGTGCTACATTGTCAGAAAATGGTTACAAAAGTCCCCAATAATGGTTCATGTCCTTTAAGGTGTTCGAGCTCTAAAAGCCATTCACAGTGTATATTTGTAGCCTAGACATCCTTAGTTTTTCCAGACTTTTTTCTAGCTTCTTGCTTATTTATGCGCATGTTTTGGCCTTTAGTGCTAGGACCGCCGCCCTGCCTGGGTGGTGGTTCTGAAACTGCAGCCCAAAACAGGGTGGCGGTCCTGAAATTGCTGCCCTGCGTAGGGTGGCGGTCCTGCCCGCTTTTTCCAAATTCCCTCATGTGTGTTTTAGCATACAACGGTTCACTTAATTTCACTTTTTGCATACATTTATGATCCAAATTGTCTAAAATTAGCTTTGATTGCTTGGTTCTCCTTCCTCCTATTTTTAAATAGATTTAATTAGTTGGAACTGCTCCTTCTTGCCTTGAGCTTGAAGGTACCTCCCATCCTCCATTCCTATATATTCCATGCTTGTATTCAAGCAAAAGGGCCTGAGAGTTTTTGTGTATCTTGCATTGCATTGCTATTACAATCTTGCTAGGAATTGCATAGCCAAGCTCATATCTCTTGTGCTATCTCTCTTCTACTTACATTGCATCCAGATTGTCTTTAAGCTGCCATTGCTCAAGAGCCATCCTCTTGCCACTGTTCTTGCAATCCCAATCCCTTGGACTCATACAGACACATAGAGAAAGAAAGGACAAACTAAGGGGAAAAATTACTACACATCTAGATTTACCTCTGTTATGTGAATTCCAGGCTGGATTTGTTATTTGATTTCCTTCATTCTCACAATTTATCATTGTTACATCATATCAAATAGAGTAGAAATCAATTTCCTTTCATTTACAAACAATTAGTTAATTTCTAAGAGGGTTTAAATCATTAATAGTAGCCCCCGGTGACAGACCCTCTTCTTCCCATCCCTATGGATTTGAAGAAGAGAATATCTATAGGAGGTTGTCTACACATCATAGATCATTTGGAAAAGTTCTTGTTTTAAGCTAGTTTAGTTTCAATACACTCAGCACAGGTGAATAACCACACTAGGTTATCTCACTTGTTTAGTTTTAATGTAGAAATATTTTAATTATTTAGAATAGAAGAAAATTGTTGTTTGTGATTGTAATGTTTGAATTTTGTGATTTTTTTAGATTAGTTTCCCTTTCAACAGTAACACAGATTGTTATTTTCAGCTTAGTTAATTTGGACACTTAAAACTAGATCAACACTTAGATCCAAGTTAGGAAAACAAACCATAGGGAATTTACGCTAACCGTTCATAGCCTCTAAATCCCCCCTTTGCCAACTCAGCTACCAGGAGATCACACTACCATATCTTGGTCACTGATCCTCCTACAATTAGCCACATGCATTCAACATTGGCTACTCTGACATGACCTCAGGGAGTCAATTGCGGTTGAAGGTTGCATGTCAATTTTCATTCGTACAACACCCCTAGGGGATGGTTATCTATATACTCTTGTACAAACACCTAGGAGAATTGCACGAGGTTTGATTTCTGTAACGATAATATGTAGTGTAGCACTTGGATTAGTTATGTAGTTGGGAGTATGACCGCAAAGGGTGGTCTATTCTCAAACACACACACACACACACACATTTTGTGCTTTTGTTTGCTAATTATTTGATGAAGGGTTATGCAGGTTACTAGAGTTTCCACTTTTTCGCATGTCACCATAAGTCATCCCAAAGTTTTTGCAAGCAAGAGAAACATACAATGAGCATCATTTGTAGGTAAGAAAATCACACATGAAATTGGAGATCTAGACTATTTCAGGGTCCAAAATTGTACAACTTGAGGTCTAGACCATACAGTTCCAACCTAGAGTGTAAAAAATATATACGATCCCACCTTTTCAGTTTCTAATCCTATAATTTCCAGTGTAAAATCCAAAGCTTCAGATCTCTATGTTCCATTGTCCTGCATATCTAAATCATTCCTATTTCATCATGAACAACTTTGTTTATCTCTCCTCTTGTGTATTCCAACTAGTTATTATTTATTAATTGTTTCAATCATTTCAAGTTTGAATGCATTATTTTGGTCATATATGATTGATGTTGGAAGTTAATTAGATTAGAATGGTCTACTTGTTACAAAATCTGACATCTTTCTTATTGTTGTACATTAGCAACACCTAGAAATTAATTAGGGTGTACAAAGTTAGCTCTATTTTCACCTCTTTTTATCGTCGGTAATAATAATCTTATTGAATCACTTAACAATTTGAAAATGATTGTGAATGATGAGATTGAGTTGTCAATGAAAGTCAATTTTGGAATAAACATCCTCAATGACCATCCTTGAATGAGCTTTGATATCCAATTTTGACTAATTTTTTTTCCTTAGCCAATAAAAGACCTATGTAAAGGGCCCTACTTCTATTTTTTTTTTTGAATTCCTACCAAGAGCTTTAAAGAAAAGGAGAATAGGTGGGCCTTTACTATATCTAAAAATACCACTCATTACATCCTAGGATAGGTTTTGTTTAGCCACATCAATAAATTTCAACTTTAGAGATAACTCAATCGGGGGCGACTAGGGTTCATTTTAAGAGACCTCTTAGAAATCGAAGGTGGAAAATACCTGGCGAATATCCTCGGAACCGATTTTGTGGGAAGGCAATTTTTTTGGGGTTTCAACAACAAAATTTTTGCTTGATTTTTAAGTGGTGTGAGAGAAGGCTGTAGACGCGTGATAGGAGATTTGTTGTCGTGCATCAATAAGGTAGTTGATGCGCGTCAACGAACCTCACTGACATGTGTCAACAACCTTGTTGACGTGCGTCTGCAGCCTCCACCCTCTAGTCGCGCGACAACAAAATCTGTGTCACGCGTCAACAAACTCTTTGTCGCGCATCTGCAGCCTCTGCCCTCATGTCACACATCTATAGCCTCTACCCTCATGTTGCGCGTTTACTATACTTGATAATACATATGCCCCTAGGTGGTATGAGTGATCTAGTAGTGTTCTACCTGGCGAATAATCTAGGATTATATAGGGGATAGTTTCAAGGGTAGGCGAAGTTGACCCCTAAAAAAATTAAACTGTAATTTTTTGGCGAACAGGTCGCTGACCTGCGCTAGAAAATTCACCTTTTCAATTTTTTCAAAAATGGAATATTCACCATATTACGAATATTTGCCACTAAAATTATCCCTGGGGGCGACCGCCACGAATTGCTTTGATAAAAAAAGCTACCTTTTAAAGTTATAATGTAAATTTAGTTTTATGTAAACACGTACACAAAAAAGTGGGAGAGATAACCTTATTCACATGTCTAGGAATTAAGTGTAAATTATCATATGTATATCATTTTGAACTCGCTTGAATCAAGTGATTATATTGTGAATTTTTGAAAAATGACAATTAGGTCAATAATCATTCTATAATGGCAGTTGAAGGTGGTAGTTATGGGTTGTATTCACATGCATGATTAAAAAATTGTAATATCTTCACTATACAGTAGATTTTGGAGGCTATTTGTTTTCTTGTAAGTTTTTATCTATCCCAACACATTGGTGTAGCTAGATTATTGGAATTTGTCACAATTTAATATGATTTTTTCAAACAAAATAATGGAATTATGCCTCAATGTGATATATGTGAAATCTAAGATAAAATCCTTGAGCTATTATCAACATTTTTCAAATATATGTATTTAAGATATTTGTACTACATATCCCTCTCTCTCTCTCTCTCTCTCTCTCTCTCTCTCTATATACATATATATATATATATATATATATCCCCTTTGTAATTATTATCAATAATATGAGGAGATATATCATCAAAGTCAATAACTATTTATGACGCTACCTTAACAACTAATATAGTATGCACCCATCTCACATATAATAACATCTTTATTTATAAAATATAATTAAGCACACAAATAAAAGGGAAAAAAACCTACCATATATATTGGATTGTATTGTATATTAATAATCAAGTATAAATAATAAAGGGGGGGATGTTGGTATGTATGGCCAGATCTTTGCCAATGATTGCCAAGTTCAAAATATAAAATAGTTGTCTTTAGAAATGAATGCTTATTGATATTAAATTGAGACAACACATTAAACCACAAGTATCGTAAAAACCATGGACAACAAGAAATAACACTAGAGGGAGTCGTGGATCATATTTTGTAGGAAGGGCACTCCAAGTAGAAGGCTTTCCCAAGGGAGGATCCGGGGTGACCCACTCCCCTTGAGTTTGTAAATTATCCTACAGAGTGATAGTCTCCATGATTCCTCATTTGGGTAGTGTGTTCTTTTCACATGTTCATAGTCATTTCTCCACTCCTCCATGTAGGGATTGGAGTCATAGGCCTTGTGAAAAATTGAGTTCAAAACCTTCTTAATGACCTTTGTTAGCACAAAGTGTTGTTACAATGGTTAGGTTTTAAGAAAATATTTAGAAAAGAAACCTCATCTAAATAATGTGACATTTGAATTATGTGCTATGTAATATTCCAAAACATCTTAAGTAAAATAATTAATTATCTTAAATTGTAAGAATATTTTATGTAGTTAAATTACATTGTACAATTCTCAAAGTTGAATTAAATCATAGTTTTTCCTCTCAACTATGTAGAGTCTCTTCTTGCTCTGTATGTTCTTATGAGAATTTTTTTTGGGTATCTACTTGCCTAGAGGGCCGATCATGGGTTGATTGAGGGTATTATGCTCCTCATTTGAAAATGTCAACCAATTAATAGGCATTTGGAAGATGATGCTTGCCAAAAAAAAAACTTCCTTTAAAGAAGAGCTTCAATGTCTTGATATTATTTGGAAAACATCAAGTTGTAGTCTGCAATTGGCCATCATCCAATGCTTCTAGGGGAATATGATGCCCATGTCAGATTTGTTAGGAAATAAGAGATAAAATATGTAGAATAATCCCTTACAGAATCGCAACAGTAGAAACTAATATGCAGAAAATATTACAGATCTCAAATAAAAGTGCAGAATAAATAACACAACACGGAGAGACAAGATTTAATGTGGTTCACCCAATTTGGGCTATGTCCACCAAGAATCACTTGCTCAAATTTTATTACAAGCCTCCACTCTCTCAATACAATACCTAGATCCGTTTGGAGCTATGCTCAACAAACTCTACAGAATTCACACCCGAATTCAAAACACATCTGCAATACATTTACTTGTCTTGTATCATATGCATAAGACCATATAAATAGACAATTGCTTAAGCAGTATGATACAAAACCGTGGGTATCAAAACCATGGGCAAAAACTGTGGGTATCAAAACCATGGGCAAAAAACTGTGGGTATCAAAACAATGGGTACCGAAAAACCATGGGCCCAAAAACAACCCATAACGGTTACCCATTACCCATGGGTTAATAAACCACCCATGAAAATTTGCTTCGGGGGCTTCGCCCCCGAATCCCCCTGACCTGCTCACCGGCGAGCGGGACCGCCGTAAAAATACCCGAGTGTAACACATAGAAGGTGTACCACACTCTAACATGAAAATAGGCTCCACAAACATAACAAGATTGGTTAAAAGATTGTCCTTGAAAAGGATTCAAGATGATAACAATTCAAATTCATTGGCATTCCTTTTGCTTGTGATTCACTCCCTCTGGATTATGGCAATATGTGTTTTATCTGTAGAGAAGATCTCCTTGTGGATTACTAGAACTCTTTCTTTGGCTAGGAAATTCTAGGTGTGCACCAAAATTCTTACCGCTACTCACATACACTACTCCTCATGTTGGGCTTCCTCCAAGGCATCTTATGACAAGCTCACCGGGATTTTTAGAGATTTTCTGTAGGCCACTGCTAAACAACCCTGAGACTTTCAAACAATCAGTTAATGATAAAGTTGTGATGTTTGTTGTCTATCTCCACATTTAAGAACAAGTTGAAATTTTGATGTTGTAATTGTAACATTTGCATGCGCTAGTAAATCACTGGGGGAATCTCTTTACATCATGAGTCATGTACACCTAGATACATTGTAGTTGGGCTCCCCATCCCCCACCACTAGGCATAGGCAAAGTCACTTTTGCAGTCGATTCTCGTCCCTTATTCGTGGTTGTTTTTGAACTTCGCCCCCTCGGCAGAGAGATTAAAATTTGGTAGCCAATGATAAGCATCTTGTTAGACCCTCTTGGTGGTTGTCGCCGTTGTGGAGAAATGTCATAGTGGTTGGATCTCCCTCACATGGGTGGAGTATCATGGCGCCTTTAAAACTAGCAATCGCACGCGGGGTGTGCGATGAAAACGCCGAAAGAGCGGTTGGAAGAAAGAAAAAAGAGAAAGTACGAGAAAAATAACGTAGATCAACTTAGTTTAATGAATAAGATAAAAGAAATAGAAATACGAGGAATAAGTTATTCACAATTCTACTTTTTTTTTTCAACGACTTTAGCTATTTAAATCTCAGTACAATAATAGCGGATGTACTATTTTCTAAATCTTAAATGTATATGTATTTTACGAAACAACAGCAAATTTAAAAGGTAATGTGAGTGTTGATACATGCGTTGACAAAAAAAATGCGGTTAAAAGTAATGTCACTTTCTTATTGCTTTGTGTAATCAATGAACTCACTGCCAGCAACCAAATCCAAAATATTCGAATCCAAACTGCTGAAAAACTTATGATGAAGCATAGAAAAGGCACAGTTCATTTGGGGAAAAAGGGGAAAAGCGACAACCGGAAGAAAATACTAGCAAATCTTCAAACAAAAGAAAACAATAACTATTTGATTGAAAGCTGAACCCTATGAAATGCGATACTCAGAAATATACCTAAACTAAACCAATAATTAAGACCATTTCAATGCTCCTTTTCTCCATGCATAAACTAAACCAATAATTAATATAAGCACGAAAATAAATTCTTCTATAAATGTATATATACCCAAAATATCATAACTCATAGCCCATGGATAGAGAAATACTGTTTCCACATCAAAAACAACGAAAATTAGAGTTGTTTCAGAAGTCTATAAAAATATCATCAACTCAGCTACAATCTGAGTTAAATCATTTTATGCATATCCTGCAATCATGGCATTCCATGAGACCACATTTCTTTGAGGTATTCTATCAAACAGTTCATGGGATTTTTCAAGAAATCCATTTTGTGCATATCCTGCAATCATGGCACTCCTTGAGATCACATCCCTTCGAGGCATTCTATCAAACAATTAACGTGCATTTTCAACAAATTCATATTGTGCATATCCTGGAATCATGGGATTCCATAAGCCCACATTTCTTTGAGGTAATTTATCAAACAATTCACGTGCCTTGTCTATGCTTCCACATTTTGCATAGATGTCTACCAGGCAGTTGCAACTACATCAGTCAAAATTCCTCTATCCATTATGCTTTGATGGATGTCCATACCCTGTTCCAAAGCTCCCGTTTTGGCACAGACAGGGAGGATGCTGACAAAGGTTGTGGAATTTCTGCCTGATTAAATGGCATTTGCTACACAAAGATTTTCATAAAAACACATTTAAATGTATGTCAATTATTGTAGCATACAAAAGACATCGTTATCCTCACAAGGTAGTTACACTGTTTCACCATATACAACAAACAGGTCTTCAACCCAATGAGTTTACATTTGCCAATATACTCCCAGCCTGTGGCAAAATGGGAGCTTTGGAACAGGGCATTTACAGCCATCAAAGCATAAAGGATAGAGGAATTTTGTCAGATGTAGTTGCAACTATTCTACTAGACATCTATACAAAATGTGGAAGCATACCTAATGCACATGAATTGTTTGAAAGAATACCTGAAAATGATGTGGTATCAGGTATTGCCTAATGGTTTGTTAGATGTAGTTGCAAGTGCTCTAGTAGACATCTATACAAAATGTGGAAGCACACCTAATGCACATGAACTGTTTGAAACAATGCCTGAAAAAGATGGCGTATCAGGGATTGCCATGATTGCAGTATATGTACTAGATGGATTTTGCAGGGATGCTCTCACTCTTTGACGTACTAAGACAGTTCATGTGCCTTGTCTATGCTTTCACATTTTGCATACATGTCTACCAGGCAGTTGCAACTACATCAGTCAAAATTCCTCTATCCATTATGCTTTCATGGATGTCCATACCCTATTCCAAAGCTCCCATTTTGGCACAGGCATGGAGGATGCTAACAAAGGTTGTGGAATTTGGCATTACATCTGCCAATTGCAATTGTATGAATGTTTCTAAGTAATTATAACACATTTTTAACAAATCCATTTTGGGCATATCTTGCAATCATGACTGTCCACGATACTGCATTTTTTTGAGGCAGTGTGTTGAACAGTTCACGTGCCTTGTCCACAGTTCCACATTTTGCATACATGTCTACCAGGACATTTGCAACCACATCTGACAAAATTCCTCTATCCTTTATGCTTTGTTTGTTTTGAGAATTTAAAATACAAATAGAGATATTTGCAAATGGTCTCATATGAACCGACTTATCTTTTGTAGAAACAAAAATTGAGAAATGCATGTATCTAAGTGTTGATAGCAAAGACAAACATGAGTCTGTCAAAACAAATAAACTAACAATAAAATATACGACGGGCAATGAAGGGAAAAAGAAGGACCAATGAAAAGCAAAGGAAATTAAAAATGTGGGCAACATACATTATAGGTTGCGGGAACATGCAATCTGACTTTGGAGAAATAATGACATGCGAATTTAATCTGCCAGTAGCAGTTCACCGCCCCACCGCTTTGCAACCAATACGAATAGCCGAAAACAATAGTACACCGCCAGAGGCAGGTGCACACAACGTCTCTGAAGATGACATATTTTAAATTATTGCAGACTTGTATTTTCATGAGCATTGTTTTCGTAAAGAACATATTTAAATGTATGTCCAGTGCAGAGTTTTGATAGATGTACGTAAAGAGTTTGACCAAGTGAAACAACGAGACAGTTTGTCATGGAATACAATTATTGCAGCATACAGAAAACATGGTTATTGTCACAAGGCACTCACATTGTTTCACCATATGCAAGAAACAGGTCTTCAACCCGATCAGTTTACATTTGCAAACATACTCCCAACCTGTAGCAAAATAGGAGCTTCGGAATAGGATATGGACATCCATCAAAGCATAAAGGATAAGAGGAATTTTGTCATATGTGGTTGCAAATGTCCTGGTAGACATGTATGCAAAATGTGGAACCATAGACAAGGCACGTAAACTGTTCGACAAAATGCCTTATATAATCACTTAGAAACATTCATGGCCAAAATGGTGGTGTCATGAACAGTAATGATTGTTGGATATGCGAAAAATGGTTTTTTTGAAAATGCGTTATAATTACTTACAAACATTCATGCACTTACAATTGGCAGCAATGAAGCCAAATTCCACAATCTTTGTCAGCAGTGTCGACTCATAATATAATGATTGTTGAACAGTGCTAGTATTGATATTTGTCGACATTTACAGTGGTGAACAGAGTATGTGGAAGGCATTGACGTGGCTGAACGTCGCAATTGCAAATGCAAAGGATCTTACAGTTTTTGGGACTGAAATTTTTGGTAAGACTGCTTCATTCTCACAATCTGCATGCATAACAACATAAAAAATTACTTTGTGTAACGGAAATTTGTAATGGAATGTACTTTTCACTGTGACAGTATGGCATGAGACCAGTCAGCCGGTGCATTGAAAGTCTAATATGTTCACATATTTTGAAATTTTAAACAAAAATAGTGTGAAGGAAACGGTAATCCAGGCTTTTACTTACAATAACTGGCCGAGCCTCCTCATCTCTACCTACAACAAAGGCTATTCCCTCTGCAAGTTCTGCAAAGAACTCGTCCGCTATCAAATGCTCTGCATTTTATCAAAAATGAGGTTGAAATTTTAGCACGGCTAATGTTTGATCAAGCTTCCAGAAATTAGTTGTATAACTTGAGACGAGACAAATAAAAATGTTATTAAAAGCTGTAATGGAACCCCAAATTCTGTCAAGAACTTTAATTTGTGCATGGATCAGAGTATGCATCATCCCTTTTCTGGTTTAGGCTAAGTCAGGGAAATAATCAGTCAAATCTTTGGATGTAAAATGACTAAAAACACTCCATTTTTGTACTGTGGAATTTCAATTTTCAACGAACGCGCTAGGATTGAACATTATTTGTAATTTAGCTGTCAGCATTTGGATGAGACAAAAACAATGCCATAGAAAGCTCAAGCTATCAATGTCTACAGGGTAGCATTCTTATTTTGCACTGAGGATTTTATAAAGCGATTGGAAAAAGTGGAAATGTGAAAAAGTGGAAATGTATGTCCAGTGCAGAGTTTTGATAGATGTACGTAAAGAGTTTGACCAAGTGAAACGACGAGACAGTTTGTCATGGAATACAATTATTGCAGCATACAGAAAACATGGTTATTGTCACAAGGCACTCACATTGTTTCACCATATGCAAGAAACAGGTCTTCAACCCGATCAGTTTACATTTGCAAACATACTCCCAACCTGTGGCAAAATAGGAGATTCGGAATAGGATATGGACATCCATCAAAGCATAAAGGATAAGAGGAATTTTGTCATATGTGGTTGCAAATGTCCTGGTAGACATATATGCAAAATGTGGAACCATAGACAAGGCACGTAAACTGTTCGACAAAATGCCTTATATAATCACTTAGAAACATTCATGGCCAAAATGGTGGTGTCATGAACAGTAATGATTGCTGGATATGCGAAAAATGGTTTTTTTGAAAATGCGTTATAATTACTTACAAACATTCATGCACTTACAATTGGCAGCTATGAAGCCAAATTCCACAATCTTTGTCAGCAGTGTCAACTCATAATATAATGATTGTTGAACAGTGCAAGTATTGATATTTGTCGACATTTACAGTGGTGAACAGAGTATGTGGAAGGCATTGACGTGGCTGAACGTCGCAATTGCAAATGCAAAGGATCTCACAATTTTTGGGACTGAAATTTTTGGTAAGACTGCTTCATTCTCACAATCTACATGCATAACAACATAAAAAATTACTTTGTGTAATGGAAATTTGTAATGGAATGTACTTTTCACTGTGACAGTATGGCATGAGACCAGTCAGCCGGTGCATTGAAAGTCTAATATGTTCACATATTTTGAAATTTTAAACAAAAATAGTGTGAAGGAAACGGTAATCCAGGCTTTTACTTACAATAACTGGCCGAGCCTCCTCATCTCTACCTACAACAAAGGCTATTCCCTCTGCAAGTTCTGCAAAGAACTCGTCCGCTATCAAATGCTCTGCATTTTATCAAAAATGAGGTTGAAATTTTAGCACGGCTAATGTTTGATCAAGCTTCCAGAAATTAGTTGTATAACTTGAGACGAGACAAATAAAAATGTTATTAAAAGCTGTAATGGAACCCCAAATTCTGTCAAGAACTTTAATTTGTGCATGGATCAGAGTATGCATCATCCCTTTTCTGGTTTAGGCTAAGTCAGGGAAATAATCAGTCAAATCTTTGGATGTAAAATGACTAAAAACACTCCATTTTTGTACTGTGGAATTTCAATTTTCAACGAACGCGCTAGGATTGAACATTATTTGTAATTTAGCTGTCAGCATTTGGATGAGACAAAAACAATGCCATAGAAAGCTCAAGCTATCAATGTCTACAGGGTAGCATTCTTATTTTGCACTGAGGATTTTATAAAGCGATTGGAAAAAGTGGAAATGTGAATCGCATCTTTCAATTTAAGATTAAAAATATGGACAAAAATAAAATACCAATGGGAATGCTGTCTCGCCATGCGAGGCACGCCCTCAGCTGGTTTGCTGCTTTTTTCACACTATTTCCACAGGCTTTCAGGAACTCTTTGAGACTACATCTCTTTTGAGGCATTCTATCAAACAGTTCACGTGCATTTTCAACAAATTCATATTGTGCATATCCCGCAATCATGGTATTCCATGAACCCACATTTCTTTGAGGCATTTTATCAAACAGTTCATGCGCAAATAAAATATGAGCCTGTGGAAATGTGAATCGCATCTTTCAATTTAAGATTAAAAATATGGACAAAAATAAAATACCAATGGGAATGCTGTCTCGCCATGCGAGGCACGCCCTCAGCTGGTTTGCTGCTTTTTTCACACTATTTCCACAGGCTTTCAGGAACTCTTTGAGACTACATCTCTTTTGAGGCATTCTATCAAACAGTTCACGTGCATTTTCAACAAATTCATATTGTGCATATCCCGCAATCATGGTATTCCATGAACCCACATTTCTTTGAGGCATTTTATCAAACAGTTCATGCGCAAATAAAATATGAGCCTGTGGAAATGTGAATCGCATCTTTCAATTTAAGATTAAAAATATGGACAAAAATAAAATACCAATGGGAATGCTGTCTCGCCATGTGAGGCACGCCCTCAGCTGGTTTGCTGCTTTTTTCACACTATTTCCACAGGCTTTCAGGAACTCTTTGAGACTACATCTCTTTTGAGGCATTCTATCAAACAGTTCACGTGCATTTTCAACAAATTCATATTGTGCAGATACCGCAATCATGGTATTCCATGAGCCCACATTTCTTTGAGGCATTTTATCAAACAGTTCATGCGCAAATAAAATATGAGCCTGTGGAAATGTGAATCGCATCTTTCAATTTAAGATTAAAAATATGGACAAAAATAAAATACCAATGGGAATGCTGTCTCGCCATGTGAGGCACGCCCTCAGCTGGTTTGCTGCTTTTTTCACACTATTTCCACAGGCTTTCAGGAACTCTTTGAGACTACATCTCTTTTGAGGCATTCTATCAAACAGTTCACGTGCATTTTCAACAAATTCATATTGTGCATATCCCGCAATCATGGTATTCCATGAGCCCACATTTCTTTGAGGCATTTTATCAAACAGTTCATGCGCCTTGTCTATGCTTCAACATTGTGCATACATGTCTACCAGGCAGTTACAACTACATCAGTCAAAATTCCTCTATCCATTATGCTTTGATGGATGTCCATACCCTGTTCCAAAGCTCCCATTCTGGCACAGGCAGGGAGGATGCTGACAAAGGTTGTGGAATTTGGCTTTACATCTGCTAATTGCATTTGCATGAATGTTTCTAAGTAATTGCCAAAATGGAAGGCGTAAGAGCAAAAAATGACAAGTCCATTTAATGGCGCATTTGTATCCATATCGCGATTTGGGACTGTGAATTGCTTGCAGAGGGTCTACGTGGGAAAGTTTGTGAGGATTCTATGAGAATGCTCCTCTGGCCTGCTGCTACTCTTGTCCACAACATTTTTCCGGATCAAAACGCCCAGCCTGTAAAAACCCTAACCGACATTGCATCGCTACAATCCGCCAAGGGACTCGAACCGGTAGACGACCTCAAACTCACGAAATCCATATATTTCGACATGGCAATGCGGTCAGTCGCATTGTCATAGAAATCTACAGCAACGACGACCCCACGCGAGCCTCGCGGTCCACAGATTGCAAATTTGATGTCACAGATATAAAAAATTTATATGATTATAATTTATGATCGCATATTTGGTACTAAAGCTTCACAAAAGACCGCAACGAATGACAGTCGCCGATGTCTGGACAGATTCGTCGACCAAACGATCTCGGCCCTTGCTGTCGCCGTCCGTGTCAGAGCCCCTCGGGCTTTCTCACAGAGAACACGCCTTTCGGCGTAACTATGGAAGAAATTTCTCATGCTCTTTGTTCACTACTACCTGAATATAAAAATATGAAGAATGTGATAATTTTTGTTATGGACTATTATGTAATCTCTACAGCGCCGGCCTCTTTGCTGGATTAAGATTTTATTTTTATAATTATAGTTAATAATGTTTTGACGTGCGACAGACCACTGTTGTATCCGTCACATCGGCCGACAATCGCGCGGTGCAGATTTTTTATTGGACTTATCTCTCGCCGCGGATTGCGGGAACCTGCTTTTGTGTTCTAACATTAAAAACTAGTTTAAGTAGGTACTTCAGCAAAATAATTTCGAATTTGGGGGTTTTATTTTAAGTGCCGGCTTTGCCAGCCACGTGGATGAGTCAAAACGGTTTACGTACTTACCTCTTTTCAACTTATTTAAAGTACTGTTTTGTCTGTTTGAAGTTTGTTCAACGTGCTGTCACATACCTAAGATCTATTTATTATTTTGTTTTTTTTTTTTTCCGTTTTGGTCCTTTAGTTTATTTTTTATTTATTTGATTTGACCAATCGCTTTGATATTTTACTCCATTGCTATTGGGACAAAATAAACATGGTCCAATAGTTGACGTGAGTATTGATGGGTTTTTTTAAATGTAAATTTTTTAAAATTAAAAAATAAAGTACAAGAGTGGAGGACTCCTAGCTTAAAATACTAGAAACAATAATAGCTATGAATTGTATTTGGTGGTGCAATAATCATGTTGATAGGAATGTAAAATGATATGAGGGATGGAAAAAGGAAGGTAACAATCTTTGGCTTTATTTTCTTGTGTAATGTGTTAATGAGGAATCCAGAGACATATTGTCATGTTTAGAATGTAAATATATTTTTTGAAAAGTAATGTCCTGAATAGGTCTGAAATACGAAGTAAGTAGTCAAGATTTTTGAAAAGTCAACTTAATTAAAATGATAATATTGTCATGTCCATAAAGTATGAGTGATGGAAGTTAGAGGATCAAAGTGGATATGTGCCATGTGAGAAAGACGTGACGTGAGTATGCACAAAAGATTGTATCCAAGAGGAAGAATTCGAATCAAATGCAAGTTAAAGGAGGTACTTATTTCCCTGATGAAATCATTGGAAAAACACTTGCACTTTCTCAACAAATAAAAACCATCATAATTATGAATGCATTTAACATGTATAAACACCTTATTACGCCGAAGGTGTTCCCCCTATGGGAAAGGACTTTGCGGACATTCACGGGACTATGTCAAATTTGACGGCCAAAATGATGGTTTTGACTTTTTACAATGGTCTATTTTTACAAATTTGCTATTTTTAACAATTTTGCTTTTTTTTAACAAATTTGTTATTTTTAACAATTTTACTTTTCCTATTTTACATGCTGCGGGCAATTTGTTTAATTGCTTTCTCTTGGAGAGCTTGAGTTACAACCCATTGAATCATTCTGCATCATGAGTTTGCATGGAGCATAAAATTTATTAATGAATTCTTCCACCATTTATTTCTTGTTTGCAAATAAATTCTGCTGATGTGCTCAAACTCTCCTTGCATTCACAAATTGTTTTCCACGTGTATTGGTTAGTGTTTGAGTGCAAATAATAAGCTTTTTGTTTTCACGCCAACAAGTACCGATTCTTTCCATCATGCAAAATAAAGATCTTCTTTTGATTAATTATTTTTAAAACAATCTCGCTTCTAGTTAGGATGTCTTCCTTGCGTGATAACATAATTTCTTCTATCAGACGTTGCAAAAAAATTTCGACAAGCTCCTGCACATAAAACATGTGATTTATTTTATCTAAATGCAGGGCGTATTTTATTTAAATCCTAAATTTAACCAGTTGGGTGCTTGTTTGGACTAAGTATTCTACTTGGGAATATGTAAAATTTGCTTGCACGCCGCATTTCCTCTTTCCTTACTAGCTGGGCGCATATTTTTCCTCTTCTAATTTCAACGTGGGATCTAATTTGTTGTCCTTGCTTTAGGCACCAAATATGAGACATGGCTAAAAAACAATAAAATAAAAAGGTAAACTTTTTTTATAAGCCAACCTGTCTGTTTTCTAGGCACCCATATGCCAATGATTTGGCTTGCTTTTCTCTTCCATTTTCAATGCGGGGTCTTCAATAATGCTCTCTCTCTTTAGGCACCAAGTATGCAATCTTCGTGTGAGATATTTTATCAAGAATGCAGATTACTTATTTGCCCTTTCTTCAATGTGTAGACCTGTTGAGCATGTAGGTTTTATAAATATTTTGATTCATTTAAGCAACAACAACAGTGTTTAAAAAAACTAATTTTGTTCCTACTTGCATGAAAAAAGATCCTTTGATTAGGCGTTTGATGCCAAATCTCCCCAATTTGGTGATTCACCACATATTTACTTTGATTCCAACTTCTATTTCATCTCTGGAACGTGTTTGAAATGCAAAACGATTCTTCAATGTGCTACTTTCATGAGAAGTTTGAGTCACGTGCTCTGGGAAAATTTGATTCATGTACACGATAGGAAGAAAGAGGTTGAAACTAATTAGAACGCAATGGTCAAATAATTTTATGTATACCTATTTTTGGAATTTTGGGAAGTGAGAATTAATCGTAATTTTTGCCTCTTACTGAACTGATTTGAGAACCTAAGCAAATATTTTAATCTCACAATAAACTAATATGGAAAGCAAAGATCTTGAAGATTTAGCATCCATTGCAGTCATCTCTTTAAGTTAAGAAAATTATATCAATTTAGCCAGTCAACAAACAACTTGAGACTGCAAGTTGGTATACAAAGAGTTGAGAAAGATATTCATTACTTGATCAAGCTTGACACCAATTAGTTCAAAATGTGCATTATTTAAAAGGGCTATCTGAGAGAACTGGATTTGAAGCCATGCTAATGCTCTTTTATGTGTTAAAAGACAAGTAATCTTTATGAAATAGTGTAGAGTTTCTCATTCTGCAACATAATTAACAGGAAATGGGGGATTCAAGACGAGGAATACAAAAGTTATAAGAGTCATGTCACATGAAATAGGGAAACTACAATGGTTTCCTAAACATTCACAAATTATTAAAGGTCCATTTATACTCATGCCTTCATCGTACTGTAATAAAGCATAAATTAGTACCCAAGGTCTAATCCTAGGCATCTCAAACCTACTCTAGAATGATAATACAAGATGAAGGAATTTGATCATTCAGTCTCAGACAGATAAAAGCTTTGTTCTGATTTGATCATTTTACAAGCATACGAATAATCAATGGAATTTTATTAGCATTACCATAAGATTACCCATCTTCCCAAGTAGCCAACAACTTAGGGTTGGTTAGACGGGACTCATGTAGGATTTTATGCTTACATATCAAAATGACTTCTATTATAATTATTATTATATTTTATAGCAGGCATGCAACAAGACTCTTCTATTTTTATGTATGAGAAGTGATTGCTTTGACTACTTGTTAAGTGATTGCTTTGACTGCTGGTTAATGTCTTTTGATTTTTCTGTAGAAGATGTGTGCAAAATGTGTCTTTGATCTCATTGATTTCTTCCTTTCACTCCTCGCATGTGCTCTTAGAGTAGGGGTTGATGAGATCATGCGAGTCAAAATAAATTTCATGCCCAGTATCAATTGCAGAATGACATATATCTACTTGAACTATATACTTGTATAAAATCTGCAAATGTATGGAGCTCTTCATCTATTCTTGTTTACTTCATATCTCATGATATAATATTTACAAATGTATATGTATGGATTTGTAACAAATTTGAAATGTACACATAGATCCTTTTAATGCAATGTTTCATATATATTCTTACAGATACAAAATCAATCACACCCCTTATCAACATCAACTACAAAAGTAATAACTATCCCTCTAAATCAAACAACATCTACCATTCGATGTTCACATTGCATTGTGCACATGTGATTGCTAGTAAAGTCCTTATGATATATAAATTATATATTAGGGTGGTGATTTGGCATGGTCCAAGTAGGTAAAGAGGTTGATCTAGTTAATAAGAAATGTAGAGGAAAGAGGAAAGGGGAACTCATATGTTAAGGCAAAAAATCAAAGTTATTAGGATATTCAAGTATCTCAGTCACTCACTTCCTGCATAACATCTTGAATAAAAACCACATAGATTAAACCCTCATATTAACAATTCAAACTGTAAATCTAGAAAATAGTAAAAATTTAAGGAGCAAGATATGGATTTCATATTCAAGAAAGGAAAAAACATTAAAATGAAATAATATTGTGAGAATAATTTCCATCCATGGGAGTTTTAAATGGGATGGAATTATTGCATCAATGAATGAACATGTATCATTCAATGCACCTAAATTCTAACATATCAGACATCTAACATCTCATCATCTCCGACATCATAACCCTATTCTTATGACTATGACATCAGCAACCGAGATTGGATGGATGTTCAACCCTATGCAAAAATCAATTGCAAGCCATCGACGAGTCTTTGACAATTAACCATGTCTTCTGATATCATGGCTATCAACATAAAAATAAGCTTCATACGAGAATCAAAAATCTCAAGTCTCATTGGCACTTGAATTTACCTAATTCCTAGTTCTATATCTCTATAAAATAATAATTGTTGTCTCATTCTTATTCACTTAATGTTAATTCAAAATACATTTGCATACCATGTAGAAATTATTGAATTATTTTATATAATGGTCTTCCTGGAATGTGAACATTCTTGCGCCTATTGTGGAAAAATATACATTATTATCTACCATTTCATTACAACTAAAATAACACCATACATAATAAATGTTCATTAGATGGAAGCTTACAAAGCCTAACATAAAAGGTAAGGGAGTGATATAAAAAAGTGAATTTTAATTGACCTAGTTTTCCCGTTATTATGGATAATTCAATAAAATTGTACTACGTTAAATTTGGCATTTAAACATTATGAAATTGAAGTGTAATAAACAATTTTTAACTATACCCCCAATTTCACATTCATCCCCTTAATTTTCCATTTTTCTTGTAAAACGTGCAATTACGTTAAAAATTAGCTTAAACTTACAATCAAACTATAACTTATTTAAAAAATAACAGTAAATGATGGAAAAACAAAGACTCATAATTCCAAAAATTGATAATGGAGTTCACCTTGAAGGGCTACGTCTTTGGGTTCGTAAAATTTTGATGAACCGATCATCTTATTAACGATGCAAAAACAAACACATTTCTTACATCAAATTCTCCAAAACCGAGCAAATTGGATCTGCAAGCACCTCAAACCAGCTGTAAAAAGTTTCCACAACCAGCGCTCAACTCTTGGCTTGATTGTGTTGTCTTCCCGCACCAAACGGTCTACTTCACCTCTCTAAAGGCATGATTTTTCTCAAAAATGGCATGAGAGAGTAAGTGGACTTAGATTTTACATTCATATGGAAGTTTATTTTGGTGTGAAAAAGTGATGAACAATGTGGAAATGTCATGCAGATGCTTCATCTCTAATTTTGAGAGTGTATAGTGAGTAAGAAAAATATTATTATTTATGGATAAAACCATATGGAAATTCCATCTAGGAAGATGATTAAGCTTTGCAACTTTCTCTGTCCTTGTGATAGACCACGATAGGATTTTTGTAAGATATTAGGTCTCACAAAATGTGTGAAACACTCCGTAGTAGACTAAAATGACCCAAAACTCTAACAATGGGTGAAACCCCTGCAAAAAGGTTGGTGTTTGGGTTGAAGTACAATCCGTACACCACTTATGTTGGAACTAATTTGAAGAGGCCTCAAGCCACATTTAGTTGTACACTTAGAGATGATATACTTGTATGGATCCAACCATATTTGATAATTTGATGAGTTGATAATGCTTGTAATAACTTGCTTGTTTAGTGTTTCACTTGGCTTTGAGGGCTTGTTATTTGGGAAGATTGACTTTGGAAACTGGTTTGGAGTGCTTCAAAATTGTGTGGGGGCTACTCCTAATGTTTGTTGTTGCTTTAGAGAAATTTAGGAGAACTTTTTCATGCCTTTTTGAATGATATTTGCTCGAGAGTGTTAGCTAATTTTTAGGTGAGTAAACGAGTGTATTTGACTTGTTTATACATGGTTTTGTAGGTTTAATTTTGTATTAAGGCTGACCCATGAGAAAATTAATGACCCATAAAGGATATTAAATTAAAAAGCTAACCATTGGAATACTTTAGGACAAAACTGTTAGTTTTGGACAAAACCATTCGACGATTTTGTCTAGGTGGGGAATGCAAGGCTGTAAAGTTTTGTATGTGATATTCAAGATGAATGGAATGCTTTAAATTAATATTCAAGATTTTTTGTGAGTGACTAGGCATTGCAATGAGGATAACAAATCTTGCAATATGACTAAGGATATAACATTTAGGTTTGAAATAGTTGCACAAGTCATGATTTAGGGATTAAGCTAATATTGACATTATCAAGTTATTAATTGCCAAATTTAGGTGCCTACAATATTTTGAAAATAGATCTAAAACAAATGGAAATCCCTCTCCACTCGACGTGAATCCTTATGGGCCTTTACTCCTCAAATGAAAATAACTCTAGACTAAATTATGAAGTCTCCACTTCCATGACAAACTTTAGCTTGAGGGTCCATGGAGGCTTTGTTGGAGTTTGAGGGAGGAGGGACAAAACATGGTAAAGTCTTTCCTCTCCTTTTCCCAACTTTTTTCATGTTGCAAATAAGCCTAAAAAACTTGAGTTAACCTTTATAATGCATTGTTATGGATCAGGTTAAATTCTAGGGTTTGCTCAATCCAAAAATTATGATGTAATCTAATGTAAAGGTATAAATTGTTTGTTTTATTTTTAGAGAGAAAATTCTTTTTAACTTAAGTGACCCCCTCAATGTAACTTTATGACTTAAAAATTTGTGTATGTTGAATGAACTAAATTAATTAATTTTAAAGTAAAATTAAAATTAGAACCTAAAGATTACATCATAATAAATTTATTTATAACAAAATGAAACTTCATATATATTTTATTTCTATATGTTTTAAAAAAAATTAATAAAATATACATGCATTTTTAAAAAAAAATTTAAGAACCAATAAGAAATTTTCGAAAAAAACATTTGAACTTTTAAACTTTTTAATCCTTTTGAATCAGTAAAACTTATCAAACATGGTAACTAATGGTAACTATGGATACAATTTCTGATCCATATAGAGCTAATCCTCTTAATTTCTAATCTGCATAAAGCTAATTCTCAAATTCCTAACGGATGGGATTTGGATATATTTTGCAAATAAGTAATTATGAAATTCGAGTTGGAGAAAATGAATCGCATGACAATGCAATGGCTTTAGGGTCACATGTATATAGTTAAGGCTTCTTCATAAATTCTAAACATCAAAGTCGTTAATTAGAACACAATACTAGGCTTCATTGGATTTCTAAACATCCAATATAATGTGGTGTATATCTAATTCCCAATTTGTAACTTTTCAAACTATTGGCAACAAAAACTTAAGACATTGCTAATCATTATCAAATTTATAGGTCTGAATGTTGCGACAAACTTTCGTACGAACTGAAAAAACATATTTGTGAAATATTATTTAGATGTTAGAAACCGATAATATAATTAAACAATATGATATATTAATAATTATTTATTTATAATATATTTTATTATTTTAAAATAAATTTAGCGAATTAATTTTCATTGGAAGTTTTGCCAGATCTCTTTTGGATATTATGTTATGTCTCTATCATTTGACGAAAACCTAATAAAAATATAAAACTTATAATTCCGGTCATACATTCCATTGATTATTTATCAAATTGCTAAATTTGGCTTCTTCGATGAATAAATTCAATTTATGATGGAAACTTGACACAGTGTCTGATTGAATTTGGTCAATATGTTAGCACAGCTATCAAGCTTAGAAATCATGTAAAGAAAACCATATGAGATGTTTAAAGTTATATGGTGGCTACTTTTTTACGTAGAGGTTAACCTCAATGAAGTTTATTGAAACCCATATCCATTTGTTATTAGACGCATATTTAATACAAACATTAAAAATCATTATTCTGATCATAGTTCACATATTTGGTGAGTTTACGAGTAATCACAACATTTAAATATGGCGGATTGTTTTACTTATACTTGCGAGTCTGCCAATCTCGAGTTTTAGCGAGTTTTCTGAGAGTACTCGCTCATACTTGGGAAAAGTCGACAATACTCTGCAATATTCGTGGTGAGTACATTTTGCAACTATATTTTGTATGAAATTTAAGTATTTTTAGACTTGTTAAGCATTTCTTTAGTATTTATCAAGTTGATTTTTTTTTTGTTTATCGAGTATCAGTGTGAGTATGTGAACTATGATTTAGATCATTTGATATAGAAAGAAACTTAATGACGATAATATAAATGCAAAAATAATGGTCATTTTCTTTATTAGTGTTGGCTTATTTCGCAATGTAATCATGAAACACCTCATGCATTAATAATCCATTCACAATACTTCCTCAAGGCATAAAATCACATTGGCAACTTCACAATGTTATTGTATCAAGCAAACACGTATATTAGAAGGTAATACTAAAGTTTTATTTTGCACCTCATTTATTTTGATTTGATTTTCGTACTTATCCCCCATAAAAAACCATTCACCCCTCTTCGATTCTCATTCTTATCTCTTTGAAAAACTATCATTACTAAGCTCGTCGCATCACCTCTATGCTTGATCCATGTCCTATGTTCACATGTAGGGGCTAAATTTGTAGGCCACCTATGCCTTTCAAACAACTTTTAAGTGACGATAATTTTTGAATACTGTCCTTCAAAAATATAAAACAATGTTATTTTTACACAATATATAAAAAATTATTTTATACATACATACATACATACATACACACACACACACATGCATATAGTATATATATATAGTATATAGATAATATACTATACATATACATATACAGAAAGGAGATCAGAGTACAGATACCGATACAGAGACCGAGAAATGGGAGAGAGAGAGAGAGAGAATATACATATCCATGACAGTCGACATTAGACAGAGGTAACACACACACACACACACACAATATATATATATACATACACCACACACACACACACACACACACACACACCAATATATATACCAGGATATATCAGAATGGTGACATAGGTATAGAAATACATATATATGTATATATATAGACATCTATATATAGATACATAGTATACAGATATACAATATAATATAAACATTATGCTAAATATAGTTACAATTGTATCATTTATATATACATATGTAACATATATATCCATATATATCTATTCTATCAGGCTATAATATAACATATGTATATGCTATATATACTATGTATATATATATATGTATACATATATAATGTATGATCTATCTATATATGTACATATATATATAGATATATATATGTATATAGATAAGTATATTGTTACCTATATCTACTATATTTACATCCATACCTATCAATCTTAATACATATATATACATATATATGTGTGTGTGTGTGTGTGTGTGTGTGTGTGGTGTATAGATATGTATATGCTATATATATATATATATATATATATATATATATATATTAATATATGTATAGTATGTATGTATTTAAATACATATTAGTATAGTTCACATATAAATATATATAAAAATTGACGGTCCTATCTAAAATATTCAAGTTACATGTGACGGTTATCTCAAATATTTGCAAGTATTTTACATCTAAAATCATGAAAAATGTCTAAACAAGGTTCAAATTTAACCCTTGTTCCCATGTGCACAAGCCAAGACTCAAACCTAGGATCTTCCAAACACACAATGGGTGCTCTTATCATTGAGCTACTAACCTAGGATCTTTCAAATACCTCGTGTAACCTAATATTATTTTGCATAACTCTCAAAACCTATTGTACATGAATACAAATTTTAGGGTTCTTATGGGAAAGACTCATTGACATATTATTGGAAGCCCAAACATTATTAACACTATCAACCCTATTTTTAATAACATAGCCAAACTCATTTCCTACCTTCTTCTTATCTACCCAGATGCAAATTTAGTTATCTTTACTTTCATGTTGCTACGTAGTAACTATGTCACTCCACAGTATCAACCAATATGATATGCGTCAAATAGGGAAATAGGAGATGAAATGATCCATAGGGATCCAAAATGACTATACTTTATCAAATCAGCCAACACGAAGAAGAAAAAATGATACACGAAGGTTCTGTCTTTTAAGTAACAGGACCGCCGCCCTGTGCAGGGCGGCGGTCACAAAACCGCTACCCAACCAAAGCGGTGGTCCTAGGACCGTCAATCTGCATAGGGCGGCGGTCCTGGTCTCTTGAATAGAAAACAAAATCTGAAAATGAACAACCTCTGAATTTGAAAGGTTGTTCGTTTCCTTTCTCCTCAATGACCTTTCCCATTCTCCAATGCATGGGAGGACATGAGAAAGGCTATAAATGCAAGTTATGGAAGAGAACAAAGGGCATCGAAGCATGAAGCAAGTGAGTAAGAAGCTCTTAGTGTTGGAATTGTGATTTGTAGAAGCAAGGAGTAATTGAGTCAGCGCAAGCAAGTAACTGGGAGGAAGTGTGAGATATTATCTACTTCTCTTTCATACAAAAAAGTGGAAACAGAGAATTCAGGGACAAATGGAGGAAGAGAACTTGGTCCATAGAATCGAGATGCTGGAGACCATGATGGATAGGTGTTTAGAAGGCAAGAAGAGCTTTCTGATTTACTAGAGACAACTTCTGTCAAACAAGACTCCATGGACTTAATGGTTCGGGGCTTAGCTGAAAAGTTTGGCATAGGAAGGAGCCACCATGAGGAAAGTTATGGGGAAGAGCATGAAGAAGAGACTTCTAACACAAGAGAAAAGGTAAAATCCGATCATACTCCTTTTAAAGTTGAAACAAGAGTTGAGATTAAAAGCTTTGAAGGACGAGTAGATGCAAAGTTGCTTGATAAATGGTTAAAATAGTTAGAAGTCTACTTTCGCGTCCATAATGTCATTGAGGCACAAAAGATCACCTTTGCACGTCTTAAGATGGAGGGACATGCTCTGGTTTGGTGGGAAACCCATCTAGCCACTTGTGAAAAGAAAAAGTGTCCTATTGTGAAATCTTGGCAAGAATTTAAAGAACTACTTAGAGCTAACTTCTATCCTATTGGCCATAAGACTAACCAAATGATTAAATGGCAGTAGTTTAGACAAGGCAGTGGTCAAAGTGTGCAGGACTATACTACGGATTTTCGGAGGCAAGCCATGTTGCTTAACATGGACTTGGAGGATGAGGATATTCTGACCAAGTACTTGGGAGGACTTCACACTCACCTTCGAAGAAAAGTCACCTCCACAAAACCCAAAGATCTCAACGAAGCATGCGTACAGACATACTACATAGATGATGAAAAGAAGCAAGGAGAAATAGAGCCAAGGGTAAAGCAGTCAACAAATATACAGAAGAAAGAGTTTGGACAAACAAGTAACAAGGGTAAGTGGAAAGTAAAAGGTAAACAAGCTACCACTACTTTGAATACTTGTAAAGATCCCAAGAATTTTTGCAAGAACTGTGATATCAATGGTCATATTGATGCTACATGTTGGAAGTTACATCTGGAGTTGCATCTGAAGAGCTGAACCAAGGACTTGAAGAAGTCCATGACAACTGTGAAAACAGAAGGGGAGGTGGAAATCGAAGATGATTCTGATGTAGATGAGAGGCTTGGATGCATGACCACCAACATGGACAGCCAGGAAGAGGAGATGAGTAGACTATTCTAGATCAAAATCCAGATCAAGAGAACTAAGGTAAACACTTTGGTTGATACCGGTTCTCAGTCTAACTTGATTTCTGAAGCAGTTGTAAAGAAGCTTGGTCTTGAGACTTACGAGCATCCACACCCTTATCCTTTGGGTTGGGTGAAGAAAGGTGTTGAAATTTAGGTAACAAGAAGATGTAAGGTCAAGTTTGGGATAAATTCCCAATATATTGATGTTTTTGAAGCTGACGTTATTCCACTTGATGCTTTTGATGTTGTATTCGAGAGTCCTTACTTGTATGTTAGGGATGTTATATTTATGAGGAGGGAAAATCGATACATATGAGTCAAGGATGTGATCAGCTGCAACATCCGCGCACACCAATGTAAGACACCGGTTACTATGGTAAGTGCTAACCAAGCAAAACGACGTATTCAGGCAAATCATAATCAGTTTTGTTTACTTTTATTGAAGGATAAACAAGATGGGGTAGAAGTTGCAAAGATTTCTAACCAAGGAAAACATGATTTGGATAGTATTATTCAGTCTTTTCAGGAAATTTTTCAGGCTCCTAGTGGATTACCACCAAAACGGGAAGTAGAGCATGAGATTCAGCTATTGCCAGAGTCCCCTCTACCAAACATCGGGTTATATAGGCAATCCTTGTTTGAGAGCACTGAAGTAAAGAAACAACTCCATGAACTACTAGACCAAGGGGTGATACGTCTGAGCACCTCACCATGTGGTTCGCCTATTGTGATGGTGCCAAAGAAGGATGGTTCTTGGAGAATGTGCATCGATTATCGTGCTTTGAACAAGATCACCATAAAGAACAAATATCCACTTCCCTGCATAGATGATCTCTTGGACCAACTTCAACATACCAAATTCTTCACGAAGTTGGATCTCAAGTCTGACTATCACCAAGTTAGGATGAAGGAGGAGGATTAATGGAAAACTGTCTTCAAAACAAGACAGGGTTTGTATGAATGGTTAGTACTTCCTTTTGGATTATGCAATGCACCCACTACATTTATGAGATTGATGAATGATGTATTGCGGGATTTCATAGATTCATGTGTCATTGCATATCTAGACGATATCTTGATTTTTCGTGCCACATGGGAAGAACATCTAGCACATTTGCAGTAAGTCTTGCAAGTTCTCAGGGAGAAGCAGTTGCTTTGTAATATGAAGAAATGTGAATTTTCCAAACAATCACTTGTCTATCTTGGGCACGTGGTTGGAGGAGGAGAGCTAGGAGTGGATCCAAAGAACGTGGAAGCCATCACTAATTGGCCAACACCAACAGGAGCCATATAGACTAGGAGTTTTGTGGGAGCAGTACAGTACATGCGGAAGTTCATTTTGTGCTTCTCTGCGATTGCAGCACCTCTACACACAGTGGCCGTAAAGAGTAAGGGTTTTGACTGGGGTAAGGAACAAGAAAAATCCTTTGAGTTATTGAAATACAAGATTAGTCATGCTCTAGTACTTATTCTTCCTAATTTGCAGCGGCGTTTTGAAGTAGAGACATATGCCAGTGATTATGCCATGGGCGCATTGTTGCTTCAATGAGGTAAACCCGTATGTTATCATTATGAAAATTTCACTTCAGCAGTTAAAGGATATTCAATACATGTTAAGGAAATGTATGCACTAGTTCAGGCAATCAAGAAATGGAAGCATTATTTGTTGGGTAAAGAAATTATTGTGCACACTGACCACAAACCTCTCCATTATTTGCAAGAACGGTCTAAATTACAGTAGGCAAGACATTACAAATGTATGGGGTTCCTTTAGCAGTTCCATCTAGTGATTAAATACAAGAAGGGTAGTAAAAACTTGGTGGCAGACATGTTGTCTAGGCCACCCACACAGGAGAAGTTTTTCTGTTTGGCCACTATCTCTCAAATCGAGCCCTTCACAAAGGAAGCTTACGGAGAGGCACATGCCCATGACAAGGACTTTGGGGTGACATTTCAGTAGTTGCAATCCCAAGGCGCTGAAAGGACAGGGATTGAAGATTGTTATCTCAAAGACGTGCTGCTCTACCGATGGGGGAAGCTTTGCATGCTAAAAGAAGAGTGAATTCTATTGATGAGGGAAGCACATACCTCGAAAGTAGTGGGACATTTCGGTGTTGGTAAGACCCTAACCCACTTGCAAAGGTACGTGTATTGGCCCAATATGAAATAAGAAGTATCAAAATTTATATGGGGATGTAAACTTTGTTGTACTAGCAAGCTTAAGACTAGGAAGGAAGGTTTGTATATGCCGTTGCTAGTACCTTCACGTCCGTGGGAGGGAATTTCTATGGATTTTGTAGGAGGATTACCTATGTCTAAACATGGTCATGACTATCTATATGTTGTTGTTGATAGATTTAGTAAGATGTGTATTCTTATGGCATGTAAAAAGACAGTAAAAGCACATGAGGCGACAGATCTTTTCTTTGCTAATGTATGGGTGCATTTTGGTTTGCCAAATTCTATTGTTTCTGACAAGGATTTTAGGTTCTTGGGGAAGTTTTGGACTACTTTGTGGGACAAGATGGATACCAGGTTACAAAGGAGCACAAATTTCCATCCACAGACAGATGGACAAACAAAGGTGGTAAACCTGACTTTGGTACAGTTGATCAGAGGGTATAACAACAAATACCCAAGGACTTGGGATGAGTCCTTAGCCTACATTCAACATTATTATAACCGGGTAGTACACACATCCACTATGAAGTCACCGGTAGAAGCATGATTGAGATATCTACCTATAAATCCACAGGACATAGCAGTTGGACAGTTGGATGAGAAGGATACATGAGACACAGAGGTGACTAGAGCAAACAAATTCATTGAGAGGATCCGAAAAATCCATCTCAAAGTCAAGGAACAACTAGAGAAATCTCAGGCCAAGTACAAAGCTAGGCACGATCAGCATAGAAGGGAGCATAAACTTCATGTTGGAGATAGAGTTTGGCTTTACTTGAGCAAGGAGAGACTACAAGGTCAAGCATGGAAGCTCAAACCACTACGATATGGACCCTTCACCATATTGGAGCAAGTTGGAGAAAATGCCTTTCGACTTGATTTACCATCATTCATGAGGATGTACTATGTAGTAAACTGTGAGAACTTGCACCTATATGAGCCATCCATGCTAGATGAATACGAAGAAATATAGTTGCTACCTTCCATTGAGGATTGTGTCTTGGACTCACAAGGTGAATTGGAGGAGGACATAGTACTGCAGCAGAAGGTCAGAGAGACTAGGAGAGGTCCCCAGGAGTCTTGGCAAATTAGACTGAAAGGAAAGACACCAAGGCAGGCATGGTGGTACCCGAAGGAGCAAGTGAGGGAATTATTTCCTCATCTACTCCCCCACTAAGCTTTTGTGGGACTAAAAGCCTCCTAAGCAGGGGAGGTGTGATCCATAGGGATCCAAAATGACTCTACTTTATTAAATCAGCCAACACAAAGAAGAAAAAATGATACACAGAGGTTTTGTCTTTTAAGTAACAGGAACGCCTCCTTATGCAGGGCGGTGGTTATAGAACCGCCGCCGAACCAGGGCGGCAGTCCTATGACTTCCAGTCTACACAGGGTGGTGGTCCTGGCTCTCTCGGAAAGAATTTTTTTTTTGAAAATGAACAGCCTCCGAATTTGAAAGGTTGTTCGTTTCCTTTCTCCACCATGACCTTTCCCATTCTCCAGTGCATGAGAGGACACGAGAAAGGCTATAAATGCAAGTTATGGAAGAGAAAAAAGGCCATCAAAGCATGAAGCAAGTGAGTAAGAAGCTCTTAGTGTTGGAATTGTGATTTGTAGAAGTAAGGAGTAATTGAGTCAGAGCAAGCAAGTAACTGGGAGGAAGTGTGAGATATTATCTACTTCTCTTTCATACTTATTGTAATTTCTGTACTTATTATTGAATTGGCCAATAAAAGTGGGAAGAAAGAGCAATTGCCCTTCTTGACTGGTTTTTCCTCCTCTGGAGGTTTTCCAGGATAAAATTGTTGGTGTATGAGTCTATATTCCTTCCCTTTTTGCAAATTGTTGATTCTAAGCACAAGTATAATTCATTCACTAGATGTCTTTGTTATTTTCTAATAGAAAGTAGAACAACAATGATTAATTGTGATCTTGTGGATAATTCCAAAGTTGAAGTGTTTACAGGTCATGGAAAGCCTACATCTTTATGCTTCTTGTAGAAAATGCATTTATGAAACTACAAATCTTGCTTCACTCCCTTGCGAGGAACAAGCAAAATTAAATATAAGTCTGTGCCAAACAAGATAAAAATTTGGTGTATGAGATCTTTATTGTGGAAGCCCACAAACGGATTGTCTTTCTAGTGTATGAGACCTCCAAAATGGGATTGTTTTACCATTTGCCTTACATATTGTTAAACGAGACATGCATATCCTATCTCATCTGAAGTCTAATATGTGACTGCTCTATGGAATACGCAAGCCGTCACCATCAAGCCTCTTTAGAATGTACAATAGAACTTTGCTTGTTATACAAGCCAACATATACTTTATTATTATCATCTTCTAGGATTATTATTATCTTCTATGCTTTCGAAACCAAATATTTTTCTAAGATGAATTCAACCTATTATAATTCTCACATACAACTTTACAAAATGCACAAATAAGATACGATGAATGGCTTGCCTTCCTAATTAAGAGGTTGGTGAGGTGATAAAACTAAGATCTAAGCTTTACCATTTACATGAGTGTCTCTAAAGTATGGAATGGGAATTGGTTTGATTGCATGTGAAATGTTTAAGCATCTCCACCAGTGAAGATCTCACACTTGTTTGAAGAAACTTGTGATTCCAAATTGTGACACCTCAAGTTGAACCCAAGGGGATTTGGAGGCAACATGTTCTCTCTTGGGCAAAGGCGTTTCATACCCTAGGAAACTTAGGTAGTTGCCTAGGGCGACAAATAGGGAGGGGCGGTTAAATTTTTTAAAAAAATTCAAATTTCAGCCTCTGAGCCTCATGTCGGATTTACCAGTTTGAACTGCTAACTAGTGTGAAGCAACGAATATATATAATATATTAGTATATAAAGACTTAAAGTTAAACATTGAATAACCAACATGCAGTCACGACTCACGGTGAGATGTCAAACTGCAGTGGCATAGCTGCACAAGTTGAAGTGACAAAGCTGAAGCCTCAAGCCTGAGCGACGATCACAGATTAGGATAGTTCATAATCTCCAGGTCTCTTGTCTCAGTCTGAATTCAAATTTCAGCCTTCACTATTCAGGATTCAGCCTTCAAGGCTTGTCACTTCAAGAATCATTATTGCAATAATTAATTTGCTTTGCCTAAGTATCTTTGCGGCTTTGTCAGTTGCCACTTGCCAGGCTGCACAAAATTCAATTTACAATTTATAATTTATTCACTGAATCAGGAAACTGTAAACGAAGAAAAATTTAAAAGTTGTTGCAAGGCCAAGTGATTCAGGCTTCAGCGAACTTGAACAGAACCTGAACAACAGAACATGTATGCTTCATGAATCATGATCTGGTACATGTTTTTGTTTATATGCACAAATTGAAATTCTCCTAGTAGAGTGTAGGCTAGTCCAGTAGTCCTGAATTCTATAGCTGTAAGTTTGTAACGAGGTTTGTTTAAATTGATACTACCAATATTTTCAAACGACAAACCTAGTCCCTTTTCCACTGGTCCACTACCTTGTTTGTGAAGAAAACTCATTAATATGGCATTCCGCATTCTATTCATCAGTGTATAAGTATTAGTATAACATCTCTTTTAACAATGTCTATCATGATTCACAAGTCAATAAAAGATCTGCAAATTGTTTATGGTAACCATTAATGGGATTTCACCCATATTATACAACCTCTTTTTCATTAATTGCAAGCTTGATGCTCATAGAGTTACAATTATATTTCATCTCAAATAAGGCAAGGAAAAAGCCTGTATAGCTTTAATTTAATGTGTTAAAAGTTATGCTATAATTGTTTAAAAAAACATGCACAGGTGAGTGCCCGGTCCCGGAGGGGGGGGGGGGGGGGGCGTACTCTCCGAGTACTGCCTAGGGTGCTTCGAAACCTTAATTCAGTCTTGGGATTATATACTTCTATGAATGACTTTATGGAAATGGGTTTAATGAGCTTTTGCATTGTACTCTTTTTGAATGTTTTTTAATTGTTGGAAATAATTTTTATTTTTGAATAGATTAAAGGGAGCTTGAAAGTAATTTTATAAAAATGCAATTATCACAGAACTCACAACTGTTACTATATTTTATAGGATTGCTCTGTCCTCCTTTTCATATCATTCGTATTAATGTAGTAAAAAATATTTTCTATCGGTTAATTTGGACAGAAAGTGTAACAACACATTATTTTGTTTGGGAGCAATGTAACGTGTTGTTATTATCCTGCCGAAGGCAAGGATATTGTCTTCACGATCTATTAGTTTTTTCTAAATTTTCCAATAGTCTTTAGACATGTGGAATATTTATTTTTTAGACTATAGTTTTTGAAAAATAATATATTCTTACAATTTATAAATATCACTTATCTTTAATCTTATTGGATGGCCAGTTGTTCCCTTTATTTCACACGAAAACCAAAGCATTCAAATCAAAGCTTTAAAAATTAGGGTTGTGTTAGAGGTGGGCGACAGTTTGTCGGAGATATGCGGCAGTCTGTCAGAGATGTGTTGTGTCAAGATTTTGAATGTTCATCTTGTTTTACGCATATTGACTTGCTTGTGTGTTTTGCGGTGGCATCGTTTGCGAGTGATGCACTTGTCTTCTGGTCGATTCAGCCGGCTTTCCTCACTTAAAACATCAATCCCTATTTCAAAATTTCGTATATAATATATACTCCCCGCCTTCGAGCCATCCATAATGAATTTTGCTCTCACTAGTACTTTGAATCATTGAAATTTATAGGCTTGATAGATTTGAACATTGTGAAACATGGGATTTAATTCAGAGTATAATTGTGCAGTTAACCAGACGCTCATCAACTTAGCATTTGCGTTAGTTTACATAGAAAATGCAATATATTCTCTCCTGTCTTGCCTTGGAATGATGGACACACACACCTTGGACTCACTACATTCTCCTCCAGTCACTCCTCCTTCTGCGTTAGGTTTTACTATTAGAGAGAGGTTTCCTGTCAATATATTCAGACAATTTGCAGAGAAGTTGAGTGCAATGGAGGATGATATTTTGTGCGCCATTTGCTTGATCTATTTTGAGAATGATGATGAAATCAGAGTGCTGTGTAATTGTTGTCATGTATTTCACACAAATTGTTCCTTATGTTTTGTGTTTGTTTTGTATTTTTTTAGTCATAGGTTGGGGGCGGCGATGAAAGATGAGAAGGGTGGGGAGAGAGTGCTAAACAAAACTCTCGCCAACAACTGTCCTAAAATAAGTACCCTTATGGGTTAAATTAGCGCTACTCGCGGAGATGAATCTGTGACCCTAATATCTCTTCATTTACCATACACGATTTGATTGATCTGGATCTATAGTTATATTTGAAGCAGGTTCCATTGCCTCTTAGAGGAAGATACTTCTTGCCGCTATATTGTTTTTACTTTTTTTTAGGTCTGCTCAGGGTTTGGCAGGGCGGCAATGTGCATGGACGCAGGAGTGAGGTGGAATAACCACAGGGGAGAGAGAGTGAGTGTCTAGTGGGTTGGACGAGGGCCGACCCCTACGTCCGACCCACTAGACAATGGAACCTGCTTTGGTCACAATAGCTTGATGCAGGAAAAAAATCTAGCCAGATTACCATTTACAACATAGAATGTTCATTTATTATGTCTATTTGTATAAACTAATATTTGTAAAAATTGTGTAATTATTTAGCTCTGTAGTTATGACTATACAAGTAAAAAAACTAGTATTATTGCTAAAATCATTGCATTTTAAAGAAAACGTGAATTTTCCATATGAATACCAAAAAGAAATAGATGCATACAAATAGCGCATTGATTTGAATATGGATTTGTGTAAAATTATTTTAAAAACTTTGTACAGAGTGACTTGTGCTAAAGTTCTTTGGAAATATATATCTCCCCATCAAACACAATCATATCATAGATTAATATTAATATGGTTGATAATTGAAAATAAGGGTGGATGAGTGATACAAGCTTCTTCTTTCAATTATGTAGTTTTAGAATCTAGTCACTAGCTTTCATATACATGTCTATATCCGACTCTAGAATAATCCTAGTCTGTTTCTCTCTTCTTCCAAGTTTTGCAAGTAGTTCTACAATTAGTACAACGCTTAATGAGAGCACAAAACGAGTTAAAAATGAATTACCCATGATCAAGTATGTTCATGGAACAAATACTCGCTTTAGCTGAAAACATAACAAAGTTGGGAGTAAAAGCATTACACACCAGACCTCTTCTTGTTAGGATTATATTTTTCAGTCGGTGTAACATGCCTCAGGATTTGTACACTTCAATGACAACTCTTTCAACTTTAACAGGACCTCCTCCACAATTTCCCACTTTACGTAGTACGACTCCACCCACACACTCTGTTTTGACATTTTCTCCTTCACAGAACTCCACACCCTCCTCCTAACTGCAGCTCAAGGTGCACATAATCCATAAAAATTGTGTTTCATAAAAATTGTGTCCCCTATAACTACAAAACCAACGACTCTACCAGCTCATAATTCCTCTGTAACTCAAAAAAATGAAGAACACAACATGCAAGACAAGGAGAACATAAAATCATAGATATATAATCGTACTAAAACGTGTCCAACAAAATCATTTTAAACTTGTCATGGAATGCACACATTAATAAATAGTGTGTCTCTCCCCTGTTTCCCCCACTACCACCACCTTCGAAAGCCATCTAACTTTCGAGATGCTTTGCCAAAATTGGAGAACGAACCATTTAAAGCCTCACATTGGATCTGAACCGATAGTAGCCAGGTATATGATGTACTATTTCCACTATTGTCTATGTGGCAGGATCGTCTCTGTTTTTTTAAAACTAGTAGGTATGACGTTAATTTGAAAACTAACTAAATGCGAGTCCAGAAATGCCACCATTTTGTGACCATGTCTTGTCCGTCTCCGCCTAGAAAAAAGAAGGCTATGTTTGAATAGGCAAACAGAACTGTGTTAGATTCTCAAGTTTGGCCTAGAGATTTTGCCACTGCAACCAATGTGGTGTCTTATTGATCCAGGAATGTGTAATCTCAATCAATAAGCGTGTCTTGATCAATTTCATTTTTTGTGGCCTTTTTAATAAAATATTATTGTGACGGATCAAAAATCTACTCAAAAGAATCCATCGAGTTTCCTCACAAAGACAAGCCTTTGTTAAATTGATTTATATCATTTTATTTGCTTAAATGCCATTAACATATTTTTATTACAAATTGTTTTGGCCACCGAAATATATCCTTATTTATGGAAAACTAGAGTTCTGAACAAATTTTAGGTGTCTATTCTAATTTGATAGACACTTTTACCTATTGAAAAGTTATAATCCATCAACTATTTTATTGTCAAGCAAAGTTCAAATCACAAAATGTTTCCTGCACTTATACACGTCTAGTTAAATTGTAAAGTGACTTTGACATCATACCTTCAATTGATTACAAAATCACACATAGACGGAACTCCACTCATTCATATATTAGCTGCATGTTTATAACATTTTTTGTAAAATTTATTAAACAATAACACCAACTTCCATTCCGCAACATAGCTTTAGGTCATCACAAAAGTAATATCTGCACGCAATCTTCTTTCAATGCATAAACAAATTGAACACTTCTAGCATATTCGCCCTTGCGATTCATCGGATCCTTCCCCTTTCGCACATACAATTGCCATGCAAACAACATAGAACAAATGCATCCAACACAACAAAAAAAACATTACCTTCGGCAGGATTTGCCATATCATGGCCTTGTTTTTTCTGTCAAGTTGCCCCTAATATTTTATTAAAAAGATTAGGCACTGGATTTAAACAAAAGACAAATGTGCAGGTGAATGGTAATTAGACACGTAGATTGGAATGCAGATGTTGCAGAATCGAAGCTGGACAACATGGCCAATTTTTTGCACAAGTTTGCGGCATTGATTGCGAACCTAAGTAATGGATCACCCTTTTTGTAATTCTTGGTATTAAAAGCAAAGACTGAAATCTTACAAATTTTCAATTAGAATCAACCATGAAAACATCAATTGATTCGACAACGCACTGTCATTTTGCTGGAAGAGTTGAATCCAACAAACAAATTGGAGTATTTCCTCTGCAGTGTTACAAATATAATGTCTTAGATCCTTTGAATGTTTATTAGCATAAGATTTTAAATAAATGTTTTCTTCATAAGCTAGCAATGCTACACAAGTACAGAACATGGACTAAGCTTTCAAATAAAGAAACCCATGTTCTAATAGAGTCGGCACCAAAATTTGGAGTAGATTGTCGCAGGAGGAGCACATGAAATGATCCAGGGACTGCAAAACATTCTTTCAATTTAATACACAAACCAAGCCTTTCACAATAGTGAAACTGAAACACAGACAGGAAATTCAATGCATAAGTGAATGTGTGACTTTCTTGTCAAGAGCTTTACATGCTTATTTTAAACTTCCAGAGTTAAACAGTGAATGTTTCTTCATGGACGAAACATATCGGCTGATTGTGCCTATGAATATCAATAAACATATCAGTACTCCCTCTCCCTGAACTTTACATATGTTAGCAAGCTGAAATGTTGATCAACCAATAAAAAAACACAAAAAAAATATTAAATAGTGGATTGGTTGGTCAACATTTTGACCATGCCCATTACTAAATATTTTTTATAGATAGTATAAGAATTAATGACCCAGCGACCTGACACACTTCTTGAGGCCCTAATGCAGGGTGAGTCCTCTCATTACTAACTTACTCAGTACTCAGCATCAGCTGAAAAATCTGGCTCGGCAGGCTTCTGTAACATGGGCATTTGAAAAGATGCATCATGGAAACTCATGGCCCTCTCCCTCTGAGATTCCAATATCCTTGGGTTCTTCTGAGCGCCCTGAACTTCTGCCATGGCTGTGGCAGTGATACCCTTGCCATCTGCATTACAATCATCCACCGAGGTAGCAGGAGTGCAGCATATTTCAAATTCTTTCTTTTGAGAATGGCAGGAGCTCTCTATCTGAAGAAGTTGTGCTGCTAGCTTTCTTTTCTTGTAGCGCCGCCATGCTGCTTGTATAAAACAGGCTGACCACGTCCTCCACTGTTGAGAATAGAAGCGGAATGTATGTTGGAGTTTCCTGCTGTGCAAACGCCTGAACTGGTTTGCAACAAACTTTAGATCTTCTGCCCGCAATGCAAATGCTTCTACTTCCATCAATGCTTTAACTGTCCTCGTGGGGGATGGTAAGAGTAAACGAGATTTGGGAAGCAGTGCCCAACTCAGGAGTTCCTCGCCACAGAAGTCACCGGGACCCAATGTGATTGAATTGAAAAAGCCAGTTATGCCTCCATTGGTTGTTACACTGTCTAAGTAACCACGGATGATAAAGAGCATTTCATTTACTGGATCTCCTTCCCGAACAATACATGTTCCTTCAGTGCTAAGACAAGGCGTTAGCCTTTCACATATAGCATCGATAAGATGATCATCCATTTGTGACAAAAAAAGGGACCTGCATATACATAATAGGCTAATAAGAGCATGTTGTGTTTTTTAATATCATACATATAAAATTCACTAACAAAAATGTCAAGCTATATTGTTGAAGCCACACTTTTAACTAAGTCTATGGGCGACGGACAAGAAGAATAAGGGGTGGGGTTTTTGGGACTAATTTTTTTTTCCTTATTTCAAGATTTTAACTTTATTCAATGAAATTTAGGGATTTAAATTATCCCTTAAGACGGGATGTTGAAACAAATTTGAACAAGTTGAAACATTTCACTGCAACCACGTGTCTCCTAAAATTCCCACGCGCCCCTCCAAATTGCCTCCAAATTGTAAACACATGTTTATTCACATTGTTTCCACTGCGATAAATTCTCCATATTCTCTTTCTCCATATTCTCTTTTAAGTAGAGAAGATATCTTATTTTGGTTTATGTAATCCAAGCCCAAGGGTTTTTAGGGACAACACTCTAAACAATGAGTATTTAGATGTGTTATACATATTCAGGGAAGCAATATGAATAAATAAATAATAATATTGAAATAAAATATTTTATTGTGCATTCTCTTATGGCACTCTCAAAAGATATATGGTTGTATACCTTCTACTTTATAATGGTATTTGATATATATATATATATATATAAAAGATGAAATGATTGATCTTTCACCTTCCAACAATTAAATTGAACGAATTTAATGGTTAAAATATGGTCCACGGAGTGTTGCCCTACACCTCAAGGGAGTGCTTGAACCAATGAAAAAAATGCTTCAACACATATTAGAAGTTATGGCTTTATTAAAATACAAAAGTGTAATAATATAAAAATGATGATAATTGAATAAAACAGAGGAAGAGAACTTATATTTAAAAATATAATTAAATAAACTTGTAAATTTATATTTAAAAATAAATAAATTTAAAATATACAAATTCCCTTCATCTAATTTAACTGATAATTATGAATATTGTAGTATTTTAATAAATAAAATATAGTTGATGATAACACTAATTCATAGGTATAATAGACTACACTTATCTATGTTAATTATATGCACCAAAAAAGAGAGAGAAGATTTGGTGTTTCCTTTTTTTAAAAATTGAAAATGGTTTTGGATATTTATTTGGGGCCCTTTCTCAGAGGTTGTGTCTGATCAGGAGAACACAAAGGGCTCGCCTTATTCGCCCTTCTTCTGTATACCGACATTCCGTTCTTCTCACGGCTTCAGATGCATGACACATGTATATTGCCAACTACTTTTAGTTGGTCTCAGATGCTAGGTGACAGGGTGAGCGGTGGGACTCCCCTGCCCTTCTCCTCTTCGGCTCCACCCATTTGCACTCTTCTGGTCACAGTGGCATTTGCTTCTCCTTCTTCTCCCCTATCTCTCTTATTTTCTCTTCTTTTATTGTTCGCGTGACCTTTTCAGTCTTCTTGTTGGCTCCTCTTGCATTGTACAGTACAACCCCATTGACCTCCTTTTGTGGTCATTCGTTGGACATTAATAAAATTATTTTATCTTATCTTATCTTATAGATCTATAATTCAACCTATGGCATTAGAAATAGGAGTCATGTTTCTGTCTCAAGGTTCTACAATATCACTCATTAATATGGGCTCTTTCTTGGGTTATGGTTTCTACAATTCTTCTACTAATTACAATTGTCACCCTCCTTTTGCTTATCAATCTTAACAATCCTCATTCATCCATTCAATGATTTTGTTATGCTCTTAGAAATAAGAGTCATGTTTTTGTCTTAAGGTCTTACATATATCACTCATTAATATGGGCTCTTTCTTGGTTTATGGTTTCTATAATTCTTCTACTGATTACAACTACTACCCTCCTCCTGCTTATCAATCTTAACAGCCCTCATTCATCCATTCGGTAACTTTGTTTCGTCTCCCTTTTGTTGAGGAGTAGGGTGTGAATTGCTCAATACATTTGGCATTTGGACTTTTAAAATATAGTTATTTTATCGCTAAAAAAATCTAATTTCTAATTGAATTTGTTCGTATGATTAACACATAATACCCCAAAAGGATAAATAACCAAATGACGTTGACATGGAAGATTGATCAAAACAATAGAGGCTTCACAGAATGCGAGAGAACCCATTTTAAAATTTCTTTTATGAAGCTATTCTTACATAATAAATAATTATAATTAAAAAAAATCAACATACTTATCTTAAATAAATCTATGTAAAAGATGCAGACACATATCATTCTTAAGACACCTATATTAAATTTAAGACATAAATCGAATAAGCACCTCGAAAATAATATCTCTCGTTCAAGAACTATTCTTTATTTTTATATAAAAATATTAAGACATGGAAATATTAACCTATGATTTGTTCTTCATCCTCCGCAACTGCAAATGTTTTGTGGCTTTATAACCACAGCCCGCCATGCCTAAGTCCTGGAAGAGGTTGTTCCGGCCATGAATGCAGCTTCCGTAATGCTTGGATCCGGGCTGCAAGTCAATTGCCTCCTAACCAGAACTCAAGAATACCCCATATCCGAGATTCCTTCCCAGTTGTTACATCCCTTATTTCTTTGCACAACTCTAGTAATGACAAGTCACCAAAATTCACAGTTATCATAATCATTATTTTGATGAATAAAATGGTGAGTTTGATTTGAATAAACGGTGGAGGGGTGAAAATGGAGGCGAGCTTTCCAAACATAATCACATTTTTGTCAACAAAAGGAGATGGCGCAGTAGTAAGGTTGGCACTAATCTTTGGATAATTTCTTGCAGGAGGTTTTCAAAATTGAACAAGGTTTGCAGGCACAACGTAGACACCAAGTGAGGGAGGCGTGATCTTAGTCATGGTATCCAATAAGTGCGGTTGGGTTTCAACGATGGAACCCATTACATTTTTCCCACTTTTTATTTTGGCCACTTTTAAGCAAAAATTGCACTTACGTGAAAAAAAACTATTGAGATCGAGTTGATACAATGGAACACAAATAACAAGTATTGTTTGGGTGTTATTATTTGAAATGTGGAAAAGGTGTGGTACATGCAAGTATTTAATTTTCACTTTTTTTAAAAAAAAATTCAACTTTCTATTGATGTCTTCGTCTTATTTAGCAAATCAATCTCCGTACAATCAAAAACCTTGATAATATTTGTGGTTTGGTTTCAAAATTGGAGCATATTGAATTTTCCCCATTTTTTGTTTTGCCCCCTTTAAGTGCCAATTACACTCACATGAATAGTGCGAGTAATATCGAGATAATAAAGTGGAACACAAATGGTGGATATTATTTGGGTGTTACAATTTGACTTGCGGAAAAGGTGCAATACACGGAGGTATTTAATATTCACTTTTTTTCAATTTTTCCATTGATGTCTTCATGTTTTTTAACAAATAAAATGTCGTCCAATCAAAAACTTTGACTATTTAAAAAAATAAAATAAAAAATAGCAAAGCTCAAGTTCGCTCATATGCCTAACCATTGGAGAGGCTCAATTATCAAATTTTCTTCACGCATCCTCTATTTTCCTGCATTTACTCTAGCTTAAAACTAAAAAGTGGGACTACAAACTGCTACATGAAGAAATAAATGTGATTGGGTTTCAACCCTGTAACCTATTGGATTTTCGCCTTTTTTATTTTGACCCTTTTAAGTTCAAATTGATCTCAAATGAATAATGGAGCCTCAGTCTAAAACTTTCACTCACCAGATATGTATAACCAATTGCTGGAGGGACTCAATTATCAATGATTGTTCATGCATTTCTTGTTTTCCTGTAATTACTCGAGCTTAAAATTAAAAAGGGGGTTACAAAGTGCTCTAAGAAGCAAACATTTTGGTTGTGTTTCACACCTGGAACCTATTGGATTTTCCCCATTTTAAATTTTTTCCCCTTTAAACACAAATTGCACTCACGTGAATAATTTGAGCGAGAGAGAGAGAGAGACGATAAAGTGGACCACAATGAGCAGATATTATTTCGGTGTTACAATTCGAGTAGTGGAAAAGGTGATGTACATACAAGTATTTAATTGTCACTTTTAAATTTCTAAATGTCCATTGATGTCTTTGTGTTATCTAAAAAATCAAATGTCGTCAATCGAAAACCTTGACACCGTAGTCATGATCATCATCATCATTATTCTGATGAATAAAATGACAATTCTCATTTGAATAAATAATGGAGCGAGGAAATGGAGGTGAGATTTGATTATTTTTTGTCAAGGTAGGAGATGACACAATAACAAGGTTAGCACTAATCTTGGATAAAATTTCCCAAGAGGTTTCCAAAATTGAACAAGCTAATACATAGTGAGATAAACGATGGCAAGATTTGGCGATCATGGTTGCAACGATTTGGGGACAGAGTGGTCCTCATGGAAATGTTTGTTGCTAAATTGGATTTATATAGCTAGAGAATTAATGTGAAAGTCAATGGGGTTTGTGTGTGCAATCTAGACACCAAACAATGGAGGCATGATCTTAGTCATGATATCTCATAAGTGTGGTTGGGTTTCAAAGATGTAACCTATTTGATTTTACCACTTTTTTTTTTATTTTGGCCCTTTTACTTGCACAAATTGCACTCACGTGAATAATGTGAGTGAAACTGAGTTAATAAATTAGAACATAGATAGTGAATATTATTTTGGTGACCCCCTCAATGTAATTTTATGACTTGAAAATTTTATGACTACATAGTGAGATAAATGATGGCAAGATTTGGCGATGTACATACATGTATTTAATTGTCACTTTTTAATTTCCAAATGTCCATTGATGTCTTTGTCTTATCTAAAAAATCAAATGTCGTTAATCGAAAACCTTGACACCTTAGTCATGATGATCATCATCATTATTCTGATGAATAGAATGACAATTCTCATCTGAATAAACAATGGAGCGAGGAAATGGAGGTGAGATTTCCAAAAAATAATCATTTTTTGTCAAGGTAGGAGATGACACAATAGCAAGGTTAACACTAATCTTGGATAAAATTTCCCAAGAGGTTTTCAAAATTGAACAAGCTAATACATAGTGAGATAAATGATGGTAGGATTCAATGATCATGGTTGCAAGAAATTAGGGACATAATTGGTCCTTATGTAAATGTTTGCTGCTAAATTGGATTTATATAGCTAGACAATTAATGTGAAATTCAATGGGGTTTGCGGGTGCAATCTAGACACCAAACGAGGGATCCGTGATCTTAATCATGATATCTCAATAATTTTGGTTGGGGTTCGAAGACATGGAACCTATTGGATTTTCCCCAATTTGTTTTTATTTTGGCCCCTTTAAGTGCAAATTGCACTCATGTCACTAATGAAAATGAGATCGATTCGATTAAAGTAGAAGCACATAGAACGCATATATTAGTTGAGTGTTACAATTTGATTCGTGGAAAAGGTCCGAAGTACTTGCAAGAATTTAATTTTCACTTTTTTATTTCTAACTTTCCATATCGCTGCACTCTATGTCTTATCTAATAAATCAAATGTTGTCCAATAAAAAAAATTGACAGCATTTGCGTAGTTGGGTTTTGAACCTGAAACCTATTGGATTTTCCCCATTTTTTATTTTTCGCCCCTTTAAGCAAAAATTGCAGTCACATGAATAATGTCGAGAGATATTGAGATGATAAAGAGGAACACACATAGTACAGATATTATTTGGGTGTTACAATTTGATTCAGTGGAAAAATCACAGTACATGCAAGTATTTAATTTTTGCATTTATTTTCCATCTTTCCATTGATGAAATTTGTCATCTTTTCTAGAATCATATCACCCCACTAATGCTCTTACGACTCAAACTCTTGATGGCTGCCAAAACTAAAATTAAAAAATAACAAAGTTTGGCAGATAAAATCTACTTCGTCAAGCTCCTATGGGAACCAAAATATGGACTTTAGACTCTGGGTCTCAATTATCAATGTTTGTTCACTCATCCTCCGCATTTTCCTGTAATTACTCTTACAGTGGTAACTTTGATCTTACAAATGAAAAAAAGGGGGCTACAAAGTGCTACGTGAAGAAAGCATTGATGGTTTGGTTTCGACGTCTGGACACCCAATGGATCATATATGACAGTACATGTAAGTATCTTAATTGGCTCATCTAAACTCAAAATTTACTCATTCATGAATAATTGAGTCTCATTCTAACAACTCAAACACCTTGCTATACATGCACGATCAACCATTGACGATGAAATCAAAAATTGAAAGATTGTTCACGCATCCCGAGTGGTAAATTTTAGTGGATAATCTTCGTTAATTCACGAATATTTGGGTTTTTGAAATTTAGATTTGGCTCAATTTTCAATGGGTTAGGTCGATTGCTATTTCACCTAAATTTTCTAGGTACAAGTTAATTTTTTGGGTTGAATCGCCCAGCGTTTACGGTAATAGCAAAAAATTTATATTCAAATGACCTTTACACGTATGCACAAAAGAGAAAATGGGTTTCTACCATCGGTAGCCTAATGCATATTCAGCGAATAGTTGATATCGGCCAATACATTTAAGCTTTTAATTCGTGGCATTCACCTAGATTTCAATGGAGTCATAGTATAGAAATTTCTCGCAAGCTAGATATCTATGGTACATTGTTAGGGGGTATTAATATATTGATGATTGTTTGCTACATCCACTACTTTTCCTGTAATTAATCGAGATTAAAATTCAAAATGGGAGCCTACAAGAAGCTCTAAGAAGCAATAATTTATGGTTGTGTTTCAAACTTGGAACCTATTGTATTTTCCCCATTTTTTAATTTGTACCCTTTAAGCGTAAATTGCACTCACATGAATAATGTGCAAGTGAGATAGAGATGATATAAGCAGAACACAACTAGCGGGTATCTATTAAGGTGTTATAGTTTGAGCCAATGAAAAAGGTGTGGTACAATGAAGGTATTCAATTTTTACAAATTTTTATTTCCAACTTTCCATCGATGTTTTCTTTGTCTTATCTAACAAATCAAGTGATCGTCCAATCAAAAGCCGTAACGTTGTATATAAATTAAAGTAAAAAAATAGACCAAAGTCTTGAACGAAAGATAAAATCTACCTTCCCCTTATATGAATAACAACGAGAGGGGCTCAATCATTGATGATTGTTCGTGCATCACATGTTTTCTCACAAATATTAGAGCTTAAATTGGAGGGATTCAATTAACAATAATTGTTATAATGTGACTGAGATCGAGATAATAAAATGGAGCATAAATATAAAACATTATTTCGATAGAAAAAATGTACGTTGTAGAGTGGAAAAGGTGTGGTACATGAAGGGTTTTAATTCCCACCTTTTTATTTCCAATTTTCTATTCATATCTTCGTCTTAACTAACAAATTAAATGCCATGCAATCGATAGCCCAAACAACGAAAAATAAAATAAAAAAATAACAAAGCCCATTTTATATGATTATACACCGCACAAAATAAATTAAAAATAAAAATACAAAATAAACTTGTACATTATACCCTCTTTCTCCTTCAAATAATTGTCAAAAATAACTTTGATTATAGGGAAAAAAAATTTCCTATTGATTCCCCCTCATAATTTTCCTTTCCTAGTCCCTTTCATCCATTTTCTTTCCTCATCTCCCTCATCATTTTTCACTCCCTCAACTTTTATTTCTTCGATCCATCCTTTCCATCTAAATTTCCCGTGCGAATGCTAATTGGAGGTCAAATAATTTTGAAGTGGAAAAGGCTTCCGGTATTTCATTCTAGGAAATAACCTCTTGCAAGGATTTCTTAGAACAATTGCAAAAAAAATATCCGGATATAATCTTTTGTAAGGTTTTTTAGGACAATAGAAAAAAAAAATCCGGCAAGATAAATTTGGACGAAGGATTCATAGTAAATTCCTTCGAAGTGATTTCGAGAATGACTGGGAAATCAGTTCCAATTCTTAGTGTTTTATGAGCAGAGGTGTCCTAGATTGTTTGTGTTAACTGTGGTCAGCAATTGGAAGACATACAACAGTGCATATCCTGTTTACATTTGTCCCAAATGCCACAGTAGCTGTATTGTGCGGAGAAAATCTGCAAGAACATAGTAAATATTGAAAACAATGAACATCGGAGCAACTTTTCAGAGAGAAAGTAGGGTTTTATCAGCAGAGACGGTCGAGATGCTTCGATGAGGTACTTTTTACGCAAAATTATTTTGGTGTTTGATTAATTTTCTAATAATTTTTCTTGAAGTTTTTGGTGAAGTGTTTTGATGACATTGAATGAAGAATGCCCTAGGGAAAGCTGACAGGAGAAATTTTGTGGTGAAATTTTATGGAAAATTATTTTGGGAAATGCTCGATCTAATAATCTAGCAGTGTTTATTTGATGGATGTTTTCTGCTGAGTGTGAAACTGTCTGTTTATGGGAGGACTTGTGAGCAGTCTTTTTGAAACAGTAACTTTTTAATTGAATCTGCAACTCAATCAGGGAAACATTTTACTGAATCTTTAAATCTTCAAAGATGCAACCTGTTCATATTTTAATAGTTACTAACTATGCTATTCGAGTCAGAGAATGAAAGTATTGTTTATGGTGCTAGGGTTATAGACGAGAAAGAATCCAAATCCACTGCGTTAAATGATTTGCATGAAGTTTATGAAGGAATAGTTGAAACTTTGTCAGTTGCTGCTTCAACCTAGGATTTTGAGAATATTTCAGGTTATTTATTGCACAAAGAACAATAGATGCAGAACGAACAAGAAAAGGCTCTTGTAGCGCACACAAAGCATAAGGGAAAAAACCTAATACATACAAAGACAGTGATACATTTTGTATGTTATTGTCATGGTAAACCAGGGCATATTGCAAGGCTTTGTAGGAGTCCATATGCTAATAACTCAAAAAATCAGGAAAACAATTTTGCTGAAAATTCTGGAAATGGGAAAGATAAAGGAATCAGAAGAAGATGAATGTGTATGTTCCTCGGATGAAAATTTCTTTTGATGTGCCCCAAGTTTAATGATGTTGCCCAACTTTATTGATGTTTTGTAATGATGTCTAATTGGTCGTTATGAGGGGGGAAGGGTGTTGGAAATATAATTTCTATTTAGAGTTGGTAGATTATATTTAGTTTGTAATATTTTGGTGATGGTTAGTAAATATATGTGAGGCATCATTAGAATTAAATAAAGTGAATAGTTACTGTTTTGCACTTTTCATGGCGTGCCTTAGAAAACCCTGAGCACAAAAATAGCAACTGGACCGACAACTCTAGCAATATGGAAATGTTGTTTAGGAGCTTACATTGTTCCCAACAAATTGCTCAGTGTAGCGTCAGATTCACCTTGTTTTTGGGTCTCTACTACAAATTGCTTTTGGAAGAATGACGAGATTTGAAGTAAAATTCAAGAGCTCATTGACAACGGAAAAATCAGATCTTATTCATTATCACATGGCAGTTCCGCTGTCCCTGCGTCAATAAAGGATGGGTCATGGTACTTGTATATTGATTACCTCGTGCTCGACAAGATCATCGTCAAGAATCAGTACCCTCTATGACACATCAATGAACTTATGGACCAACTCTCAAGGCACATAACTTCACCAAGAGTGACTTGAAGTCAAGATATATCCTCAAGTACCTATCATGCAGAAGATATTTGGAAGAAAACTTTCACGAAAAATGAAGGTTTGTATGGGTGGTTAGTAATGCCTTTTGGCTTGACCAACATGCCATGCAATATATTAATTTCTGGAGGTGCTTGATTCAAAATCAGTAGTTCATTTTGGCATGAACTAGACACTTGCTACACTCCAACATTGTATAGGTCAACGATATTAGACAAACATCAAGCCATGCATTCATTGCAACATCCATATGCCCACGATTAGAAAGCTTGGTATTTAAAAGCCTTTACCAATCTCAAGAAGACCTTGGGAGTCTATCAAAATGTATTTGCCCACAACAAAGCATAAAAATGATTCAGTTTATGTCATTGTAGATTGCTTCTTAAAAATAACCATCATTGTTACATGCAAGAAGGCTACCCAAGCTCTTATTGGATCATGTGTGGATTTTTTTTAGGCTACCCATTCTCTCATGTTTGATCCAAAACTTACATTCGTCAACTTGTGGAAAAATATATGGGGCATGTTAGACACATTATTGAATTGTTCAACTAAATTTCATTCTCAGATGGATGGCTAAACAAAATTTTTCAAACTGGTGCATCTATATTGCATGTACAACAACTTGCATCCACACACATGAGATGACAACCTTCCAATAACATGCCTAGATCAAAAAATGCAATGCTATCGGGCACAAGCTGTTGCAAACATGTCTAAAGTTGCAGCCAACGATGCCCCTTGAAATTTCTTTATGTGCGCAATTCACATCGATCGAAAGGAATTGGATAAGATCGAAAGGTTTTGGAAGCACATCCAACAACTTCAACAAAAGTTTAAGGAGTGTCAGTCACTTATATATATTGGTGACAAGATCTGGATGTAGCTCCCGGATGTATTTTTCAAAATTTCTCACGAAAGATAATCATCTTTAAGTAGATGGAGATAATGCATTTGTACTTGACGTGCAACCATATTTGAGCATGCATTAGATGTTCAATATTGAGCTACAAAAGCCCCTACTCACTGCCGTTGCTTGTACCTTCAACCGTTTCGCATCCAACTGACTTGGATACAAAATACTTGATGCCCACGTACAAGGATACAGTCATAGACAAAACCAATACATGCAAGTGCCAGGCTAGCCATCAACTATCATGAGTTGTTAAGATCGGGTGATATACAAATAGAACTAAAGTGTAGACCTTGTAGTAGCTTCAACCACAATTTTCACAATTGTACATTGGTGTAATGGGGACCATTTCTTTTGAAGAAGAGACAAATGATTCGAGCATAGACTGGGATAATTACACGTCTATGAAGACAATTCTCTTAGTTGTTTGCACCCTTCCATGTGCCAACATCAACAGTGTTTTGAGCTACATGACCAGTGCCATCATTGTCCCCAACATTACTAGGTTGCATGTTGGACAAAGGACATGGCAAACCACACCTGGAGCATGAAGGGCATGGACCATCACCCAATAGCAATTACAAAAAGTGAACCACCCAAGAGAGGAAATAAAATGTCTCTCTAATTGATCTTGAGCAAAATTGTATAAATACATGCAAACAATATTCTAATGGATCTAAGCACTAGAGTAGAATTCTAGCATTTAAGGATATATATTACATTTATATTCAAAGTTAGACACACGGGATATTTCAATCCGACATTCTTGTTGATTGTATATTCATTTACTATTCCATCTATGATCAAGGGAGAGCTTGTTGATGGTTCTAAATGACCGACCAACTAAGGGGAAAAAGTGCTCTCTAGCTTTAGCTGTTTGTTACCTTCCCAACTTACATAATGTCAATCATGGATAGCTTTAACCGCAATCTGACCAGAGTAGCAGAGACTCAAAGCAACAGAGCTACAAGTTAAGCGTTACATGAGGGCAAATCATTAAAACAATTCCTCTTAGAGGGTGCAAGATGAGAAAATTAGAGCAGCAGGGGCTCGAGGTAATAAGACATAAAGAGCAGGGAATCTTTGCCCTTCTTGAACTAGCACTTAATGATGCATTTTCCATGCAATTAAGATTTTGAAAGTTACATCATGACCTCAAGAATTATATACAAAAGGCCCTACATGATATAGAAAATAGAAAGAGCGACTTCTCACACTTCTTCCATTATTTTTTATTTATCCTTTCAATATACTTCTGTAAAAAGAGGGAGGTGGATAAGTGGTTTCAATAACCAGTAACCACTTGTAAGGGTTTCATAACTGAAGAACAAACTACTAGCCCTTACAACTTATCATATTCTCACAAATCTAAGTGCAATATCTATCTTAACATAAAGTGGGCTCTCATTAATGAATTATTATGAGGGTATAATTACAATCCCATCTATTGAGGATATTACATGCTACTCGATTTAAAGGTGGGTTAAATAATCAAGGATGTGTAGCAATAACAATTACTAATGCGGCCTTCAATTAAAAGTCCTAACTTGATCTACCCACCGATAAACTGTTTATGGTATGCAATAATTTTAGGCGGCCCCATGACAAAAGTTTTGGGATCATTTTGTGGGGCAATTGAGCTATTCATGATATCTCCGTGTTTTAAGTTTTTAACTTAAATTTTCTTTGAATAGCAAATCTTTTTGGTTAAAGAGGTTCCTTTATATTCATTTCTTCATCGCCTCTTTGAATCCTCTTGGGAGTTTTCTGCTGCAGCAAAACATTCCTGGGCTCAGTGGTGCAGATCATCCACTCTTGTGACAAATCTGCAAGAGACTTACAAGTTACAACCTAGTCAAAAAAATCAACAATCGGAAAATTACGACAAAAACGCAATCAGTTAGTTAGAAACTGTCTAATCTAACCCTTGAGTTGATCGCAGCAACCCCAGAATTGCACTACCCCACAAGGACCCATAGGCCATTCAAAACCCGAGGTTTGCACATCATGCATGTGTAATTAGCTAAAACATGGCATAAATTTTATAGAGAAGCATCATACAAGATACGACAGCTTTAGAGAAGTCAAGATGGCCAATAGAGAAATTAAGCACCCTATTCTGGCTATAAAAAACAAGTGTTGAGAGATGTGCATAATCTGAATCAATGGCAGTAAGGGCACTATTGTAGTTTTTAACTGTAGGAAACACGCTGCACTCATTCCAAGGTGGACATAGGGGTTATTTGCCTGCATTTATAAGTTTGGCATGCTGTTGAAATGCTGCAGACATTGTCCAACAATTGCAAGTTGTGGAGCACATTCAGTTCAGTTTTTGCATATTAAGGTAATTTGAATGCAAAATAAACTGAATCAAATTCTTGAAGCAAGACAATATCAAAGGGCAACCATGTTCTGACTGAATGACCCTGTTTTGTTAAAGGATGGTAAACTTGTTTATCTAGAAGTGTAACCCTAACAAAACATTGTCTGGTGGCTAGATTGCTTATGAATATTCAATATTATATCCTTTCATGTTTCCATCTTCAGGAAAGCATTTTAGAAATCCCAGGCTCTTCCATAGGGTGGAATGTGATTTTAAATTGTTACTATTGTGAAAGCATTTTAGAAACCCTAGGCTCTTCCATAGGGTGGTTTAATGTCCCTTTCGGGAACAAAAGTGAAAATAAAGGAAATTAGCTCAAAACCAAAGTTCTCCAAATCTGTTTTTTATCATCAACAACTGAAATAAAGCTGAAATCTGCAAATTACCAGGGCAGCAAACTATTTATGGAATTTAAGCCCACTTTTCATCATACAAATCAATGAATAATGCCACAAAATAATTACTTTAAACACGGCAATATTTATGAATCACAAATATATCAAAACATAGACGAAATATCAAAATTACACAGCTGGAATTAATTATTTAAAATCAGTAGTAGAGTAGCCAAAACCAAGGGCTAGAAAAATAACAAACCCTTGCCAAAAATCACAAAAATGGAGATTCTGACATTATAAAATATGCCACATGAGATTATGATATGAAATTGCAACTTTATGTTCACCAAAATCTCTAAACCCTACTCAAGGTAGTTCGCTCCACATGTAGGAAGCCAAATAAAATTTGAAAATGAAATATATCTCTCCAAATCAGCCTTATACTTTGATCCCAAGTCAAGATGAAGGTTTTTCATCCTTCATTCAATCTCTAGAAGGGATTTCATCCTTATAGGAAAAAAAATGAGGATTTTTGTCCCCAAGTGCAAGAACAAGGAGCTACTAACTCACAATGCCCAAGTAAGATAAAATAAGCCAAGTCTAGATCTCAAATGAGCCTTCTAATCTTCTTTTATATCCTTCTTTTGGCACCAAGGCTTGGAATATCAAGACCAACCTCTTAAATATGTTCTTTTCCTTGATTAGATTACATTAATTAATTGAAACCTAGATGAATTGTTATAAGAAAGAAAACACTAAAAGAAAATATAAAATATTATAAAAACAAAGCAAATAAAATCTCATGTTTCTCCTCCATCTTCTTCACTTATTTTCCATGGAGAAGGAATGGAAAGAAGAACACATATTATCTCTCAAGTGGAAAAGGGTACATTACAATCCCCCATTCCCAAAAATTTCTTGTCCTCAAGCAATTACAAGTACCCAAATCCCAAATGAATCTCAATTGCTAACTATTCTTTGTACCTGCACAAATCTCATCCATACATTGACTATCCCAAAACACCATCAAGCTACCCCAAACACTACTGAAATGACACATTTTCCACTCAAATAATTAAAGTGGATGGAATCCACCTCAAAAAAAAACTTTCTTAAATTAACATCAATTGTCAACAACAACCTTTTCAATTTTATGACTAGAAACCCAACCGTGGAAGTGTTAAGGGTCATGTAAAGTTTATGGCAACACTGAAAATAACATAGTAGAAACTATCATACTTCAAAATTATTACCAAATCAAGAAATGATAGCAATCTAGGGACTGAAAATGACCTTATAATGATTGTAGCTTTACCACCAACTTCAGCAAACTGAAGATAACTCAAGTGCACAACCAAAAAATTATGTATGTAGCTCAATCCCCAATCCATTCTTGGTAAATGATGATCACAGATCAACTTTGTCGAAATATGTACAATACTATGCACTAGTGATCCTTGAATAAATTCATTGGGTACCAAGCAATGTTATATAGGAAATATTTGAAATCCAACATCAACAAGGAAATCATATGGCTTACCCACTTTATGCAATAAACACCTTGCTACCCAAATCATGATGATTGTCCTGATAATCTTGTTCTCAAGTGTATGACTTGGCTTCAAAGAGTGATCCATAAATGGTAAGCATTTTTTCTCCATCATACCATTGGTATGCATTATATAACATATAAGCTCTTTTCCTAACCATATGCATGATGTCATCACTTTATTACACTTAGAAACATGGAATCTTTCAATGAAGTTACCTTTTGTGGCTGTTATAACAAGTTTCCCAATCAGAAAATTACCATTAAAACATTGGAAAGTGCTTTTCCTTTTCACTTCCGGATCCTCTAATGCCAAATTTGAGTTCACTTCCAGATTCATGCTTTCCATATAAAACTTTGAATTTTCCCTATTTCTCATGAGATGAGATGTATACATCACAAAATAAAATATTATTGTCTTTGTAGAACGTGAAAGAAACACTTGATTCCCTTACCTTAGAGAGCCCAACATGGTGACTTTGAGACTGTAGTATCCCTTGCTTGGCTATCAAATATTCCTCAAAAAACTGAATCCATTGCATCTCATGAACCAATGTAAGTTTAGCTGGCTTCAATCTAAGGAAAACATCACATACCTTGTACCTTTGGCTACACCATTAACTTCTTATCTTCCTTCTACTTGGCATAGGTTGAACATTAGAGTAAAAAACCAACAATAACATGGAGTAGAACAATGGAATATAGTCATCATACCTCTCTAAATATGCAAACTGTTTTGGCATGTCAGGGAGCAATGGATTTGAAACCTTCTTGAGCCATGAGCTGCCTAATCCTCCCAACTCTTCCATTTTTTATAGATCCATGGGTTAGCCACATAAGAAATGAAAAGTTAGGATCACCATTATCATCCCCACACTCCATGATAGAGCTCTCTTTCATAATGGTTTTAAAATAAGATATTCTTCTTTGTGAAGACCTCATCATAACACCTATATGCCATTTGTGAAAACACCATATAAATTGAGCATCATTCAAGTGTCTATGTGTTCTTTGAAAAAAACAACACTTCTTATCTCCTTACCCCATGAAGTATGATGTACATAAAGGTGTTCAATCATTGGTGATAAAAGATGATACAACATACATGAAACATGATTACTCCTAACCATCCATTCATGGTAGAAAATATGAAATGATGTATAGGAAAAAACTAAATTACCTTCATGCCGCAGGCTTCCCATAACACTTAGAAATTTTGATTTTTAATCAACATTCAAAAAACATTTCAAAAACACCTTACCTTCATGATATTTTACTTTCTGAGTGGCATTCTTGAGGCTCCTTTGTAGAACATATTGGCCTTACGGATGGTAAAGGTGAGAACAAGATAACCACCTAAGAAAGAGTACATAGTCCTCCTTTCTCCACCTTTGTTCATGAGGTCCATAATTTTGGTGTAGAAACATGTCAAACAATAAATCTGAGTTATTTCTAGGTCCAGGGATGGTTACCTTCACTATATATTTTAGCCTCTTCATGATAGCAATGATGGTATTTATCTATTGAACCCTTTCAACATCCTCTTCATTCTCTAGCCCCTCATGTTTATTTCCATCTTATTTCTTATGCCTCCAAAATAATTTTGTATCTTTCCCCATGCAACTATAAAAAAACAAAGGAATATCATGAACAACAAAAATCCTTTTACCTTCTTCTTTGCTTGATGCTTGCTTGACAATTTTCTCTTGTTCTTGAGATTTCATAGGGATGAAATATTCCTCAAATGACCTTCTTTTTACTATTGTTATAAAAATTCCAGAAAAATTGTTGTCCTCACACCTATTAGGACAAAGGTTCCATTTTTCTTTCCCCATTTTCCCAAGCCTAAATTCATTATGAGCTAAAATAAAATCAATATTAACCAAACCATGATCCAAAATTATCTCATTTTTTTGACTAGTCAGAATAGGAATGGGAGTAAGGGCTGTAGCTTCATTCTTCCTTGGCTCATGCTTCATTAGTTCATCAAACCCATGTGTCACCAAGGTGTTGTTAGGATACCCATCCAAGTGACCAATTGTGGCAAGATGATTAAATTTTTTTAACCCTCCCAAGGGCTGCCCCTTCTCAATAAAACTCTACTGCAATTTATCATCCATTTATTTTCCTTAGGGAAATAAGCATGCCCATCATCTCCTAGGGAAATTGGGGTTTTGGCCCTTTCTTCAACTAGCTCCATAGCCACTCCTTGCTTTTCCAACAAGATAGGGCTCTTTCCCACTAGGGTAGGGTATTTTCCTCAAAACTCTTGTGCATGCTATGATGCTTGGACCAAGTTCCAATGCTCACTCTTTCTATTTCCAAATTTATGAACTTTGAAAATGTTAGAGCATCACAGATATTCTCTGGAAGAGCTTGATATTCCTCAAAGAAAGTTACCACCTTGTTGAATTTCAAAACCCTACGCTCTTCTTTGAAAATAATTTCTTCCACCTTCATCCATTTGTCCATTGAAACCCTTGGTAATTGAGAATCCGTGCTTTGATACCACTATAATGTCCCTTTCGGAAACAAAACTGAAAATTAAGGAAATTAGCTCAAAACCACAGATTTCCAAATCTGATTTTTATAATCATCAACTGAAATAAATCTAAAATCTACAAACGACTAGGGAAATGAACTATTTATGGAATTCAAGTCCACTTTTCACCATGTAAATAAAAAAATAATGCCACAAAATAATTACTCTATCCACAACAATATATATGGATCATAATTACATCAAAAGATAGATGAAATATCAAATTACACATAGGGAATTAATTATTTAAAATCAACAACAAACTAGCCAAAATCGAGGGCTAAAAAAAAGCTAACCCTTGCCAAAAATCACCAAAAATGGAGATTCCAGCCTTATAAAATATGTAAAATGAGATTATGATATGAAAATGCAACTTTATGTTCACCAAACCCTTTAAAACCTACTCAAGGTAGGTCGCTCCACATGTAGGAAGCCAAATAAAATCTGAAAATGAAAGATACCTCTTCAAATCAACCTTATACTTCGATCCCAAGTCAAGATGAAGGGTTTTCGTCCTTCACTCAACTCTAGAAGGGTTTTTTTTTCTTCTAGGCAAACAAAAATGAGGGTTTTCATCCCCAAGTGCAAGAACAATGAGCTACTAGCTCACAATGCCCAAGTAAGATAAAATGTGCCAAGTATATATCTTAAATGAACCCTCTACCTCTAATCTTCTTTTATATCCTGCTTTTGGCACCAAGGTTTAGAATAACAAGACCAACCTCTTAAAGATGTTATTTTCCTTCATTGGCTTCCATTAATTAATTAAAACCCATCAACCTGTTATAAGAAAGAAAACACTAAAAAAAAATATAAAATTATAGAAAAACAATGCAAACAAAAGTTCAAGGTTCTCCTCCATCTTCTTCACTTCTTTGCCATGGAGAAGGAATGGCAAGAAGACCATTTAATAGCTCTCAAAGGGGAAAATGGGACATTATAGGTGGAATGTGATTTTAAATTTCTACTATTGTGAAGACTTGCGTAAGATTCAACACACATTTTTTAGATTTTTTAAATAATTGATTAATTTTATTAGCACGAGATTCTTGAGGTGGCATCCAACATTCCTTCCCAGTTGTTACATCCCTGTATTTCTCTGCACAACTCAAGCGATGACCGTCACTGTTATCATGATCATGATTATAATTATTTTGATGAACAAAATGGCGACTTTCATTTGAATAAACGGGGGAGTGGGAAATTGGAGGCGAGCTTTCCAAACATAATCACCTTTCTGTCAACAAAGGAGATGGCACAGTAGCAAGGTTGGCACTAATCTTGGATAATTTCTTGCAGGTGGTTTTCAAAAGTGAACAAGGTTTGCGGGCACAATCTAGACACCAAATGAGGGAGGCGTGATAATAGTCATGGTATCCAATAAGTGCGGTTGGGTTTCGAAGATGGAACCTATTACATTTTCCCCATTTTAATTTTGGCCCTTTTTAAGCGTAAATTGGATTCATGTGAAAAATAGGAGCGAGATTGAGTCGATACAATGAGACACAAATAACAAATATTATTTGGGTGTTACAATTTGAACCGTGGAAAGGGTGTGTTACATGCAAGTATGTGATTTTTACCTTTTTATTTCCAACTTTCCATTGATGTCCTCATCTTATTTAGCAAATCAATCTTCGTCCAATCAAAAACCTTGACACCATTTGTGGTTTGGTTTCAAACCTGGAACATATTGGATTTTCCCCATTTTTTATTTTGGCCCCTTTAAGTGCAAATTTCAGTCACATGAATAGTGTGAGTAAGATCGAGATAATAAAGTGGAACACCAATGGCAGATATTATTTGGGTATTACAATTTGAGTCATGGAAAAGGTGCGGTACATACAAGTATTTAATATTCACTTTTTTCCAATCTTTCCATTGATGTCATTGTATTTCTAACAAATCAAACATTGTTCAATCAAAAACTTTGACAACATAAAAAATTAAATAAAATAAATAGCAAAGCTCGATTGACAAATACAACCTATCTAGGTCGCTCATATGCTTAATCGTTGGAGAGGCTCGATTTTCATTTTTTGTTCACGCATCCCTTATTTTCTTGCATTTACTCAATCTTAAAACTAAAAAAGTGGGGCTACAAAGTGCTACATGAGGAAAGAAATGTGGTTGGGTTTCAACCCTGGAACTTATTGGATTTTCCTCTTTTTTTATTTTAGCCCCTTTAAGCTCAAATTGCACTAACATGAATAATGGAGTCTCAGTCTAAAACTTTCTCTCACTAGACATGTATGGACAATAGCTGCAGGGACTAAATTATCGATGATTGTTTGTGCATCGCATTTTTTTTTGCAATTAAGTATCGAGCTTAAAAGTAAAAGGCGGGCTACAAAGTGCTCCAAGAAGCAAACATTTCGGTTGTGTCTCGCACCTGGAACCTATTGGATTTTCCCCATTTTTTAGTTTGTCCCCTATAAGCGCGAATTGCACTCATGGGAATAATGTGAGCGAGATAGAGACGATAAACTGGAACACAACAAGCAAATATTATTTCAATGTTACAGTTTGAGCTGTGGAAAAGGTGATGTACATGCAGATATTTAACTGTCCCTTTTTTATTTCCAACTTTCCATTTATGTGTTTATCTTGTCTAACAAATCAAATGCTGTCCAATCGAAAACCTTGACGTCGAAGTCATAATCATAATTATTATTATTTTGATGAATAGAATGGTGATTCTCATTAGAAAAAAAGATGGAGTGGGGAAATGGAGGCGAGCTTTCCAAAAATAATCATTTTTCTTTGTCAAGGTATGAGATGGCACAATAGCAAGATTAGCACTAATCGTGGATAAATTTTCCCAAGGGGTTTTCAAAATTCAACAAGGTAATATAGGGGAGATAAACGGTGCAAGCTTTGGCGATCATGGTTGCAACGGGTTGGGGACAAAGTGGTCCTCATGGAAATGTCTGCTACTAAATTGGATTTATATAACTAGACAATTAATGTGAAATTCAATGGGGTTTGCGGGTGTCATATAGACACCAAGCAAGGGAGGCATGATCTTAGTCATGATATCTCATAAGTGCGGTTGGGTTTCGAAGATGGAACCTATTAGATTTTTACTAGTTTTTAATTTTGACCCCTTTAAGCACAAATTGCACTCATGTGCATAATGCGAGTGAGACTGAGTCAATAAATTGGAACATAAATAGTGGATATTATTTTTGTGTTACAATTTGAGTCGTGGAAAAGGCGTGGTACTTGCAAGTATCTAATTTTCACTTTTGTTATTTCCAACTTTCCATTGGTGTCTGTCTTATCTAACAAATCAAAATTCGCCCAATCAAAAAACTTCACAACCTTCGGAGTTAGAATTTGAACCTGGAACCTATTAAATGTTCCCCATTTTTTATTTTGGCATCTTTAAGCTCAAAATGCACTCACATAAATTCGAACGGGATCAAGACGACAAAGTGAAACCCAAATAGCAAATATTATTTGGGTGTTACAATTTGAGCCATAGAAAAGGTGCGGTGTAATGAATTGTTACACCAAAACCTTGAGGCATTAGTGAAATTTGCACACTAGAATCATATCATCCTTATAATATCCCCTTTTAAGTATGAATTATATAAAATGAAAACTCCACAAAAATTGAATTCTAAAATGATGTCAAACTGCCAATATAAACAATAGACTAAAAATAACTTTTATTGATGCAATTAATCACTTTCCAAGATACCCACGAGGTCAAAAATAATGATTTGGGGTCTAAGAACAACTTATAAGAGAAATCTGAAATATTCTACACTTGTATGAATTTACAGAAATAGATCAAAGAATGAAACAATGTAGAAAATAACAATGATTACTATCAAAATTGTACCAATAGAAGGTTGGAAAAGGATGTTAAAATTACCTTTAGTGATGCCAAAGAGTCTCTAATCACCCACATACCGAACAACAATTAAAAACACTTCCAAAATGGGTCGCACCACTCTCCTAGAGGGTCGTTTTTGGCCTAAAAGTGCACAAATTTGTTCTAGCTGCAAAATGACTTAAAAATATTCAAGGTTTGACAGATCCAAACCTTCCAAACTCACAAGTTCAGATCTGTTTTCAAGCTCAGCTGAGATAGAGTGAAAACAACCCACAAAATGTTCTAGATCTAAATTATAACCTTCCAATAACTGCAAATCTGAAGTGTAGCACAATGGTAAACCCCAGGTGGATTCACCTCACAAAGTTGAGAGGAGTTTTTGTTCCCAGACCTTCAAACCTTGGAGGTTTTCGTCCCCAAAGCTCCTTCTCCTTAAGGGTTTTCGTCCTTAGAAAATTTAATGCAAGAAAAATAGTTTAACATACAGTGAGAGAAAATAGATGGACAAAATATCATTTCCATGGCTCTCACTAATTTAACAAAAACAAAATTTTATTAAACCTTAATTGTAGGGTAACTGATAGAAACAATGAAGTACGAATGCTATGATGTAATATGATGCAAGCAATAAGCAAGTAAAGTACAAACCCTAAGCAAGAGGTATAGGAAGAATAACTTAGCTGTTTTCCGCTCTGTCTGGGACATATCTGGACTGGAAGAAGTGATGAAAAGGAATTACAGAGTGCCATTACCGCTTGTAATAAATCCTGGACTGCAAGAATAAGCCTGGACACGGGTGCCTGGGGCAGGATAGGGGCGCTTGGGCACTGACGACCTCTCCTGGGCGCCGGTGACTGTGCAAATGGTCGGGATCTAATTTTCATAGTGTCGCACAAGTGTCACAAATGTTTCTTGTTGATCGTCTGTGTGTCGATATTTGATCGGCGAGGTACCTGTAACCTACAAAAGAAGAATTCACCTGCATAAGCCCATAAACCACATGAAATCTAAAAAAGAAAGATGCAAAATGGGGAGTCAAATTGACCCTGACGGTCACCCGACAGAGTGAGCTTACAACTGAGCGTTGCACTACATCTCAGACTCCATGTAGTTCTGGTGAGTGTGTGTAAGAATTTTTCCCTAGGATGCCCTTGTGCAAGTGCACTTGATAGCAAGTTGTAGCTAGATGTAACAATGTAATAGAATTTATGGATGGAATAATGAACTTGTCCTTCCTATGTTGTGTATGCAAAGTTGATGCAACCCTTGTCCCTTGAGCTGATGCTAGATGGGTGCCTTTAGTGCTCTTAAATGCCTTTGGATGCAAGCTTAGGTGATGATAGTAAATGCTTAGTGCTTGGTCCTTTATTTTGAACAGATAACTATGTATTTATATGATTCCCTTGTTTGAATTTCGTAATTGACAACTGGAAGGCCGACCCATAAGTGAAAAAGATGCCCTAAAGATCAAAGAGACCCAAAAAGAGCGAGTAAGATAAGAAAGGGTCAGGGGCGCCCAGAGGGGACATGGGCGCTGGTGATCAAGGCCATAAAAGATAAATCAGTAAAATACCGTCTGGGCTGTAGGGTGTGTGAGACCAAATAGAAAATAAGAAACATAGAAAAGAGGCCAAAGACAGTCGTCAATTACTAGTTTTCTTGCTTGGGAGTCATTAGGGCTCCGGGTTTAGGGTTTAGGGCTTAGGGTTTAGGACTCAAGGTTTAGATTTTAGGGTTTAATGTTTAGTGTTTAAGGCTCATAGTTCAGATTTTAGGGTTTAGGGTTTAGGGTTGAGGGTTTATGGTATAGGGTTTAGAGTTTAAGGTTTATGGCTCAAGGTTAAGGGTTGAGGGTTTGTGATTTAGGGTGAATGCTAGTATGTGTGTAGGACCTAGAAATTCCCCCAAGTGCTTGATTTTTTGTCTACACCCACACCTTTATTTATCCTTTTTCTTGTCACAAACCCCAAGGGAAACACCCATATGGGTCGCCCCACTTTATATTTAATATTTTTTATGATTTGCCACGTCTTTTTTTTCATTTACTTTTAACTATTTCCTCTTAATCACTTTAAGTGGCATTATTATAAGTTGCTTTATAAAATAAACACAAGAAATGACTTTAGCAACTTAAAATAAAAGTCACTACCATTCTCCCCTTTTTCACACCCCTTAAGCCCTCAAGAAGAGAATTGGGCTAAGGCTCTTCATAGGATTAATATCGAGAAGGGGACATTACAGTTCCCCCTTCCCTAAATTGCTTGCCCACAATTAATTATAGGTTGGGATGCTCCAAAAATTTTGCACCTTCCCAAGTGGCATCCTTCATTGGCAAATCCTTCCAACAAACTAAATACTCCTTTATGCTCATGGTTCTCAATCTTTTCTCTCTTACATCAATGATAGCTTCCAGAACCAAAATGAGTTTTTCTTCATTATCCATGGATGGAAAATCTAGAGAAGGAACTATATGCTGGCCAAGTGCTCTTTTAAGGCATGAAACATAGAACACATTATGGATCTTGCTATGTTTCGGTAACTCTATGTCATATGTTACCTCACCAATTCTTCTTAGCAATTTGTAGGGCCCATAAAAACGTGGCTTGAGCTTCTCCTTACCACTTTTTTTTGATAGAAGATTGTCTATAAAGTTGCAGCCTCGAAAAAACCATGTCGTCCACCTCAAAACTTCTCTCTACACGTTGTTGATCTGCATAGAGTTTCTACTAATTTTGAGCATGTTGGAGGTTCTCTTTACACATTTGTAACACTTCTTGACATTGTTGTACCAAATCTTGTGCCTCGGGTACTCTACTATCTGTTAGAACCATATCTATAAATGAAAATTCATCATACCCATAAAGAGTGTTGAAAGGAGTCATGCCCATAGACATGTGATGAGAAGCGTTCTATCAATACTCACACACATAGATCCATTTTATCCATGAGAACTGTTATCCTGAAATGAAGCTTCTCAAGTAACCTTACACCCATTTATTGACTGCTTTGGTTTTCACATCTGTTTATGGATGATAACTAGTGCTTGGAGTCAACTCTATACCACCAATATCAAAATTTCTTTCCAACGTAGGCTCAAAAACATGTTGTCACTCACAATATTATTTGTAGCCCATGCAATCTAAACACTTCTTTGAAAAAAATACTAGCCACCAATGGAGCGTTATACTTAGTTGGAAGTGGCATGAAATGAGCAACTTTTATGAGTTTATCAACCACTACAAACAAACAACTCTTACCTTGGACTAAGGGCAGCCCCGCAATGAAGTCCATGGATATGCTTAGTTTGCAAATCATGCATGAGAAACTCAAGAGAAGGTGTAGTAAAAGAAAAGTGTGAATCCTTGTGAGTGTGCACAAGTGATGTGGCAATAGGAGTAGAAATGGGGATAAACATTGTAATGTTTTGAAAGGGATGATGGATGCCCCCAGAGATACATGCATAATAGGTGTGGTAATAGTAAATGTAGGATTAAGAACTCGAAAAGGAATCTCTTCATTAGATTCTTGAGATTGAGCATCACATGAAACCTTAGAGGCAAGAAGCAAATTAAGAATCTTGTCAAGGTTATGTGGATGTTGGTGAAGATTGTGACGAAATGCAGATATGATGTTAACTTTATCGTGATAAACAATATTTAGTTCATATTGATTTCATTTGTTCCAATAAGAGGATCAAGGTTAGATTGATTTATATCTGAGACATCATCTACTAGGTGGAATTATTGGGATTTCATCACCTAATAAGAAATCTACTGCTGTGTTCTAGCCGTGTTATAAATTTTTTTGACTATTGATATATTGGCTGAGATCCCGACATTCTTATGGCTGTGGTGCGTGACGTGCAGGGGTAGGCCCCTATATCAGGCTATTTACTAGTATTCATCATAGATTCAAGCCTCACGCACCTTTGGTTATATCGAGAACTCCATCCAAAACATCTTGAAACTAGCCTTAGATTGGGCGTTTCCTAGGTTCCCTCTGAGCCTTCTTGTTTTCTTTTCACACTTTTCTAATACTCAAGATAATCAAAATTGTGTTGTGTGACTTACTTGTTTTATTAATAATCAGCATAGGATTTTGGTTGGTTGTTTCATGTTCGTTCTTACTCGGTCACAAATTATAAAAATAGAACAAACCTTTTCATCTAACATTCCCATCTCTAACACTCTTCCTCAACATACGTTAGCCCTTGCTATCGTTTATTCTTTTGTGGTTTCTCAACCTATCACTTCTATCACTTCCTCTAGTGAGCCACCCATGGTTCACACACATACCCATGTCGATACTAACCCCTTTCTCTACCATCATTCAATCCCTTCTAGACTAGCTACTCCCCCATCTGCCACTTCTGTAGAAGAGGATATAGTTTAACATTCAAAATTTGCTCATCATTATGAATATTTTTCAGAAATAGATACATCGTGAATAGGAAAAGAAGAGGAATCCATGGGGTGCACATGCTTTCAAACTATGCTCAAGAGTTTGATATGCTTAATGGGCGTACAATTGATCTGATTGCTATGTTGGAAGGGCATAGAAGAATATCATGCACAAAGCTAAAATGAAACCCTAAGGTTTGGAAGCATAAGGTATGATTTGGATTAGGGTGACCTAGGCCAAATAGGTTAAGGATTCGATCAATTAGCAAATTCGCTAAATGATTTAACTTGGAAAATAAACAAGAGGTGGATTCATATGTAAATGCTAGATTAGCGGTTAGAAAGAAGATGTATATTTAGATTACTAATTAAACACTAACACATTAAAATATACATATACAACAATTTGCTAGATAGATCAATTAGAGCATGTGTTAGATAGGGTAAATCATGAGAGAGTAAGTGAACTTAGCTATTACATTCATATGGAAGTTGATTTGGGTGTGAAAAAGTGATGAACAACGTGGAAATGTCATGCATATGCTTCATCTCTAATTTTGAGAGTGTATAGTGAGTAAGAAAAACATTATTATTTATGGATTAAAGCATCTAGCAATTCCATCCAGGAAGATGGTTAAGCTCTGCAACTTTCTGTGTCCTTGTGATTGACTATGATAGGATTTTTTGTAAGATATTAGGTCTCACTGTAAATGTGTGAAACACTCCGTAATAGACTAAAATGACCCAAAACTCTAACAATGGGTGAAACCCCTTCAAAAAGGTTGGTGTTTGGGTTGAAGTACAATCCGTACACCGCCTATGTTGGAACTACTTTGAAGAGGCCTCAAACCACATGTAGTTCACTTAGAGATGAGATACTTGTATGGATGCAACTATATTTGATAATTCGATCAGTTGATAATGCTTGTAATAGCTTGCTTGTTTAGTGTTTCACTTCGCTTTGAGGGCGTGTCATTTGGGAAGATTGACTCTAGAACCTAGTTTGGAGTGCTTCAGACCTGTGTGGGGCTGCTCCTAATGTTTGTTGTTGCTTTAGAGAAATTTAGGAGAACATTTTCATGCCTTTTTGAATGATATTTGCTCGAGAGTGTTAGGTAATTTTTAGGTGAGTAAACGAGTGTATTTGACTTGCTTGTACATGGTTATGTAGGTTTAATTTCGCATTGATGCTGACCCATGAGAAAAGTAATGACCCATAAAGGATATTAAATTAAAAAACTAAATGTTGGAAGACTTTGGGACAAAATTGTTAATTTTGGACAAAACTGTTTGGCAATTTTGTCTAGGTGGGGATTGCAAGGCTGTAAAGTTTTGTGTGTGATATTCAAGATGAATGGAAAGCTTCATATTAAGATGAACTTCTTTGTGAGTGACTGAGCATTGCAATGCGGATAACAAGTCTTGCAATAGGACTAAGGATATAGCAATTGGGTTTGAAATAGGTGCATAAGTCATGATTTAGAGATTAAGCTAATTATTGACATTATCAAGTTATTAATTGCGAAATTTAGGTGCCTACTATAATTTGAAATTAGATCTAAAACAAATGGAAACCCTTCTCCACATGAGGTGAAGCCTTATGAGCCTTTACTCCTCAAATGAAAATAACTCTAGACTAAATTATGAAGTCTCCACTTCCATGGCAAACTTTAGCCTGAGGGTCCATGGAGGCTTTGTTGGAGTTTGAGGGAGGAGGGACAAAACGTGGGAAAATGTTTCCTCTTTCTTCCTCTCCTTTTCCCAACTTTTCTCATGTTGGAAATGAGCCTAAAAAACTTATGTTAACCTTTATAATGCATTGTTACAGATCAGGTTAAATTCTAGGGTTCGCTCAAT